>OX411741.1:67623969-68223969 GCA_948252205.1 Orthosia incerta
GGCGAATGAGAACTGGCGCAAGCATGTAGTGATTGACACAAAAGATCGCAGAGAGTGTGGCAGAGGCACTTCACGGACGCTTTTGCCAGGCCTTACATGGGTCCATAGTCACATAGTTGACCATTCAGCGTCAGTAGCCTGGCTGCATATCGGTGACTTCTTTGGGGAAACCGAAGGTTTTGTCTTTGCAAGTATGGATAAAGTTATTATGACGAATAACTTCCGGAGTTTTATTGTAAGGGATGGCACGGTTGACATTTGTCGGGCACGTCACCGTCCGGTTGAATCAATCCACCACATTATCTCTGGTTCTCGTCTAGATAAAGAAGAGTACTTGCATAAGCACAACCTTGTTGCCAGGATTATTCATCAGGAACTTGCTCTGAAATACTCTCTTGTGGGATCGGAGGTGCCATACTATAAGTATGTTCCCGAACTAGTTCTCGAAAATGGCAATATCACATTGTACTGGGATCGGTCCATCATCACTAGCAGGACTATTGTAGCCAATAAACCTGATATGGTGGTGGTGGACCGAATCGGGAGGCGTGCAATGATTTTTGAAATTATCGTGTCCCATGACGGGAAACTCGTGAAAGCCGAGAAAAATATGCAAATCAAGTATCTTGACTTGGCTTGCGAGGTTGTCGACGTGTGGGATGTGGAGACAGCGATCATTGTACCGATAGTTGTCGTGTCATTCAATGGCTTAATAGCCACGAACATCGATCAAGAAGACTCCTCTCTCCTTTTTCATCCCTCCTACGGGACAGTATTCGGTCGGCGATTGTAGCGACTCATACAGCAGTATTTTTGCCCTGCGTATCTCCTCTTGAAGTTGGAAGTGCAGATCTGTGTCACATCGACCTGTGCCATGATATCCAGCGGATAGTTCAGGAATTCCAGGACCTCGTTCGCCACAATTTCGCGCAAAACGCGGCAGTGGCACTTGCCGCTTTTTGCGCGAATTTAATCATTTTCGCGTTCAGTGTAGTCGCGTCCACGCCACTGTACTGTGATGTTTATGTTCAAAGGTAATCCACTGAAGATACGTACGTTGCCGAATGGGTCGCACACATTTGGATGTTAGCTTGAAATGATAGTCACTGATAGTCTCTAATCTTTATATTCCAAATCATGTCCTCGTACCTACTAGACTCCATCTCAAATCGTCAAATAATTTGTTGCAGTTTGCATTTATCGAGGATTTTTATCCATTATCGTGGCGAATGAGTTTTTGAACGACCTTTCTCTTTTATATCCAACAACCTAATTAAAGGGACGATCTATCTTTATTCGGTGAATGTCTAGCCGTTTGACCTTATGTTATTCTAAGCCAAACGCCACCGGCCTAATCCAGTTTTATCTAATAAATTCCAGTCTGTACGTAAAATCGTTAGATTTATTATAAACTAGGTACCAGAGACTGTTCCCAAAGGACGTTTTCTTGTTTAGACTCCACCAAGCGTCGCCGCGGTAGAGCGAACTCGCGGGGCCTACACCAGTTCATCGGTCAGCCTTGTGTGAGGCCTTTCAACGCATTAGCTACCGACCGAACTTCAAAACTAATACCTACCTACATGATATAAGACAGCAAGTTTCCCCACATGGGTACATGTACAAATGTATGTAACAGTAAGCTCGCCAGTAAATCCGAGGAGTTACTTCAACTAAGGGGAGCTTACAGGGTGTCACACTTTGAACGTTCGTTCATTAAAACAACGTTAGTTTGTGTGGTTTGTGTAGTATCGCGTACGACGGGTTACTCGCTCACAAGAGTTTGCGCGAGTTCGCGGTCGTTTAGTTACGATTTTACTATTTATTTTGTTTAATCGGATTATCTAAAATGAGAAGGAGCTCGTGGCTAAATAATAACAGCCGCACGGGTCGATCATCAAGGTTAAGCAACGCTTGACGAGGTTGGTCAGTGGATGGGTGACCATTTCAACATACCGAGTTTCCTCCGTGCCTCGGAAAGCACGTTAAGCCGTTGGTCCCGGCTGTCATTTGAAGATCTTTGACAGTCGTTACAGGTAGTCAGAAGCTTGAGATCTGACACCAGTCTTTCCAAGGGGTACCGTGTTACCCCGTTACTGGGTTGTGGAGGTCAGATAGGCGCTCCATGTAAAACACTGGTACTTAGCTGAATCCGGTAACACTGGACGCCGACCCCAATATAGTTGGGAAAAAGGCTAGGCAGATGATGGATTATCTAAAATGACGATTTAATCTCAAGTAAAACATTACATCAAACAAACAAACAGTTTTACGTCTTTATAACAATAAAGACGTAAAACTGTTTGTTTGTTTGATGAATCCTGAAGTTGAAGTTGACATTCACTGCTGAATAGGGACCTCCCCCAAGCGACGCCACATCGACCGCTCTGAGCGTCTCCGATCCAGCGGTCCCGCAGCATTAACCAACTCTTCGGTTCATCTTTTTGGAGGCAGATGCCATTCAAAACCTTTGGGTAGATCGACTATCATCCGTCCTGCGAGAGATTGAACAGTGTTAAATTGCTATATATATTATATCGAGACGAATTCCTGCCGATTCCAAAGGAACTTGTCTCAATTGTATCTACTTGTAAAGTTTCTCAAGTAGCGTGAGTGAGGGTGCCGTTAAACTGCCAATCAAGCTTATTAGCTTAGGCTCCAGAAGTCTATAGCTACTTTAGAGTGTCTATGAGCTTGATGGAAAAATCCTGATTGTTATTGAAAATTCTGCGTTGGTTTATAAACTACAAGTTCTGGTTCTTACCTTACAAGACCCCCCCGTGACTCGGCAAGTATGATGTCATAAGAAGATATTTGACTGTTGTGACATTTTCAGTCTTGGCATTGGGTATCGTGTTACGTAAATACTGGGTTCTAGATGATAGATAAGCTGTCGCTTCATGTAAAATATTGGTATTCAGCTGCAGTTCACCCGCCTGGGTGAAATTTACCAGTCAAATGCCTATTGACTGGTAGCCGTATGGTACCATGATTAGTAGCCACTGCAATTTTTACAGAAATACGAATAATCAATAAACATAGCCTCTATAATTTCAAATGTTTAGCAAAATAGAATAATATTAGTGCCACGGAACCTGTCATGCTCTATTCCGATTCGCAATTGACCAGTTTTCCTAGTAGTAACATCGTCGATTGGACGAGCAAACGAGTGCTTCAGTTTGCGAGCGTAAATAATATGCAAAGCTAGCCGACCTTCAATAGTGGAGAGTACCACTCAGCCGGGCGGAAGATGGAATAGTAAGTTTGTGTACTCTGAGAAAAGATAAAAATGGTTGAGTGATACCGGTTTTCCAACCGACCATAAATAAGAATATAGAGCCTTTGTCACTGTCGAGCGTACCGAATGCATTTCGTGCAAAAATAAAATGTAACCAACTAGGTACTCGTACATCAAAGTACTTAGGTGTTGTAACGATGACGGCAACGTTCGTATTGAATATAAGTCTTCGAATTTTCAGGCAGTTTGATTTGTTAGTATAGTTGAGTCCTCATATGTGGAGGAGACGCCGGGTATAGGTATGTTATAGGAATCCGTTTTGGTACAAAAGCAGCCCGTAACGGTGACGCCCAACATCCGTTCCGTGTCTGTATTTTGAGTTCCAAGTTTAAAATGTTCTGAATTATGGTGGATAGAGTTCGGATTTAGTGCGTAAACCATACAAGAAGTACTACGGCTACTTTGGTGCTGAAATTTCAAGGACACGGATCGATGTAGTGCATAACCGCCCTTAATCGTAAACAGGGTCAGAGGTGTACCATATATTACACATTTCGCCATTCCCAATTAATTGGGGGCGAATATGACGAACCAGTCACAAGTACATGCTGCAGGCTGCTACTGAGAAGTACAATCTGGAAAAATCTACCGTACAATCTACTAAGAGTACCCAAGTTATCATCTGCCTAGCCTTTACCCAACTATATTGGGGCCAGCTTCCAGTCTTACCAGCTTTATCTGAGTACCAGTATTTTAAACGGAGCCAAAGCTATTTGACTTCCACAACCCAGTAACTACACACGGAGGTACACGGTACCTCCTGGCTAGACCTCTTGGCTAGACTAGTGTCAAAGATCAAATTAACGACTGTCAAAGATCTTCAAATGACAGCTGGGACCAATGGCTTACTAAAAGTACCCAAGTACCAGATCCGAAAATAAAAACATGGAGTTCTGTATTAGCCCTTGTGACCAATAGACCAACGATGCAGTGGAAACAGATTCCGTCAATCAAATGGATTATACCTATTGATTCGAATCCTAAAATGTGAGGCCGTGGCTTCTCAATGTGCGGAAATCAATCCTCGGAACATTGAGGTCACTCCGCGAAGACTGTGAACCCCAAAGAAGTTGCCGTGATTTTGGCCGGAGCTAGTTTGAATGTGTTAGTCAGGACAAATGGCTCTGAGACGTGGTCGCTTACAGTGGGCCTCATCAGAAAGCTTACAGTCACTCAAAGGGCAATGGAGAGGGCTATGCTCGGCGTTTCCTTGCGTGATCGAATCAGAAATGTAGAGATCCGCAAGAGAACCAGGGTTACCGACATAGCCCGAAGAATTGCCAAACTTAAGTGGCAGTGGGCAGAGCTCATTGCTCGCAGAACGGATGGCCGATGGGGCAGAAAGGTTCTGGAGTGGCGACCGCGAACCGGAAGACGTTGCGTTGGAAGGCTTCCCACCAGGTAGACCGATGACCTGGTGAAGGTTGCGGGGATCCGCTGGTTGCGAGACGTACGGGACCGGTCATTGTGGCGACGCTTGGGTGAGGCCTATGTCCAGCAGAGGACGTCTTTCGGCTGATATGATGATGATGATGAGTCAGAACCCCCACGCACAACGGACCGAATGGGATATACAAACAAGGCCTGGTGTAGTTATCCACTACACCACGTTATATTTAATTACCTATAATACGATCAAACAGAGTGTATTATCTGTTCAACGTTGTGTATCTATGTAATGATTGCAAACAAGCACTGAATTAGCGGAATTAACATTAGCGAGTGAACTAATTGAAATATAACGCGAATTAACGCGTTTATAACTCAATGTGTTATAGCTATGGTTCAATGACTCCTTTAGTGATAAATTATATTTATAGACCTTTACACTGTGGAACGTTTAAGTTTTGAGGTACGTTCTGAAACCACTGAAGTGGAAACAATTTGTGTTTATTAATTTTATGCATTTACGCTGCTTTGGAGATATACTTTTTTTTAGTTAAAACGTTGCCCCACACTAGGAATATCTTCCTGTATCGTGGGTGCGTTTACAAACATATTAACTCACATACACAACACCCAGAGCCGGAACAACTATCTGTAGGTCATACAAATATTTACTTCATACGAGTACGTAATCTGCCTACAGCAATTTGCTCGCAACGGGTAATATTCCGAAAACTTATGCCTATGTTCTTACTTTCTCGAATAAAAATTTTGAATCTTAATTTTGTGTTTTTGTCTAACTTAGTCGAACATTTTTAGCTTCGAATAAACACGAATAAAACTGACTAACGAACTGTGAAATCCGCACATTGATTGAGACCTTTAAACGCTTGGAAAGTTCTTTCGAATAATATTAAAAGGAGTATTTATTATACTTCTACTTTCTCATTTGATCACTTCGACTTTCTCACTTCATCGCGCCAGCCAGGGCAACAACAAAAAAACATCAATAAATAAAACGTATTATTCGCGAAAATACGGAAAACGATGCTTCGAAATAGGTTTAATAGGAAAATTTTCAAAACTTGGGTCATTATTTTTACTAGCGCAATTTAATATCACACCGAAATAAATTGCGAAACATCGTAACCACTAACAGTTTTCGCAAATTGTTCTTTGTTTTAGACAAATTGCACCAAATTGCGAGTAAACAGAATTGCATTGAAATGTTTACAGTAGAAAACCGAATCGGCGTTTTCCGATACGCTGTTTCGGGCACAATTAATTGCTGTTTTAGTTGCAAACTTTGCAATCTGCGGTAGGTACATACAAACTGGAGTTGGCGACTGTACATGAATAATTTATCAGACACTTTTTTCGGAAACACGAAAATATATTTAGGATCACAAATATTTTGTACTGCTTAATCAAATCGGGCGAGGAATACAGTTTGTTAATCTACCCTTGTTTTAATGAGTTATACTATGACTTCTAGTTCCTTCGATATATGAATGTCGTAATATTAACTACTACCTACTGTTAATTTTGTTAAGTTTCTCTTTAAGTTAACTGTAATTTGTTATCTGAGTAAACACATATCTTTAAACCGATATAACATTATGTCGATATGAATGTTTTAATAATTTGCCGTTCTCAGTTTGTATGTTTCAAGCCTGGCTGTTGCTTGTATCGCTCAGCGGCACTTACCATGGGGTGTTGCAGGTGTGAGTCAGGGTCATGTAGCGGACGCCTAGCTGGTAGTAAGAGCGGAGGACTCCCAACGAGTTGGCGATGGAGTGACCACCCTCGATGCCGATGAGTGAGGCGATCTTGCGAGGACGCGCGCTGTGAGCCTCCAGGATATCTGAAAGGAACATGAACATTTGGGGTCATTCAAGTATTACGTAAGTAAAGAGAGGGTGGGGCCTTTGCTTTGCTTATTTTGAATAACTTGCGGGACTGGGTGTCAGGATGATGATTGCGCCAGGAATATTTTTTCTGATTATGAAATTTTAGCATATTCTGATTTGAATAGATATTGCAAGCCTCGAAATAATTGATATTACCGTATAAACTGCTTCTCGTAAATGACAATCAAGAATATATAACCTATATATAACTTTGCTTACTTTTGCTAAGAAGGGGGATGAAGAGGTTAAAAATTACAAAAATTGTGCTCACTTAATATTTCAATGACCCGTTTCCGTCAATATACTAAAACGGTATATTTCAGTAAGAGCCAGTAAAGTTCCAGCTTTAATGAGAACTCAATCAAGTAACAAAATAATATCGTTTAATATATTTTTATTTGGCCCAAAAAATGTGTCTCTAGTGAATCTATTTATAATGTAACTCCTGGATCAAACACATCCGAAGCACTGCATACGTACGTAGCTAACGAATTGCGTTTGTGTGGGCTCATCGACGTCACATGCACGGTGACGTCACAGTCACACAGATGATTTGCATACATGGATTTGTCCATGTATGCGAATGTGTGTGTGTGTGTGAAGTGCACCAACCAATACCGGGCGGGCAAGGGGTGAAACTCTGAATCTCGCCGCCGCCCCGCCTAGCGGGATGCACGTACAACTCGTCGTGACGTCATAACACTACATGTGGTTGGAATATTCGCATTCAACCCTAGTTGCATGAATAGCATCGCTGCGAACGACCCTATGCGTTGTTTAAAGGGTCGTGGGTTCGATTCTCGTCCGAAACACAATGATGCAGGCGAGTTTTGGACTTGCGTGTTAGTGTATGTCTTAAATAATTGAGGGGAAGTGCTTCAACTTGCCTGTATATGGAAACAAGTTGAAGCACTTCCCGTTTTTGCTATTTTTTATGTAGCGGTAATATCCTGGGCATATAAATATTAATTGATAAGGTGAACATAACGTTTTTGGTTTACGTACCTCTACAACTACTTTTTGTGCTGATTTTAACGGTGTTCCAATGTTCAAAAATAAGGAAATTAAAATGTTTTTGTCACTGTCATTATTAATTCATAAACAAAAAAGTTTTCAAAAAGAATAAATGTTTTTTTACGAGTCCGTTTACTAGTATACGCCTTTTACAAAACTTTTGAATATTTTATAAATAAATTCGCGACTAACGTTCGATGTAACGTGTTTGCTGAGCCAATCAACAACTGGACTACAGCACAAAAAATCCGGAAAGCAGTCTGTGTACGCAAGTAATTAGCGCGCTTTAATTTTGAACGAATATTGCATTCACAAGACATGACGTCAGAGGGCGCTAAATGAATTACTGTCAACGCTTTTAAGTGGGGATGAATATTTCATAGTCGTTAGCTCAGGGGAGCTTCTATTGTCTTGCAAATACTTAGCGAGTTTTCTATTGTTTTTAGTATGTTGAAGAGAAACTAAGGGCTAACTTTGAGAAATATTTTATTTATAATCTTACGTAAAAGAGTTAGTAGAGCAGCTTGTACTGATGAAGTATTTTAGCGGATCTGCGTAGTGTAGGCCGTTGATGGACTGACTCATAAATAAAGTTGTTAAAACCTTCATAAAACTTATCGCAAATAATTTACGGTAGGTAAACCGGTAAATCGTACGAGTATTATTTACCTGTTGTCGTAACTGCTGCCGGAGTAAAGTAATGTAATTGGATGGTTCAGCAAAACCTTTGTTAAAGTTCAGTGAACGCGAATTGCAAATAAATTCGCCAACAAAACAATATTGTTTTCGTGCAAAAATTATGTTTGGATACTACAAAACAACGTTACAAACGAGAAAAAACTAAAGAAATGTAAGGTTCAGTTTAATTAATCATCGATTTTGGATCATTTTGGCAGATATGTAAAAAAATATTCGCGAAACAATATAACTGAAAAAAATAAGTTCAAAATCTAAAACCGACTACGCCTACTGCAAAATCACGCTCTAAAAAGTATGAAATAAGAAAATATTCTATAAGGGAACAGATGAAAATACATACATACATATATTACACACATACCAGTCAAAAAAATAACTCTCGTTTTGCTTCGCCGTAGTCGGGTAGAAAATAATGTAAATATAATACTTAATTCTCCTTCCTAAATTCACGTGGAAATAGATTTCCTGGAATACTCAACACAAAAGTTAAATGTAGATTGTGCACAAAATACACTCACGTTTTGACTATGTTTCATGCAAACATTTACGTGAGTAAATATTCCAGGATTTTAATTATGAAAACGATTGTAATCATAATCCAGTCAGTGAATATGTAAGTAACTTTTGCATGTCAAATACGAGTATGTACACAAATTTATACACTTAGTATTTGACAATAACAAAAACAACATTATGACTTTCTTAGAAAAAAAAACTCAATTACGAACAATACTCATACAATTATACGATGCAAATAAATCAAAAAAGTAAAAGGAAATAAATACAAAGAAAACACAAAACGGTATAAATTACAAGAACGGAACACGACGAATCCGGCTATATCCACCCCGAGTCGGTTTTAAAGTAAAAAATTAGTTTAGTCGATACGAGACGGCGTAGTAATACGAAGACTCGGGATATCGTTTAAAACAAAAACGATTTTCTAAAAACGATATTCTACGTTTACATTTTTGAAATTTTTTAGGTCATTTGTGAAAGATGTCTTTTGTTTTATTCTATAGACATGCTCGCTAAGAAATGCCATCACCTACTTTTAACATGTTGCGAATTTGAAAGGGATTCTTTTGCGTTAAAATTATAAAAGGAGAGCCACTGTTATTTGCAGTAGTTAAGAAGTTACAGCATGTGTTATAGAGTTTGATGTCGAAGCCGTAATAATGTTGTCCGATTTCCTGAAGCGTCATTCTCAGTAACTGGTTAATTGGGATAATTCCCGGGAAACAGCCGGTAAACTGTAATTAACTCTGCAAATAAAATTACTCCCAGGTGGACACTTTGGGGAGTTTCGGGGAACATAGGGGGATATGGTTTGTTTTAATATTACGAAATATCTAGCGGCTTCAACTGGAGGAGTCCAGTCTCTATCACTCTTTTATTTCCTAATCCTTTTTTTATTTGAAACGATACACTTCTAGCTAGGTCCCATTTTTATTAAGATCTATTTCTGATGTTAGGATCCATGGGAAATTGAGAGAATTCCTCAAACTTTATAGGCATACTATAGCCATTTTATTATTTTGATCAACTAGTCAAAGGCGCACGGTTGGCGCAGTGGTTGAGCGATTGACTGCTGCGCTGCGTGTCGCGGTTTCGATTCCCGCACGGAACAAACATTTGTATGACCTACAGATAGTTGCTCCGTTTCTGGGTGTTGTGTATGTGATTTTATATGTTTGTAAGCACACCCACGATACAGAAAGAAATTCCTAGTGTGGGGAAAAGTAAAAAAAAAACGATTCCCGTGAAATTTTGCGAGCAGGTTCAATAATTATATTGAAATTTTTATGTTGATTCTGAATCTTCTGAATATGAATCGACAAAAAATCAAAAAGACGTCCTCGCGAGGTCAGAACAGCTCACAGAGTCACTAGTACCTAGTGTGTGAGCTGTTCTGATACACTTAATTTATGTAGTCATACAACTTCTATAAAAGCCTGTGATATCCATATTTTAAGGAAATAATATAAGCGACCAATAACGCGGGTCGGTCATCAAGGTTAAGCAACGCTTGACGAGGTCGGTCAGTGGATGGGTGACCATTTCAACATACCGAGTTTCCTCCGTGCCTCAGCAAGCACGTTAAGCCGTTGGTCCCGGCTGTCATTTGAAGATCTTTGACAGTCGTTACAGGTAGTCAGAAGCTTGACATCTGACACCAGTCTGGCCAAGGGGTACCGTGTTATCCAGTTACTGGGTTGTGGAAGTCAGATAGGCAGTCACTCCATGGAAAACACTAGTACTTAGCTGAATCTGGTAAGACTGGAAGCCGATCCCAATATAGTTGGGAAAAAGGCTAGGCAGATGATGAATATAAGCGACCAATAAATAGAGACATTGCATTCGACTACGTAGAGAAACGCGAATAATTGAATCATATTCACATAAAACGAACGGAACTCGGAAATGGAACACAAAAGATTTCATTATGTTTTATTTTTAAAAGCATGTATGTGTTCATTAATGAACGGCTTCGCAAAATGTGAAGGAGATGGTGAAAATGCTGCCGATTTATTTCAGAATTTTTAGCGCGATGCAAATATCTGGTATGTTCAAAGCGTTTTCTCTGAAAGGCCGGCAGATGTTTAAGTTGTCGCAGTTGCAAAGGAAGGATTAATTACACGTACTAAGAGCATAGTCTTGGTGTACTATAATGTGTAAAAATTGCTGTTGTTATGGTAACATCAAGTTAACTTATAAATTAGATTTTACAGAAAGAAGGCTTTGACTACGCTAAAGTCAGAAATTATCTCAAGTAAACGAGTTTTCGAACTACAAGGTCACCTATGTCCTAGTCAAGATCAATGGTCTACCGACGAGCCAAGTTACAAATCTATCCATTCGTTGAGGCAACAAATAACACACACATCATCAGCCTATTAATGTTCCCACTGCTGGGACACAGGTCTCCTCTTTGTGAGAGGGAATGGGCCGTAATCCACCACGCGGGCCCAGTGCGGGTTGGTGGATGTCACATGTCTTCGAATGTTTGGTTCAAGGACATGTCGGTTTCCTCACGATGTTTTCCTTCTCCGTTTTGAGAGCAGTGGTGATGAAATAATTTACACAAAGTAAAGCGCCTACCTGGGGTCGAACCCACGACCTACAACTTGTAAGTCGCGGCCGATACCCCTAGGCCACCACTGCTCTTAATAAATAAAACTTTTAAAAAGGATCCTTGTTGTTCTAACTGTGACAAAATGCAACAAAATAGCCTTTGTGCCTGATAAAATCCCAGCTTACTCATGCTACGGTGGCATTTAAACGAAATTTGAAGGAAATACACTTCAAGTTACAAAATAACAAAAAAGCGCTTTATAAACGAAACTCTAATTATTTTAATTGATGCAAAAGAGACCTCTTGTCTTATAATAAAAACCACCTCAACCCATTCATTCGATATATTTTAATTTAGTTTTGAAAGACTCTTAGCTTTGCTTCCATAATTTAAAACTGCTTTAAACAAGGAGTAAAATGGCGGCAAGCAGCATCAAGCCTTTCATTCTCGAATAAAAATGTCGCAACATTTATAAAAATTGCTGAGAGCAGTTATGATTCAAATAATGTTCTTAACGTTAGGTCCATGGGGTCCGAGTGCTCTTCGTGTATTTCGAGAAGTAAGCAAACGGTTAGTCGGCTCTTCACGTGACCAGAGGGCTGGGCTTTTCCTTGGCCACAGAATTAGCATTGCCAACCAACGTGGCAATGCTGCCAGCGTTCTGGGCACTTTTCACGTTGACAGCGATGTGGACGAATTTTTTGACGCCCAATGACCCCTGCCCTTTTATACGCGATCGTAGTTTTATTTTATTTTAATTTAAGTATATATAAGTAGTTATTGTTAATGAAGTATTTTATACTATTTAAATTCTTTTAGATAAATTAAACATTATTAAATTTTAGTAATGTTCTGATAATTCAATTTATAAAGAGTTGATGATAGCTCTTTATTGTCCCACTGCGGTGGAGATACGGAGGAGGCACAAGTATTAATCAACACAGTTTTTCACGTCGATTTCAGTTTGATATAACGTACGTGTTAGTACAGGTTGCCTGACTCCACGTGTCAGTGATGTCCAAGATGTACAAAAAGTTATACTTGTCTAGAATGTAGAGCCTCATCAAGTTTTTAAATCTTTATTCGTGGTTGTTTGAGTTGTGTCGTTGACGACATAAGTATTTATTTAAACCAATTTACAACAATAAATGTAATTTATAAAACTACATAATAACGGTATCTGCCAACAGTAATGTGCATCCCTACTTCTATTAAAAACGCGAATCTTTGTGAGGACGGATAGATGTTTGTTACCTACTCTTTTCTGCCAAAATTACGGAACGGATTTTGACGAAACTTTACAGTAATATAGCTTTAACATCAAAATAACACATAGGTTATCTCTTCTTCTTCTTTCGTGTCGATCAACTCAAACTATACAACCATTCAGATTTTGTCCGACCAGTATGCAGCCACTCGGACAGCTCAATCATTTGCCACGTTCAAATCCCGTAAGGTGCAGGTGGTAGGTCATGAAGGGCAGACAAGGAGGTGGGCCATGAAAGGAGCCTCCCCGAGCGGCGTTAAATACAGGGTGTTTGGAAGGGAGCTGTACATACGCCTAGGGTAGAAACTAGGGGTAGTCTGCTACCTACCCCCGCCCATTATATTGACCTTGGCCTCAAGGTTTTTTTTTAATTTATTTTTATTTTTTATTTGACTTTTTTGTGATTTTTTGACTAAAACTACCTGTAGCTCAAAATCTATCCATGGGACCGGTCGGCTAATGGTCTTGTTTTAATCGTTAGAGTCTTAGGGTCCTGCAAAAAATTATTTTACACCAGAAAATTGTGGAGAAGAAAAGTTATGGGGCCTGAAGTACCGTAGTAAGGTAAAGAAATAATTTTAAGGGCAACTTTCTATGGGGTTTAAAAAAAAACTAACAGGGTTGGAGTTCTTCTGATTTTTTTAAAACATCCTCAGTCCATGCCCTTTCTAACGATATGCTAAAAGTGTAATTATCACTTTTAGTTTTAAAGTTATTAATTAATTTCCGCAACTAGGGCACTTCAAGCAAAAATTTCAACTAATGAAAATTAAATGTGTTCGATCGTAAAAGGATGGCAAATGAAACAAAAAATTTGGTAATGACTAATGTCATTAAATTACAAATTTTAATTAATTACTAATTTTAATTAATTACAAATTTTGTTCAAATTGATGACCATTGACCTGTAAACATGCTCGGCACCTCTTCCTCATCTCCACGGTCACCGTTCTAAGCAGCAGTTCCTCGCGCATTGTATCGAATGCGGCGTGGATCCTGTTAATTAGAACCTCCCTTGTTGGTACTTCTTCTGCGTACACCAACTCTTTCGCCCTTCCCCAGACGTAGAAGTCGAGTGGGGTAAGGTCAGGCGACCTTGGGGGCCAGGGAATTGGCCCACCCCGACCAATCCAAGAATTAGGAAAGCAGTTGTCCAGAAGCTCCCTCACTGCTAGGCTCCAATGAGCAGGACAGCCGTCGTGCTGGAAGACTATGGGCCGATCTTCGTCAAACACTTCTTCCGCTAAATCAGGCAAATCGTATTAATCGTATCGTATTAATTTGTAATTTAATGACATTAGTCATTACCAAATTTTTTGTTTCATTTGCCATCCTTTTACGATCGAACACATTTAATTTTCATTAGTTGAAATTTTTGCTTGAAGTGCCCTAGTTGCGGAAATTAATTAATAACTTTAAAACTAAAAGTGATAATTACACTTTTAGCATATCGTTAGAAAGGGCATGGACTGAGGATGTTTTAAAAAAATCAGAAGAACTCCAACCCTGTTAGTTTTTTTTTAAACCCCATAGAAAGTTGCCCTTAAAATTATTTCTTTACCTTACTACGGTACTTCAGGCCCCATAACTTTTCTTCTCCACAATTTTCTGGTGTAAAATAATTTTTTGCAGGACCCTAAGACTCTAACGATTAAAACAAGACCATTAGCCGACCGGTCCCATGGATAGATTTTGAGCTACAGGTAGTTTTAGTCAAAAAATCACAAAAAAGTCAAATAAAAAATAAAAATAAATTAAAAAAAAACCTTGAGGCCAAGGTCAATATAATGGGCGGGGGTAGGTAGAAGACTATCCCTAGTTTCTACCCTAGGCGTATGTACAGCTCCCTTCCAAACACCCTGTATATCATCGAATAACGATTCCAAACGCCCGGCGCACCCTGGACAGCTAGCACCCGGTAACGCAGGGTCTAGCTGACTAATCATTTCACCACGATGACTTAAACTCAATCTCGATTACAAAGGCACTTATTAGCGCCATTTTCTTCCGCCAACTCTGGTTTCTCAACAACCAAACCAGCTCTGAATATAGTCTCTATTAATATAGAAGCGAATCTGTGCCAGGACTTACGTTGCGATATACTTTTCGTTCAAGAATCTCACCGCGATAACGAATTACCCAGGCCTCAAATACCTGGCATGATCCTTACAGCCGAAATCTCTCATGCAAAGTACGGCAGCGCTGTCTTTGTCAAGCCAAACGTTGCTGTGCAGTCCACGGCCTGCGAATCTGTCGACTCCGTTGAAATAATAACCATTGATACTGGCAGCTGCACCATAAGTTCTATATACAAACCTCCAAACCAACCGTTCCACTTTCACAACACAAGTAATTTTCACAAAAGGTCTATCAAAATCGTACTAGGTTATCTCTAAGTAGGTTAATACCTAGACCGACCTACCGAAGTCACTTTCCGCATGTGTCGACGTTATTTCTGTTTCTCCACTAACTTCTTCTAAACCAGGCAGTGGATTTTGATACGGTTTTCCACTCTAGACAGAGTGATACACGAGGAAGATTTTTGTGTATAATGTGCCCCGTGCGGAGCCAGAGCGGGTCACTAGTAACAAAAAAGATATTCTGTAGAAGTACTAATTCCACACTGTTGAAGCCACGGATGGCAGTTAGTAGGATATATTAAGCGGTGCATACCAGTAACGGAGGTGGCGAACTGAAAGTGCTGCGGGTACTTCTCCACCAGGCGCTTGATGACGTCAATCTGTTCCAGCGTAAGCTGCACGGCATCTTTGTTCTGCGTGGCGCACGGCACGAAGGCAGACCAGAACTGTGGGGGAACAGAGAATACTCATGAGTTTATAAACGATCCATGCACGGCATGCTACGATATTCGTCGATTAATTCTCATACTTCTCAATTATTATTTTTTGGGTGCACGGTCGTGGTATGATATATCTCTTCTTATTATTTATACGTCTTCTTATTTTTTGCATGTCAATTTTACACAAATAATGTCCGTCTAGATTGACTAGTAGAATGTGGCCACCTGGGCAGATCTGTCGTTGGCTTTGTTCAAATTGGTAAACGGTATGATATGGTGTAATGGATGGGCAGAATACTTAACGCATAGCTATATAAATTACCTTGATTTTTTAAGCTAGATGATATTTTTCACAAAAATAATTGTGTACCTAGTTGTACAAGCTAAAATAATATAATTTTAGAAAGTTTGACAAACTTATTGATGGTATTTATTTGGTGGCAATAGTTTTAGTTAGTGAAAGTAAGTGATGGTGCGAAATAAAAATGTGGATTATGCACTCACGACAACTGGAGGAAGTTGATTTTATTCACCTGCCACATATCAATTTAATAATTGACATAAGGCAATAATAAATAAACGGCTACTGTGGATATTACTGCTAAAATGCTCTTCTATTTCTATCTACTGTCGAGTGAGTTTATATTTGAGACGAACAAGATGTTCGAATCTGATCTAGTTAGAACGAGAAGTAAGTCAAGTAAAAATAACCATCCAGATATAGGTACCTATCTACACTAAATTGAATTAGGTATAGGGACGTGAGACTTGCCGGCTTGAGTTTAATTCAATTTGTTTCGAAATACTGTGTATTGACTTTTTATTTATTTATGTCAGTGTCACAAAACACGTTTATTCTTAACTTTTCTTCACAACATTTAGACAAGGTGGGTTACTACGTTATATTTTTAGTACTGTGAAGACTCTGCCTAAGAAGGCAACCTACTTGCCTATATTAAGACTGGCAACAGATAACGTATTGAAAGGTAATTGAATTTCGAACATAGAATAAATGAAGATGTTCTTGCTAGGCTTGTGCCGTGTATATAAAGGCCCTCCTCTGTGCCTTAAGGGTCAGATCTAGATAGTTCGCCTGAAAACAGGCTCGTTATTGCTAAAATACACTAAATGAAACTAATTTATGTTTAATTTCCCGTAGACCTCTGACTACGCCCTTACATTTTGGTGTAGTTGCGCCGGGTAAAGTATCCCAGGAAATAATTAAAAATTTTAAAAATATTTAACAATTTAAATCCTGGTGCAAGTTCTATGAATAGGATTTAAATTCGATGCGATCCAGCCTTTCCTTCTCTGGCCTGATAAACGCACGAGATCGAAAAATTGTATCATATCTGAATTTTTTGAAATATAAACCCCATCCGGGTCGATGTGAGTTGAAGCATCATTTTGTTAGTGTCGGGAGGACGCCTTGATCCCTTTTCGGAGGTTTTGGTCAAGGAGGTTCAGGCATGACGGCGTTAATATGTTAATGCATATACATGCATCAGCTAAATGTTTATATTGGAGTATCCGATAATTCTTTTGTCATGACTTAAGCCTTCCCCTTTTAAGGGTCGTACGTCATGTGAGGACTCTGCCTAAGAAGGCAACCTACTTGCCTATATTAAGACTGGCAACAGATAACGTATTGAAAGGTAATTGAATTTCAAACATAGAATAAGTGAAGATGTTCTTGCTAGGCTTGTGCCGTGTATAAAAAGGCCCTCCTCTGTGCCTTAATGGTCAGATCTAGATAGTTCGCCTGAAGGCAGGCTCGGTATTGCTAAAATACACTAAATGAAACTAATTTATGTTTAATTTCACGTAGACCTCTGTCTACGCCCTTACAGTACCTAACAATTATTCTGCCTAGTCTTTCCCAACTATGTTAAGGCTGGTTTCCTTCTTCTGTGTCGTTGAATAGGACATTCAAAAATATTTCGGGTCTGCCAAAACCATTTTTCGATTCAGAGATCCGATTGCGTAAAATTAAGCTGTAAATTGCAAATTTTTGTTAGAGTCAAGTGGCCCCCTCCTCTCCCTGCCAGCAAAATGTTTGATTTTGGATATGTGAAAAAAATCACGGAACTAGTATATATATAATGAATAGTTATTACAAACGCTTAAAAATTACAAAACCGCGGTGGTACTCAAATTGATAATATTTTTTGTAACTTCACTTGTGAAGTTGGATTTAATAACTCCTTCAATTACCATCGTCCTATGTGAGCCCGTTTTTAGACGTTGTGAGCCGCTAAAACCATTTTAATGTTCATGTAACAACAAAAAACCCTCTTCTTAGTCCGCATTACTATGCAACTACGGAACCCTATAATAGCGCGTGGCCCGACACGCACTTGGTCGGTTTTTATGCATTCCCTAGCATTGATTGCTCATTATGGCAATTACAGCTCACGTGAAAAACCTCTTTAGTTTCTCCAAAATATTTTTTTTATTCAGTCCCGTTCAAAATCTCGGCGGCCTCGGCTTGAATAAGTTACAAAATTCTACCAAAATTTTAAAAGCATTTAATAAAGATGTCTAACGATATCTCAGATATGTTAGGAGTAGTTCTGGACGCTGGCTCTCAGAACTTGAAGGCTGGGTTTGCAGGTGAACCTTCTCCCAGAGCCATGTTACCTACTACTGTAGCCAGGTAAGTAAGTTGGCGGATGTCACATGTGTTCCAATTATTAATTCTAGGACATGCCGGTTTCCTCACGATGTTTTCCTTCACCGTTTTGAGAGCAGTGGTGATAAAATAATTTACACAAAGTAAAGCGCCTGCCTGGGCTCGAACCCACGACCTAAAACTTGTAAGTCGCGGCCGATACCACTGGGCCACCACTGCTCTCCTTATCCTTATCTCAATCAATTTGGAATAGCAAATCTTCCATACATATACCGACACTTCTCCATGCCACGGAAAGGACGCTAAGCCTTTGGTTCCACCTGTTATTTGAAGAACTGTTACAGTCGTTACCGTAATCAGAAGACACAAAATCTGAAGGATAAGGACAAATAAAAGTTGTGATGTGTTTGCTCTTGGCTCTAGTCTAGGTCAAAGGTGACAGAGACAGAGTCAACGATGGAGTGAAATGTAAATAGATAGAGACCAAATAGAAGATGGATGGATTGTATGAAAACTGAGGTTAAAGAAAGTCAGTGAATGATGGCGTAACGGTTGATAGGGGAGAATGGAATAAAAAAACTTGTTGTGCCAACCCCAAGTAACATGGAGCAATGGCAAGAAGATCATAATCAGTTGAACGAGAGAAGATACCAATACATACTTTAATCCACAAGTTGGTGAACTCATCTCATTATTTTGCTAATAGACATAACTTTCAATAACTCCTGGATAGCACAAACAATCCTTAAGCAATGCAATATCCGAAGAATGGTCTAGACTCTCCAGACAAAACAAACATCACATGAAGCAAACTCGGCGTAAAAGTTGCAGCTAGTTAATATCACGGCGAGTTCTACCGCATCGGATGGAAATCTAGAAAATATTGGAGTAGTCCAACAACGGTCAAGTTGAACAGAACTCGGAACTAGTTTTATATAAATTGCATGACGCGCGATGGGTTGAATTTCTCTATGAACTACGAGTAGTACGGACTCGAGAAGTTTTGTGTTCTTGCCTGGAGGCTTATTACAACGATTGCTATGAAATCTAAAATGGGACTTGGACTGGGGGGGACTTGGGGAATGGGACGACAAATGCTACCAAAATACCTTGCGTCAACCTTTAAAGAACACAACAATTTAGTTTAGCAATTTAATTGCAACCAATTAGCTAAATTCCTTTAGCGTTCTTGTTAAAAATTAATTACTAGGTCTCTCGAAACCATTCACATAGAACTTTGTCTGAGAGATTTCACTAAAAGTCAGAATACAAAGTTAGTTAATAATGCTAATAATACATAATTTACAGCCGTTCAATTTGAATATGAGTACTTCAAATAATACGCTCAGATAGCCATACAATCGTGAACTAACTTGAAGTGAAAAACTGCGGGCACTGAGCGGCAAGCCGGCAGCGGTTTGGTTATAAAGAAAAGTGTAGCACGCATTGTATTTAGTTTTTCTTTGTGTGCAACTCTCGCTGCAACTTCAAGCCCGGGGAATACTCGGTATCCACCTGCGAGTGTTTCTGACAATAATACAAGTAGGAAGCTTACCTAAAGAAATGTCTGTGTGTTTGGATTCGGTTGCAAGTTTGCTAATCAAGTACGCCTCAATGGATCTTTACCAAGCACACGGGTTGACTTTGATCTGGACATAGGATTCTGTTTCAACTGGGCCATACATTCCCGTGGGGTAATTTTCGA
This sequence comes from Orthosia incerta, assembly GCA_948252205.1. NCBI lineage: Eukaryota > Metazoa > Arthropoda > Insecta > Lepidoptera > Noctuidae > Orthosia > Orthosia incerta. The sequence continues at coordinate 67,643,754 of OX411741.1, forward strand.
CTTGATTACTATTTTATAGTATAGCTCATCTCATAGTCTGCTTTATATCCCGAAACAATGCATGGTTCCTATATGGCGGTGTATGGCAGTGTAGTGATTGCGTGATAAAGTTGGTCGATGACACCTATGAAAACCTATCCTAATTGATTTTATTCGCCATAACAGTAAACGAACCGAATAAAATTAAGCAACAAAGCAAAATAGATATATTCTGTTTGCATTCAGTAATAATATTCAGGTGCTATTAATATGCAACTTCAATTTAAATTGAAACAACAATTGGCATGTTTCACAAGCAGTGTTTCAGTCCATTGCTGAACAAAAACTTGTTTGTAAAATTTTTTCCCTGGGAACGTCCGCAGCTGCAACACTGTTGGTCTTTCATATTCCACACGTAAACAATTTTTCGTTTGTGAGCTCCGTTTTGTTGACAGTGATTGACAAATAAAAATTGATAACTGTTAGCTATTGAGTATGTACGAGCTTGTGTAGGTAAAGGATTCTGGAATGTTTTTTACATGTTGTTTTTGGTTCTACAGCAAACGCTTTGATATCTGCCCTTTGCTGTTTTTTTGAACTAACTGCTTGTTCAAACACTGCTATGCGTATAATTAACGATGTAGTGTCTCAGAATGTTTTACTTTTTTGATAATTAAAAAAAGACACTAAAATTAGTTAAAACTCGGTTTATTTCCTGTTGAATTAATGAGTAGTTTTTAAATGTTATTTGTAACAAACAAAATTTTGTAAATTCACACCCTCCACTTCCTGTCACTCATTTAGCCTCGAACTAAAATTTTCCTTATTTATTTCATCTGTGAGTCTTTGCTTGCTTTTAAGGCGCCGATTCCCTTGAGTAGCTGATTTTCAAATGAGAATCACGTCAAAATGGCTAGTCGTAATTTTTTGAAAAAAATATATGTTATATTAGACTATTTTCTTAATAATTTGATCTGAGCAAATTTTGAGTTTTATTCGTATAACATAGTGTAATTAATTTGTAAAGTTATGTCTAAAACGGACAAAAACACGACAATCACACTAAAACCGCTGGGCGTATTTTAATGAAATCGACACCATCTCAAAGACAATTTAATTATCTACATTTTGATCTGAGGTTTTTTTTTTAAAGTCATAGAATAATAAGGAAAGTACAAAAAACTACAAAATTTTGGGTCGCGCGGGTGTGAAACGAGTGCGCGTTTTGTTCCCTCAAGGTCGTTGGCGTTAGTCGTCGTCTTAAGCATTCAGGTTGGGTGGCAATGGTTTGTAAACTTTACTTTTTAAGTAGCATCAGAACATCAGCAGGCGTTTAATCTGGGTTATTTGGGCTGCCTGCATATCACGTGAAGGAATTGTCGGTCTCTCACTTTATTGCGTGTGATTGAAGATTTTAGTTACAGAATAATTGAGTGTCAAGAAGTGGAGGGTGCACATTTACTAAACATTGTTTTTAATAAACAAAATTAAAAAACTGCTCTTTAATTTATCAGTAAATAAACTGAGTTTGAACTTATTCTAGTGTTTTCTTTTAAGTATCAAAAAAGAAAAACATTTTGAGACATCCTTTATAAGTACCTCCATACTTATATTTGGTTAATTATATATATATAAATACAGTATTACAAAAAAGTCATATCAAAAAAGAATAAGTAAACTCAAATGACAACATCCATCATCATCATCTGCCTAGCCTTTTACCAACTATATTGGGGTCGGCTTCCAGTCTTACCGGATTCAGCTAAGTACCAATGACAACATCCATTCTGTGAAAACTCTATCTAGTTCTATAGGCAATAATAACTAATTTAAATAACATGTAATTTTGTTATACAACTATCCCTGACTGTATATCAAATCCCGTCCCGAAGTTGTTCCGCTGCTCCTTTTTAAGTTCAACAAAACCTTTGTTCGCTTGCCGCTCGTAGCAAGTTAAGCTAACCTGCACAGGATCACACTTGAGCCACTGTCTGTTTAAGTAACACATCTGTCGACACAATGGATCCGTGGACTCAATAAAACCGCGTTGGCTATAGTTAGAACTGGATGTAACAAAGGCCATTTAGCATAGGGTCACGGAGGCGGAGGTGAAAAGAAACTACTTAAGAATAAGAAAGATTTAATGTGACAGCAAGAAGTAGTTATAATTTCTTCTCTCTAACGCAACAAAATATGCCTAAACGCGAAATTATTACTCCTAATTTTCGTAGAAACGCGTTCTTGAAATTTCACTAGCTATTCTCGTCCAACTAATTATCGAATAGACAGTACAAATATCCAGTTCATAAAAGATTAAATAACATTTTCCTTAGAAACAAATATCTATCTCATCATCTGCCTAGCCTTTTCTCAACTATATTGAGGTCGGCTTCCAGTCTTACCGAATTCAGTTAAGTACCAGTGTTTTACATGGAGCGACTGCCCATCTGACCTCCACAACCCAGTGACTGGGTAACACGGTACCTCTTGGCAAGACTGGTGTCATATCTCAAGCTTCTGACTACCCGTAACGACTGCCAAAGATCTTCAAATGACAGCCGGGACCAACGGCTTAACGTGCTTTCCGAGGCACGGAGGAAACTCGGTATGTTGAAACACCCATCCACGGACCGACCTCGTCAAGCGTTGCTTAACCTTGATGTTCGACCCGTGCGGCTGTTATTATTTAGCCACGAGCTCCTCTCAGAAACAAATCTACCTATTAGTAATCAATATCTGTGCTTTCATGTCTATTGGGTAGTTGTTTTCTCATTTTTGAGCGCAGACAGCCGCTTTTGAAACTATCATATATAATTTTAACTCACGACTGTTTAAAGAGACTTCGGTCAGAAGAACTCTGTTTTCTTGCAGAAGTGAAGGGCCAAGTGCCGCTACAACCCTAGCTAAAACCGTCGAGTTCAACTGCTTCCAACAGTTCACACTTTGGAATATCAAATGTGTTGGATGTGAGGTCCAACTTTTAGATTCTGTGGTTCTCGATGCGGAACACTATTGCAGCGAGTTCTGATTTTGTTTTTCGATCTGTTTGTTTTGATTTTACGGTTTGCTGGGCGATAACTAAGCTCGCTTTTGTACATGAACTATAAAATATCAATAAATTAATAATTATATAACTAGGTAATGATAATATTGTGAAAAGTGCTACTGCTGAGGTTCTGGGTTCTATTTCTGGGTAAGGATTAAAATAAATTTGTTATGGGTGAGCGATACCTCTGCCTAACTGTTTCCGTAATATAGGCGTGATGTAGTGTTTTATAATTCTTGTGTTTATGTGAAGGTGACAAAGGAATTTTATCAAAAGAGCAGTAGTCTTTATCTTCACATCATTATCATCGGGATTATGTCGGTCAGCAAAAACGGCTGTTTCGTTGCTCTTGCTACCGCTCGTAGTAATCCGCTAGTAGTACGAAGTCAAGCAAATTGATTCATGACCCATCCTAAATATAATTTACTACAGAAATGTTAACAATCTTAGATCGAATTTTGCTTAGCAACAAACTTGTTGTAGATTTAATAAGACAGTCACAATTAGTTCACCCATCTCGCTGTTTCGCATTATTATTTCAATGACATGCCACCATTTTAATATGTACTTGACGTTTTATCTAATGGCACAATTCTTTTAATTTAAAATAATCTTCTGTAACTGAAATATTTCTTATATGTTTTGAAATCAAATATTGTTCTGTAATTCTTTTTATAGGCGACAGTTAATTATAAATTCAGAAATTATGTACAGGCCCCCTCTCACAGAGAAGAGGCCTGTGTCCCAGCAGTGGGAACATTAATAGGCTGATGATGTGACCACAATGCTCAAGATTTCACGATTCTATGCTCACATTGACGCAGTTTTTATTGTTTTGAAGTAACTGGTGCTTATAGCACAGGAATCTTCCTAGTTTAAGCCCAGTTGCACATATTTTGTATCTTGCCACTAACTTAATGAGTCTAATTTAAGGTAAAATCATTGTGAATAGGTTTATAGTCTTGAACAAATAAATATTGTTTATTGTTTGTTTATTGTTTTATTTAAAATGTCTTAATTGCACCACGATATGACAAGATTTTTTTAATGTTTTGAAGTTTTCAAACAAAATATCGGTAAATGGGTCGTGAATTAACTTGATTCACTGTACGTAATGATGACTGTAACTTGAATATCATTCGGACGACGTTTGCCTTAAATAAACTATATATCTTCAAGAAAATATTAGATATTTAAACGTAGTAACTAAGAGTAGCGAAGCAAAAGTAGCAAAGCATTGATCCGCGAGGTGGAATAACATAATGATTTTAATGACCTCCAACTGCGTGCGGTGCCTTCCGAATAATATTCTACCTACACAATTATGAACATGCTCTACAGAGGGATCGACAAGTGCTTCTAAGGGTTTGTTATTAACATTTTCCTTATAATTAAATTAAAGACGACAGAAGGAAAAAAACATTACCAAATAAGTATAAGTCGAATCAAGCATAAAGTTAATCGAAATTAATAATATTTTTTAAAAATTTTAATAGCGTTTTTTCGTTGAGCAAGATATTATAGTGTAGCAGTACGACTCCATAATTATTAATCCTGGACTGAATGAATCTGCGACCATTTATTCCAAGTGTGCCGCCCGTGGCTCGGCCCGCGTGAAATTGGTACCTACTTCCATCAATAAAATAGTTTATTTGCACTTTCAAGTAAAAACACAAAATGTTATGGTTTACAATATAAAAAGACATAAGCAAAAGGTAAGTAGAGGTGTAAGTTAAAGTTGCAGCCAATACCTAAACTAAGATAAATTAATATCTTGTAATTATAGGTATCAGCGCCCACCCTCGTTAACAAATTGTAACCGTTGATCAATAACATGTAAAATCTCGTATTTTAATTACAGGAATAATTTCTTATCTTATCAATATCTTATTACATTATAGCTTATGTGTTATTTAAATAAATAATAGGGGTTAAATTATGAAATTGTAAAAGTTACTTCGAATCAGGGACTGAATTACCCAAAAATTAAGGTACCTTTAAATTTCGGTATGACGTCATACCGTTAAATAAGGGTTACCGAAATATTTTGATATCGTTATTTTTTTCAGTAGCGGAATTTTGAGGTTGGAAATGCATACCGGTATATTTCGGTAGAAGTACTATAACCTTTATAAATGTATCGGTAGCGGTACCTAACCCTTACTTAATAGGGGTTTTCTTTGACGCACCGCCTCGCCACTCTGTCTGTCGACCTGTCGTATTATTATAACTAAGTCGGTATTGTTTTTATTTCCGATCGGAAGGACACGATTGTGGCCTTACTAAGTTGAGTACCTACCTAAGGAAGAAAGAAGACTGGTGTTGTGGAAAATGTTACCTCATAAAGGTATAGAGCATAATATACGCAAACTTAAGTACCTACAAGTCTGTAAAGTTGCATTAGGTTACATTATTATAACTAATTTGAGACCAACAAAGTTCGTAAATTTTTGTAACCTTACAAAATAGTGTACGTTATCCCAACAGGAAAGTGGCTCCTGCAGTAATATGAGTGCAAAGTATAATTAGTGCGTAATCTGCTGTGAATGTGCGCTACATAAAAAAATAGTGCGTGTCGTCGTTTTTGACAAATACGATTCCTGCTGGAGTAACGCTGTTCCAGCAGAAAAAATCTAAACGAATGACCGGAATGAGTAATATTGTGCATGGACAAAGAACTTATAGTTGTGCAAGAATGTGCGCCTAAAATGTAATTGGTGCGTCATCAGGTTGTCTAGATATTGCATTTCCTTCTGGAGTACCTAACGTTTTTCAGAATTGTGTGTCTCTAAAACCATTGTATGTGCACCTGTAGAATAAACATACACGAGTAACTCTTGATATGTGCGTATTTGTGCCGGCATTAGATTTAAGAATATATTTATAACTAGCAGTCCCACGCGGCTGCGCTCCCGTCAACTGGCTACCTACCCTACATACAGGTTACCTATCATAAGTTCGAAAAACGTTTGACCGAATTTCATTTCTCCAAAAACTTTTCAACTATTATCGTTAGTTTTTTTTTTACTTCATCGAAGTCACGTCTGCCACTGTCTCCGTTGACCGTCGTTCAATTCGATTTTTTTCGTTACTCCGACGTTTCATTTGGTCGAAAAACTTTTTACCGATGTTACACATAGCCGAAATAATATTTGTTCGAAGTATTTATTTTTATATGCATATCAAAATACTAAGTAAGAGAGAAACAGTGGACGAATACAAATGTTTAAAACAACGACTTGAAAAAAAAAACTGCGCCTGGCTCCTATTTCTGTCTGCAGGGTCTAAAGTAACCTAACACGAAGTAGATGACTGGAGCTGAGTTCGCTCGCCCCCTTCGAACCTAACCTATCCGTGTCGGGGTGCCCTAAAATCCCGAGCTCGCTTCGCTCGCTCTTGGACTAATTCTTTTAAATAATTGAAATGTCTGATGCATGACAGCTATTAATAAATCGTTTGCATGAAAATACAAAATAAATACGTAAACACAGACAAGACTGCGTGAAGTCCGTTTTGCAGCGATTCGTTTCTGTCACTAAATTTTGTAGCACAATAATATTGACTTTTTATGACACTATTTCAATTTTAAATTGAAAATGCTACCAAGTAACCGGCTATATATTTGTGACCAAATAATATTCCGGAAAATGTTGTTTCGGTGTGGAGAAAATATGGCAAATGAAAAAAGTTCAAAAGAGCCTTCGATGAAATGAAAATATGTCAAATAATGCATTGTGCGTATTATGCGTTCCGTATGGTGCCGGACGTAAAGAATTTCACCATCCCATGTCTTCCCGTGGGTGTCGTAAGAGGCGACTAAGGGACAAACCACAGAATGGGCAGCAGCTTTCTCTGTGCTTCTACAACAACCATACTGCGATCGCCAACCCACCTGCCAAGTGTGGCGATTATGGCAAAACCCCCCCATGAATAACATAAATAAAAAATGGCCCCTAGTGCCCGGCAGCCTGCCTACCCTCGACTACGGTAGCGGTCGAGGTTACAGCATGGCAAGGAGTGCCAAGAATCTCCGGACGAGATCCGGCTACCCAAACAATAACCGACGACTGTACTTCGGACCGACGAGATGATTACCGAACTCGAAGAGGAATTGAGCAGGTTGCGATGGAGTATTTTAGGGTTATCTGAAGTCCGAAGAGAGGGGGTGGACTCGATAATCCTCAAATCCGGTAACCTGCTCTATTTCCGAGAGGGTGACCAGCAGTCCCAGGGTGGTGTCCGGTTTATCGTCCACAAGTCCCTTGTGAACAACGTGGTGAAGATCGAGAGTGTGTCGAGCAGGGTGGCGTGTCTTATACTCAGAATATCCTCAAGATATTCGCTGAAGGTCATACAGGTCTACTCCACAACCTCGGCACACCCCGACGACGAGGTAGAGACCATGTATGAGGATATCGCCAGAGCCACGCATGGTTTCAAAACTCACTTCACCGTTGTCATGGGGGACTTCAACGCGAAACTGGGCAAACGAGACGAGGATGAGCTGCAAGTGGGGCAATTTGGAGTTGGACGACGGAACCACCGGGGTCACCTACTGGCCAGTTCTATGGAGAAGGAGGGCCTCTTTATGATGAACACCTTCTTCAAAAAGCGTGAACACAGGAAGTGGACCTGGCAGAGCCCCGATGGTGCAACAAAAAATGAGATCGACTTCATCATGTCAACCAAGAAGCAAATAAAAAAAAAAAAGGATCGTATCCGCCAAACCGGAGCTTCTGAGGGAGATCTAGACATTCCATGGGCAGTTGTACACATCAATCAGCAAGCCCGTTGCGAGTCTAGCAAACGACCCAAGAGCTAGATTGACCCGACACTATACCGAAGATATTCCGGACGTCAGCCTGTACGAGATTAGGATGGCTCTGAAACAGCTTAAAAACAACAAGGCGCCGAGTGATGACGGAATCACGGCTGAACTCCTGAGGGCGGGTGGAAAACCGGTCCTTAGCCCTTCAGAAGCTGTTTGATTCCGTTATACTCGAGGGCAAAACGCCACAGGCATGGTGCAGGGGTGTGGTGGTACGAGTACTCTTCTTCAAGAAGGGCGACAATGCCCGGCTGAAGAACTATAGGCCCATGTAACTTCTTAGCCATGTCTACAAGTTGCTTTCAAGAGTCATCACGAATCGTCTCGCGCGCAGTTTTGACGATTTCCAGCCTCTCGAACAAGCTGGATTCCGAAAAGGCTTTAGCACCGTAGACCACATACATACGCTGCGGCAGGTTATACAGAAGACTGAAGAGTATAACCTCTTTCTCTGTTTAGCGTTTGTGGACTACGAGAAAGCCTTCGATTCGATCGAGACTTGGGCTGTACTACAGTCTCTCCAACGGTGTCAGATCGACTACCGGTACATTGAAGTGTTGAAGTGTTTGTACAAGAACGCCACTATGTCAGTCCGTCTTCAGGATCAGACCTCGAAACCAATCCTTCTCCAGCGCGGCGTGAGACAGGGAGACGTAATTTCTCCGAAACTGTTCACCGCTGCGCTGGAGGATGTCTTCAAGGTTCTGGATTGGAGAGGGCTTGGCATCAACGTTAATGGCGAGTACATCACTCACCTTCGGTTTGCCGACGACATAGTGGTCATGGCTGAGACCATGGAGAGCCTCAGTAAAATGCTCGATGACCTCAGTAGAGCTTCCGAAAGTGTGGGTCTTAAAATGAACATGGACAAAACCAAGGTCATGGTGAATGCCCATGTTACACCCACCCCTATCAAGGTCGGAGACTCTACACTCGAAGTTGTGGGCGACTATGTCTACCTGGGACAAACGATCCAATTGGGTAGGGCCAACTTCTAGAAAGAGGTCAACTGTAGAATCCGACTCGGCTGGGCAGCGTTCGGGAAGTTGCGCGGTATCTTCTCGTCTAACTTACCACAGTGTCTCAAGACGAAAGTCTATGACCAGTGTGTGTTGCCAGTAATGACATATGGCTCTGAGACGTGGTCGCTTACAATGGGCCTTATCAGGAAGCTTACAGTCACTCAAAGGGCAATGGAGAGGGCTATGCTCGGAGTTTCAGAAATATGGAGATCCGCAAGAGAACCATGGTTACCGACATAGCCCGAAGAATTGCCAAACTTAAGTGGCAGTGGGCAGGGCACATTGCTCGCAGAACGGATGGCCGATGGGGCCGAAAAGTTCTGGAATGGCGACCGCGAACCGGAAGACGATACGTTGGAAGGCCTCCCACTAGGTGGACCGATGACCTGGTTAAGGTTGCGGAAAGGCGCTGGATGCGAGACGCACGGAATCGGTCAATGTGGCGACGCCTGGGGTAGGCCTATATCCAGCAGTGGACGTCTTTCTGCTGATGATGATGATGACTTACTTGTGGTTTCTTGTATTTTGCCGTCAAAGTTATGACACCGTCGTTTCGACTTTTAGCAATATTATTCGATAACGCAAGCATGTATACTTTTGAAACTTTTTATGGTCAATACAAGCGTCGAGATGGACTGAATACAGTTTTCTGCGAGCTTATACGTTTTTTCATTTAGGCACTGCGAAGTTTTATCGGGTTTTCAAAAAAGCGCGATTACTTGCAAATTATAAATATTTTCTTAAATCTAATTCAAGCACAAATACGCACATATCAAGAGCTACTTGTATATGTTTATTCTACAGGCGTACATACAATAGTTTTAGAGATACACAATTCTGCTAAAAGTTACTCCAGCAGATTACGCAATAATTATACATTCCACTCATATCACTCTAGGAGTCACTTTCCTGTTGGGATAACGAATACATTCTTAGTTCGGGCCCCGAACGAATCATCCGTCCGTAGGTGATACGGAGTAGCAAACGCCCGTAATGAAACTACGGGCGCACCAAAACTGTAGTAGGATATTAATGAGATGTGTCCGAAGCAGGAGTTTCGTTTCTATACAAAGTATTATTTCTTTTTCTATGATATAATCTAGGGTCTCCCTTTATTTATGTGTTTTTATTAATTAATTAATTTAAGGATTTGAGGGAGGTATCTGTCCAGCAGCGGGATAATATAGGATAATTTATATATCATAAAAAAAATATTTAATGATAATGTGTATTAAATTTGTATGGTCTATGTTTGAAATACAATTAATTGAATATATATAAATTACTTAAAATATTCGCGGTATATACAGTGGTCGATAAAATAAAAACATATTGCGCGGCACACAGTCGGCAACGAACAAAGAGTTGAGTAAAAGAGTAGGTAGAGCAAACAAATTGTACGCGTTCTGCAACCCCGCGCACCCGCACCGCGCCGTCTCGCATCTTTTTCGGTACCGAAATTGTGTAAAGGTTAAATAACGGTTTAGCCCAACCTTTATTTATAAAGGTATCGGTATAGCTCAACCTTTATTTTAAACCGGTACCGATATTTTTTTGAGGTATCTTAACCTTTAACCGTAACCGCTTTCAGTCCCTGCTTCGAATTGACATAGAACCTTCATGGTTTGAGATTTTTAAAATTTTTAATAGCGTTTTTTCGTTGAGCAAGATATTATAGTGTAGCAGTACGACTCCATAATTATTAATCCTGGACTGAATGAATCTGCGACCATTTATTCCAAGTGTGCCGCCCGTGGCTCAGCCCGCGTGAAATTGGTACCTACTTCCATCAATAAAATAGTTTATTTGCACCTTCAAGTAAAAACACAAAATGTTATGGTTTACAATATAAAAAGACATAAGCAAAAGGTAAGTAGAGGTGTAAGTTAAAGTTGCAGCCAATACCTAAACTAAGATAAATTAATATCTTGTAATTATAGGTATCAGCGCCCACCCTCGTTAACAAATTGTAACCGTTGATCAATAACATGTAAAATCTCGTATTTTAATTACAGGAATAATTTCTTATCTTATCAATATCTTATTACATTATAGCTTATGTGTTATTTAAATAAATAATAGGGGTTAAATTATGAAATTGCCGTTGTATTGTAAAAGTTACTTCGAATTGACATAGAACCTTCATGGTTTGAGATTTTTGAGTTCCACCTTTTTTCACATGGTACCAATGAAGTTCTTCTTTTTAACCGACTTGCCAAAAAGGAGGAGGTTCTATGTTCGACTTTAAACATATTTTTTTTTATTTTTTTTATTTTCACCGATGTCTCCGTCAATTGTGGACCGATTTTAAAATTTATTTGAACGATTTTTGTTTGAAAGCGCATATTCCGAGATGGGTCCTTTTTTAATTTGGTGAAAATCCGATGAAGAACTTCGGAGATATACTACAGAACTCTCTAATAAATAACGGAAAATCTCTCGGGATTACTGCAATCGCATGTCTGTTTATTGTTTATACCATTTCATAACATAACATCACGCCAGTACGCTCGAAAGGGGTACGCAAATCTCTCATTTCAACGATTATGTTCAAGTTTCATGTTATTCGGGTAACCTATTCTGTTATTTTGATTAAATAAATATGTTAAATTAAAAAAAACAAACTAATTTCAATTTTTCAGAACAAATCGGCAATTTCATACTTTAACCTCTAATATATGTATATGTGACGTTAAAAATAAACGTGGCCATCTTACACGAAACATTTTTTGAGAAATTGATTTAAAAAAAAACCATTTTTTTATATTTTGTCGTTAAAATCAAATAACATCATCTCCACTGCAATATTATGAAAAAAAAGCCAGCCAAGTGCGTGTCAGGCCACCCACAGTAATAGGGTTCCGTAGTTGCACAATAATGCGGACTAAGAAGAGGGCTTTTTGTTGTTTCATGAACATTTAAACGGTTACGGCGGCTCACGGAAAACGCCGTCGCCCACTCCAATGCTTTATTCGAGCGCAAAAATTATTAATATTTAAAATGTTGTTCTAAAGGATGTTATGATTATATTCTTGTATATTTTACATGGTTAGTAAACTTGCATTTATTACCTGTTTTACACAACTAACAACAATAAGTAATTTTTCAATGGAATTTGTACAAAACTTTTTCAAGTAAATTTTATAATTTGGTCGACTATTACTCTTAAACTTGTAAAGCCTACTTAGCTGTGATAGTTTTCCTTTTAATTTAATTTCGTTATTATACTACTGCCGTGATTTTTTTCACATATTTAACATTAGCAACCATCTAGCTGTCAGGGAGGGAGAACACTTTACTCTAACAAAAATTAGCTATTTAAGCTTAACTTTATCGCGGATAACATTTACCAGTGCCGAATGCATGGAAGCAAGCTAACGTACAGCCCGTGCCCAAGAAGGTTAGTCGAGTTGACCCGGCCAACTACAGACCCATCTCTGTAACGTCCATACTCTGAATGACAAATAACACGAAGCTCCTGGCATACGTAGAAACTAACGATATCCTTAGCGACCGTCAATATGGCTTCCACCAAAATCGTGCTACTGGGGATCTTTTAGAGTATGTCATTGACATATGGAGTGAGGCCATCGAGAGACATGGGGAAGCGCTTGCCGTCTACGATGACATCTCGAAGGCTTTCGATAGGGTCTGGCACAAAAGCCTTATTGGCAAGCTTCCTTCAGTCGGTCTGCCCGGTGGTCTGTGTAATTGGATTGTAGACTGCCTGAGCTACTAATGCCATAATTGGATATAAATGCCAGCGTCCCTCAGGGGTCGGTACTCTCAGCAACATTATTCTTGCTGAAAATAAACGATCTGCTAATACCTTTGGGTATGCAGATAAAAGCACTGTTGCTGAGAGATACTTGTCCTACGCTCGTGCTACCAGGCCCCAGATCCGGTCTCTCCGGGAGGCCATGGTGGAGCGCTTGAACCTGTCCTTGCAGGCAGTCTCCGAATGGGGTGATGCCAATCTGGTCAGGTTTAATTTTGTTAAAACCCAGACGTGCCTTTTTCTGCTAAAAAGAGCCAATTTCACCCGGCTCCAACTTTCCGAGATGTAACCGTGCCAATAACTGACCATTTTGAGCTTCTTGGCGTACATACATTGAGGCACAGGCTCAGCTGGCTGCCAAAAAGCTGGGAACCTTGCAAAGGTGAGAAGGTACTTCACGCCAAAACAGCTGCTCAACTTGTATCAAGCGCAAGTTCGCTCATCTCTGGGACTGATTTGCCAAATACCAGCTTGATGCACTAGAGTCGATCGAAAAGCGGGCCAAGAAGCTCATCGGCAATAAGGCACTGGTTAAGACAAAGCTGCAGAGCATCTTCGAGTTGCCAGCTTGTTGGTTTTTTATCGTTTACATTTCGGGGAGTGTGCGATGGAATTGCATGATCTAATTCCGCCCAGCCCGTTTCATCATCGGACTACCAGCCGTATGGCTTTGCGCCATCAGTACATGATGAACATCCCACCCATACGCACTAAACGTTTTGATAATACTTTTATTAGGCGTACAGCTAAGGAGTAGAATTCCCTGCCTGAGTCTGTGTTGCCCGATAGCTACAAACTAGGAGTCTTTAAGTCAATAGTGAATAGGTTACTTCTAGGCAAGCGTGTGTCACCGTCGACCACATCATCGCTTACCATCTGTTGAGATAGCGGTCAAGCGTGAGCCTACAGACAATAAAAAAACAGTAAGTTAAAGGGGGTTCGTCCGCAGCCTTGTCACTAAGGTCTACGTTCTACGACATGTATATTACTGTACAGTTTCATCAAATTCCATTTAGCATATTTTGCGTGATTGAGTAGCAAACATGAATCATCACAAACATTCCCATTTATAATTCTCATTCCCATATACTCGCACATACGGTATATTTTCCAAAAACGTTATCATTTCAGATTCCGTCGCGAAGGCCTGTTGGACGGTATACCACTAGTGTACTGCGGCGCTGAAGCTATCAGGAAGCGAGGCATCTGCAATATGACGTGGCCAGTCCAAGAGGGGCTGATCCAGGACTGGGACGAGATGGAGAAGCTCTGGCACCACGTCTTCTACAAGGAGCTTTGTGTTCCTCCAGAAAGCACGAAGATCATGCATGCTGTGCACCCACTCGCATCAGAAGCTGATAAGTAAATGTTTGACTTTATTAAACTCCTGACTGATGTTGAGCTGATCCCATTTTATTCTTCAACAGAAGGAGTATTGGGCTTTTTATACGGGATTTACTTTTCTACTAATATTATAATTTATCCAACCAGGGAACGGATGGCGGAAATCTTCTTTGAATCCTTCGCAGTTAATGCGCTGTATATCGCAAAGTCGCCATTTTTAGTATTGAACGCATACGGAAGGACTTCAGGCGTCGTTTGGGAGCAAGGGTACTCTTGTTGCTATGCTGCCCCGGTGTTTGAAGGGTTCCCTCTCAAGTATGCTACCGTCACCTCCCCTGTAACTGGCAAGATGCTGAGCGATAGACTACAGAATCTAATGTTCAAGGCTGGATATTCCTTCACTACTCCTTTTGAAATTGATCTGATAGACCAAATAAAGGTATACATATTTTGGATTTATATTTTGGGTCAGTCACACGGTGCTTAAACTGGATTCTTGGATTTTCAGAAAGATATTTGCTACATTTCCCAAGATTATGACCAGGAATTGGCAGAGACTGCAGGGTTTGACGAATGCAAGGCCAGGTACAACCTGCCGGATGGCCAGCACATACTCCTGGGAGAGGAACGGTTCCTCTGCCCAGAGGTTTTGTTCAAACCAGAACTTGAGGAGCTGAAGTGCAGGGATATCATCGATGTGATCTGCCACAGCATTGATTTGTGTGATCTTGATTATAGGTATGTATTTGATATCTAAAATGCCAATGTATATACCGAACATTCCAATGTAGAACAAAAAGGTGTGATTTAATGGCTTAAGTCACGCTTCAAAAGCAGGTTGATATACGAAATATATTGTTTCATCATCAGCCTAGACTTTGCCCACTACATTAGGGTCAGCTTCCAGTCTAACCGGATACAGCTAAATGCCAGCTTTTCTCATGCAGCGACTTGCCCATTTGACCACCACAACTCAGCTACTGAGTATAATATAACCCCTTGACTGATTGTCAGACATTTGAGCGTCTGACTAGATGAGTGTCTTGTCCTGTTGTAGTTACATTGGATGATTTCCCACCCAAAAAAAAAAAAAAAAAAAAAAAAAAAAAAAAAAAAAAAAAAGGTACATAATAACTGACACTTTTCACTTTTCTTAGCACCTGTGCCAGTAATTTTTCGTAAAGTGTTTCGAAATTCTTTCGCAGGAATATCTTCTACAACAACATAGTTTTCTCTGGGGGGTCCAGCATGTTCACAGGTCTCGTGGACCGAGTGACCAAAGAGCTGACCAAGCTCATGAAAAAAAAGCGGCCTCACGTCAAGGTGAAGATTGAAGGGATGACCAACAGACAGAACGCGGCTTGGGCAGGAGGCTCCATGCTGGCATCCTTACCCAACTTGAAGGGGTTCTGGCTGACTAAGGAAGAGTATGCAGACTTGGGCTCAGATCGAGTTAATTCAAAGTTCTTCTAAAAGGAAAAGGAATTTTACAATTGAATTCCGCCAAGCCCGTTCCATCATCGGACTACAACGCATACGGCAATGTGCCGTTTGTACTTGGTCACAGATAATATAATACTAGCATACAGATGCATCATCCCATACAAAGAAACCATGCCGACGTAACTAGCGTTTTTCATCTGATTATACCGATTTTTTTTTTAAATCTATCGCTTTCGTTTCCATTCCACGGCGATAGATAGATCACCATCTATATCCGTGGACCGGAACCGAACGCGATCGATGTAAAAATAATATCAGTATAATCAGTACAGTATGTCGGCACGGTTTCTTTGTGTGGGATGAGACACCACTGACTTGGTGAACATCTCATCCATACGCACTAAACTTTCACTGAGTGAGTTTCATTGAGCTAAGGTGTGGCATTTCCTGCCAGAGTCTGTGTTTCCTGATAGCTACAACCTGTGGTCTACCATCAGGTGTGATAGTGGTCAAACGCGAACCATTAATAAAAAAATAGAAGACCACATAGTGCTATCGAGGATCCATCAATATGAAAATCAGGCAACTCACAGGAGCCGTATTTGCATACTTCAAACAATACTGCTAATCACGGTGTCATGAATATAAATTAACGTCGCGTTGCCCCGCAGCAGTGATTTGGCGAGACATTTTCATACGAGGACGAACACTATTGATTCTGGACGCTGTTTTGTTAAGCCTGGTGAAATGTGTTCAATGACAAATGATACATATTTTGTTAATTAGTTCATAATAAAACTTTTACACGACAGTATTTTTGTTTTTGTCTATATTTAAATTAGTGGACATCTCCTGTATGATTGTGTTAGTTATCGTTTAGCCCATCTCAGAACTTAGGCTCAGATAATGTTTATGTTTGCAACGAAAAGTGACTATTTTCAATTTGTAGTAGAATGTTATTTGACTATAAGTGCCTTTAGTGCTGTATTTGTGTTACAATTGTACCAAAACTGAGGACTGTTTGTTGTCTTTGTTTAGCGTAGTTGTGGAGAAGCTCTCGCTCATTGCAATTACTAAATCTGTTGGTTTCTGAAACTCGTATTTCAACTCAAATTGCAATTGAAGCATTATGAAGTCAGATGTTGTCTAACGTAAGAGCGGAGAACGATAGTTATATTTTCTCAAAAATGGTATGTAATGTTGCCATAGCATCTCTAAAAAGTATCCAGAAAGTGAACTCTACCGGAGACTTATTCACAACTGTCCAGTAAGAAGCGAGATTTTAAATTTGGAATCTCCTACTGTCCAGTAAGTAATTATGTAATTTCACTGACCTTTAATATACAAGTACGCTGGACTTCATATTATCGATGACAAAATTAAGACATTTGATTTTCGCCATTTTGGCGCTGATAGCAACGTGACTTAACGTGAGATTCCATGGAACTAATATTAGAGATGGGACATAGCCTTCGGTATAAAAATACGTGAGAATAATTTAATACTTAGGAGAACAAGAAAATCCCAATTATTTTAATTGAGATTCATTTCTAAGTAATACTTGCTGTAAAGGTTAACTGAAAAATACTTTCAATCAGATTGCAAGCTATAAACTAGTGGATAGCGTGCTACTAAAGTTATAGCGCATTACTGTCAGATCAGTGAGATTTAAATATGGGGATAGGCTAACAACTTATTCTTAAAACTAGTATATTTGAGCAAGTATCTGCTCGCTAAAGTATACTAGTTAGTTAATATTTACATTTACAATAGTTTGGATTCACTCGGTTGGAACATCATTCATACAAATATTTGCGTACGAATGAGATGGATAATAATTTACAACGGACATATTTCTCGCTCTCATCGCTGAGATCCTGTCTCTGTAGTGTTAAGGTGCAAATAAGAGTGACATCGCATTCCAGCGACGTGAAGACTTACATCAGTTTTTAACTCTGTTTCAGATGCAGATATAAATTGTTTGACTTAAAAACATTTGTTAATACAATTATAATTATCATGATATTATTCCAGAATTAATTCCAGACAGGAACGAGGTGATTGATACAAGAAGAGAGACGCCTGTGCTCAGCAGTGGGCGAAGTCGGACTGTGGATGATCATGATGATGATTCCAGAATTTAGTATTACACATTGCTTTTTAACATATTATTACTGATTATTAGGCATTCATATAACATTCATCGCTAATACCAATATGAGATATTTAGTTGCAACATATTATGAGAAGTCAATACAGTAGATGAGTGATACGCCTTGCCAAGTCTACTATTTTGATATTAGTGTAATTTAAAAATATTACTAATACTCATATACTCGTATTAGTTCAAATAATATAATATTTCCAGGCGAATATATTAGTATTACCTAATCTAGAGAAATATCGGTATTGACCTATCTCTAAATGTGTCAATTTTAGTTCCTGAGAACCTCGAGGGGGCGCTTTGATTCGGCACAAAAATCAACTGTCATTTCATCTAATATATGTAGTCCAGCGTACTTGTATGATAGAGGTCAGTGTGTAATTTACTTACTGGACAGTAGTAGGGATGATATATCAAAACGTAACTGATATAGGATATGAGTTAGATATCATATCATATCGATATCTATATCAAAATAACCGATATTACAAACAATTTATCTAATAAAACACATTACTAGCGTGCGAGAACAAATAAGTCAAAACTTAAACTCAAACTTCACAAACGATAGGAACCATTATTTCGAGTTCGTTGTTAGTTTGATCATCTAAATAACATTTTAACTTTTGCAAACTGTAGGTACTACTGATATCGATATCCGAAAACCGTTTTCGATATCAATATTAATACTGTATATCGGTTACAAACCGTTTGCGCAAAAAACCGAAAACGCCTATCTCTAGACAGTAGGTCATTCTCTTTAGATCTGCTTAGAAAAAAAACATAGTAACAGACACAGATTAGAGTTTAGCCATTATAACATGGTTATAGGAGGGAGGCTCCAAATATCTCTCTATCTCTCTTTTTGGTATGACATTTTACGAGATAGATATTATATTTTTGAGTCCGTTAATCAAGATGTGCAACAAAAAAATCTAAATGTTAATGTTAATATAAACGTAATTGCCCTTATATGAATTTAACCTTCAATATTAATCAACGAATTTGTTGTTAAACATTCTTTCATTTTTGAGAAATAGTACATTACTGCAGAATCCAGTAAGTAAGCCTTCCTGGCCAAGTATGAGTTAACCGGACCGAACTGCATGTAGTTTTTGTAATATCGGTTATTTAGATATAGATATCGATATGATATGATATCTAACACACATCCAATATAAGTTACGTTTTGATATATCATCCAAGTAAATTACATACTTACTTACTGGACAGTAGAAGATTCCAAATTTAAAATCTCGCTTCTTACTGGACAGTTGTAAATAAGTCTCCGGTAGAGTTCACTTTCTGGTTACTTTTTAGAGATGTTATGACAACATTTCATACCATTTTTGAGAAAAGCATTATACAAGCCTCAACCACTAAGAAAGTCATCCTGGCCTCGTATATAACCGAACCGAACCAGGTGAGGTCCGGTTAACTCATACTTGGCCAGGAAGGCTTACTTACTGGATTCTGCAGTAATTTACTATTAAATGAGTAAAGTAGAACAAAATTTAAAAGCAAATTCATTTAATTAATACTAATAACTGGTGAGTGTTGCAGCAGTTATTGCAATCATTTTGATTCTTAGTATGTTAAACTCGATTGTAGAAAAAATCTTTTATTATTTTGGCCCAGGAACAGGTACAAGATTCATATGGATACAGTGACTGGCTGAATTTTGCAGTTGAAAGACCTCCAACTAACCAAGCTCCATAACCATCGCCATATTGACCGACCATTGTACTCTTTTATATCAGATAAGTAACATAAGAAATTGAAAATAAATTTAAAACATCGTTTTAAACCCGTAAAAATAAAATTTGTATTTAACCTAAAGTTCAATTTATTCTGAAAATGTAAACACAATTAATTTCATAAACACCTTTGAATTTCGTAGTTCCATGTTTATTACGAACAAAAACACAATTTCAGATTTCATAGTAAATATGGCATTTCTGAAATGCAAATAATAATTTTACTCATATCAAAGTGTAATATTTTGGCAGTATTTAAATGAAACATCTAAAATTCCTAAAAAAAACAGCAGCCTTATTACCTAATACATTCGGCAAGTCGAATGCTTTGCCAATTGCCTTGCCGAAATAATTACGCAGTAAGGGTGCAGAACTTCTTTGATTATTAATTATTTCAGAACTCATATAATATATAATATCTGAACCACCAATGACCGTGGGAAAATTGAATTTACTTATTTAAAATTTCAGAATACTCTCGCTCGCAAACAGCTCTTCGAATAAAACAATAATATAAAACTCACGTAGTAAGAACCGATCTCATTATTGTTCTAATAAAATTAGGAGTGTTTCGTTATGAAAGAGCATTATCATTTTAGTCTGGAATAGCGAGTTGCGAAGTTTTTGTTACAGGATTCTTGTAGGTACTACTTATGCGATAGATTTATAGAAGATATAAAGTTCTTGGATTGTATTTTATGGGCCTTCTATTCTAGAAATACTGAGCCAATTACAAAAAAAATATAATTCTTGTTAAGGTATTCTTTCATTCCTCTCTATTAATAGTCACCCTCTCCTGTAAGCCATATCATCTTCCACACAATCATTCATCTAGTATTGTTTCTTTAGTTTTTCTTTATTTATTTAACCATCCACGTTCATATTCAAGGTTTTTCTTAAGATATACATATTATATCATCATAATTTAAATTGAGTGAGGTAAAATCCCACACTCCCTGGTCTTCTCCCCAAAAGTGGTCCCCAGGTGCTCCCCAGGTGCTATTCGAAGGATTAAGAAAGAAAAAAAACAAAATAGGTAACTTGAACAATGCCACCGATGCTGCAATAGACTTGGCCACCCATTGGGCTCAAACAGTGTTATATATAAAATGTACCGCGACACGAAAAGAAGCAGTAGGAAGTATTCTAACACCGTGTTGTTCGGGATGCAAGATAACAAGACTGTCTCGGCCATAGATTTAGAATTGTTTTGCTAGTCTCGGCAGACGTTGCTGATACGGCGATTCGGTGCTCTATATCATTTCCGCATATCAATATGACAAGTGTGCATTTTGAAAGCGTCTGCAGTTATTCTAGAAACGTCGACTCAGCACGCGTCAGCTTGGAACGTGACATATTTCATCTCGCCGAATGCTTGATCCAGTCTCAGCTAAAAATAAAGTTCATCTTAAGTCTATGTATTTAAAGTTTCAGACCAAATGTATATCTTGCTCGTTTGGGGCTGGTTTCTGTTTTTAGTATTTGTTAGTTAAAACCCTACTTTAATAACAATGTTTTACAAGTTTCACTTTCAAAGAAGATTTTGACAAATATTTAACTTCTTAATAAGAAATTGGGGGTTAGTCCCAAGATAGTGTTGCCTGTAGTATGTTCAGCGTTGGAACATACTGTCGAGTTATAAATGATGGTGACCCATAAGTGTCTTGTCAAGAATTTTCCACAAATTATCTACTATGTAAAAAAAAGTCGGGTTTTCCTCCCTGCCGCTATAACTCCAGAACGGACGAACCGATTTCCACGATTTTGCATTCGTTGGAAAGGTCTTGGGCTCCGTGAGGTTTATAGCAAAAAAAAAAAATGTTAGGGTAGGTGTATCTTGGTGTTTTTATGGCAAGACAAAGTTTGCCAGGTCAGCTAGTTATATTTAATTATTAATAATTATTTCACACTTTGACATGTAACATTACTTTATACAGAACACAGAAAATCCATTATTTTTCAATTACGCGTACGATCAATCTCCCAAGACTTTTCCCAACTCGGTTGGGGTCGGCATCCAGTCTTACCAGATGCAGCAGATTACCTAAATTGTAGATAGAGCAGATGTCCATCAGAGGTCCACAACCTAGCAACTGGGTAACGCGATTACCAGGGCAAGACTGATGTCAAATTGCCTGGTTTCAGAACAGGGAACATTACTGCCAATTGCTCCCGCCAGATGGCGCTTGACGGCTCTGAGTAAACAAAAACATAACAAAATGACGTCTACTACTATTTATGGTTACCGAACTCTTTTTTACTGTTTTTAAGATAACTTGGGTTCAAAAACCAAATAATAATATTGGGGAAGTTAGTTAGCTTCATTTTTCTTTCACTATTTGTTTTATATTTTGTATACATAAACTGCGAAATTTTGTCGCTGGACTTTGACAATTTGGTTTTTTTTAGGGATGTGCCCGATATATCTAAACGTAACTCATATCGGATAGTGTTAGATATCATATCATATCGATATCAAAATAACCAATATTACAAAAGCTGTATCTAATAAAAACCTTACTAGCGTGTGAGAACGAATAATTCAAAACTCAAAACCGTAACAATGCGAAAACGTACGAACTACGAACAAAACGCAAACTTCACAAAGGTTAGGAACCATATGCGCTACCTATCTTTCTAAGTATTATTTCGTGTTCGTTGTTAGTTTGTTCATCTAAATAACATTTTAACTTTTGCAAACTGTACTACTGATATCGTTATCTGAAAACCTTTTTCAATATCGATATGAAAACACATACATAACCGTTTGCGCAAAAAACCGAAAACGCCCTTCTCTAGTTTGTTTACGCAGAAACCTGTGGCGCCATCTGAGCGCAGCTTTGCGGATGGTTCCCTATTCCCATGATGTCTTATGTTTTCAAATATTACCAAAGCCATGGTATTAAGATGGTAGTTATTTCATACTGAAACAGTTTCATTTTCTATTAATTTATTTTTCATCCACGCACTGGATGGAACGCCTTGCAGCAATTACTTACATTCTCATCTATACTAATCACTGACCTCTAATATACAAGTACGCTGGACTTCATATTATCGATGACAAAATTAAGACATTAGATTTTCGCCATTTTGGCGCTGATAGCAACGTGACTTAACGTGAGATTCCATGGAACTAATATTAGAGATGGGACATAGCCTTCGGTATAAAAATACGTGAGAATACTTTAATACGTAAGAGTAAAAGAAAATCCCAATTATTTTAATTGAGATTCATTTCTAAGTAATAGAAAACTTGCTGTAAAGGTTAACTGAAAAATACTTTGAATCAGATTGCAAGCTACAAACTAGTGGATAGCGTGCTACTAAAGTTATAGCGCATTACTGTCAGATCAGTGAGATTTAAATATGGGGATAGGCTAACAACTTTATTATCCTTAAAACTAGTATATTTGAGCAAGTATCTGCTCGCTCAAGTATACTAGTTAGTTAATACTTACATTTACAATAGTTTGGATTCACTCGGTTGGAACATCATTCATACAAATATTTGCGTACGAATGAGATGGATAATAATTTACAACGGACATATTTCTCGCTCTCATCGCTGAGATCCTGTATCTGTAGTGTTAAGGTGCAAATAAGAGTGACATCGCATTCCAGCGACGTGAAGACAACAGTTCAGTTCAGTTTTCAACTCTGTTTCAGATGCAGATATAAATTGTTTGACTTAAAAACATTTGTTAATACAATTATAATTATCATGATATTATTCCAGAATTAATTCCAGACAGGAACGAGGTGATTGATACAAGAAGAGAGAGGCTTGTGCTCAGCAGTGGGCGAAGTCGGACTGTGGATGATCATGATGATGATTCCAGAATTTAGTATTACACATTGCTTTTTAACATATTATTACTGATTATTAGGCATTCATATAACATTCATCACTAATACCTATATGAGATATTTAGTTGCAACATATTATGAGAAGTCAATACAGTAGATGAGTGATACGCCTTGCCAAGTCTACTATTTTGATATTAGTGTAATTTAAAAATATTACTAATACTCATATACTCGTATTAGTTAAAATAATATAATATTTCCAGGCGAATATATTAGTATTACCTAATCTTGAGAAATATCGGGATTAACCTATCTCTAAATGTGTCAATTTTAGTTCCTGAGAACCTCGAGTGGGGCGCTTTGATTCGGGACAAAAATCAACTGTCATTTCATCTAATATATTTAGTCCAGCGTACTTGTATGATAGAGGTCAGTGATTCTAATATTATAAAGAGGAGTTTGTGAGTTTGTGACGTTGTAAGGGGTAATCTCTTGATGTACTGAACCGATTTTGAAAATTCTGTCACCAGTAGAAAGCTACATTATTTCTGAGTATCATAGGCTATAATATAATTTAAAAAAAAATAGAGATCCTTATGAAAATTGCAATAATGTAACCCAAGCTAGCAAGGTTGCCTATACAATTCATTCTTTGGCGTGCGCAGAGAAAACTATTGATGATAGATAGAAATTATTAGGTAGGTAGAGGGTAGGCAGGGTAGGGTAGGATAAGTAGGCAGCCAAGGTAGCCACTTGACGGGAGCGAAGCTGCAGGGGTCAGCTATTTGATAATATTGTAGTACCAGCCTGGAACGGTCCCACTTCAGTGTCAGGTCTCTTCTGATACAGAGAAGACACGAGCATTAATCACCAAGCTTCCTCAAGGCGGGTCGCCGACTTCCAGCTTACAGGACTGGATATTTGTGTATATTATAATACAACACACAAAACCGTCTCCACGTTAGCATTATTTCACAGAAATGACAGAAACCCATACATAAATACGGAAAAAATCGCCGTTCCGTGCATTGAATACGATATATTGCTATTTGAAGCGATAATATATTGCTGTGATTAATCATTTCGCTTTAAGGTTGTTGCACACTGATACGGGTTGGAATTTATTTGTTAGAAATTCTTAGGCTTGATAGTTTTGGGTTCTTTCAAAGGCTTTAAAATAAAATGTTAACTGATAAAATAAGTAAGTCACAAACGTTGAAGAAAGTCAAAGTCAAAGCACTTTATTTCAAGTAGGCCAGTTACAGGCACTTTTGAATTGTCAAAAGACAAAATAAAATATTACAAAATTATGGTGCTACAGTCCCAGTCACAAGACATAATAACTGTGAAAGTACCGTAGATGCCCATTCCAAGGCGTAGATCTCTATGGAGAAGAACGGGCAAGAAACTCCATGGACACTCTTTTTCAATTAGGTAATTATTACAAATCATTTGTTACATCATTCATGTTGAGATTACACATTATGTGAGAACGATGTAGAAAGTTAAAAGTGTCCATAGTAAATATAAAAAGACAATTCAGAAATACAATTAGAATCAATTAAAATAAACCATGGCAGCTAAGAGATGACCAGTCCCAACCGACAACTTGCTTATATCTGTATTTAAAGGTCTTTAACAGATATAAGCAAGTTATGGCAAGGTATTAAATACTCTGACATCATGAGGTATTTCAATATGGTGCTAGTGTCTTTTCTTGTTTAATTATTGTGTCATAGGAGATTGGTGAGACAAGTGAGGGAAAATTAACAACCAATGGTCCACACTAGCCAACAATAGAAACAGCTCTAAGACTGCAGGGAGGCCCTTGGCCACCACTGAGAACCAGTAGCCAGATTAATCTAGGAATCAAGTAAAAATGTATCTTCCTGCAACTGATATACATTTTAGTTCTGAAGATTGTATGTCTCCACAATTCCTTGCAACTTCATAATACCACTTTAATGCCTCAATGTGACATAAGCACGTGATGTGAAACCCCCCCTGTTTTTATCTCGCTTGTCAAACTTCCAAGTAAGGTATTAACTTGACTTCGAGACTTTGTTTAAACTTGGATTAAGGTTAAGCTGAGGTGATAAATTGTATGATTTCAAGAGCCCTTTAGATTGTTCGCATTTTAGTATTTCAGAGATTGTGGTTAGAAACTTAAATAAAGTTATGTTGTCGCGTTGGATTCAGTGTGTGGTAATCTTTAACATTTGTCACATCTAATGTACCTGGCAGCCTGGAACAGGGACAAATATCAAAAAAAAAATATTAGCACATGACAATTCTAATTATGTTATACGTCAAAATGACTATTTCCTAATACCAAATACTGAAATAAAATGAGTGACCCTTTCAAAAAGCCAGTGGTGGTAATAGACAATGGTAGCTACAACATCAAAGCTGGGTTCGCCTGCGATAATCACCCGGTGTCCATCTTCAGGAACACGGTTGGACGACCAAAGAACCTTCAAGGTACGTACGGGAGGACTCCGTACGATGTGTATATAGGAGATGAAGCCGTCGCTCGCAGGCTTGATCTAGACCTAAACTATCCTGTCAAGAGCGGGAAGATCGTTCACTGGGACAACATGGAGAGGGTGTGGCACCATATATTCTACAGAGAGCTGAAGGCTGCTCCTGAAGACCGAGCCGTACTACTGGCCTGTGCCCCTGCCACTTCTATGGTGGACAAGTACGTATTCTTTATTGTTTAAGTCGCTAATGCTCCGGTATTTAAGTACAACCAATTTGATTACCAATCAATTTAATTAAAGACTTCAGTCAATTTTATCTGTAAAGTAGTTGCACAGCGAAAACTGAAACATCTGATGTCGCTAAAGGATGTTATCCGTTTATGTGAACCACTATTATGTTATTTTTACTGTTTTTTTTATCTATAGTTTTTTTTTAACGTTTGCCACGTAGACTTTTGTCAAGAAGCTTGCATATTTATATTTGATCTAGATCAAATCAAACATTAATTTATTCAAGCACAACAGACGTTATTGACATACACGTCTATATTATTTTAACCCAAGACTCTCACTCGGTACATATTTTTCGTACCAAGACCCAAATACTTAATAGTACTGCCGAGTTATGTCTCGACGTCTGCTGCGTGGTAATTCTGTTGTCGCATGTCCAGTCACGACTCTTGTTCCTAGCTGGG
This sequence comes from Orthosia incerta, assembly GCA_948252205.1. Classification (NCBI taxonomy): domain Eukaryota; kingdom Metazoa; phylum Arthropoda; class Insecta; order Lepidoptera; family Noctuidae; genus Orthosia; species Orthosia incerta. Next base: position 67,670,103 of record OX411741.1, read on the forward strand.
TCAATAGAAACGCTATTTGCCGCTCAGATTTATCTACAAAGTCTATCTGCATGGAATATAGTCACATAAAGTGAGGAGCTTATGTAGGTGCTAAAATTGCTTAGTGACATTGTCTGAACGGCTCGCCATACGTGCATTATATTGTATGTTTAAACACACAGATCAATAATTTTAAGTTGGAATAATCAGAGTGGATTGAATGTATAAACAAGGTAATAAACAAGGGTTGTCTTCGTCTTTCAGCTGGGTGCGAATTTTTGTAACTTCACTCCTATGTTTTTGTCTAATGTGATTGGACTATTAGACACTTATTATACGTTAGTTTAAAAGTACAAATACTGTAAAGCGGCCTAAATATAAAAATATACACAAATTTTACCGATATGAGCAAATATTGGCCACACATTAAGTTGGACGGAGTCGATGCCCGTCGAAGCTCCATAAAGAGTCGATACAAAATAATATTAATGTTGTTAATTACATTACATCAGTAATACTTACGAGCTGTTAGTATTTATGTCTGTAATAACAAATTGGACGCTGAACGATTCCTCGGCTCTTTCAGTAATATGTAATAATTGGACATCAAGTGAGTATGAAACAAGAATATTTTCCCACACAATACTGGCGGTATTGGGAAAATATTCTTGTTTTTCACATTATTCACGATACAACTTACAACGTGAAATAAATTTGCTTTTTTTACTTATTTTGACAGATTGTGGTAATTAGTTAGTTAAAACAAGGTGGTTACCCTTTGAAGATACCTTTTTGAAACTATAAACTAATAATCAAATATTTTAGTACTTACTCATAGCCTAGCCTTTTCCTAACTATATTGGGGTCGGCTTCCAGTCTTACCGGATTCAGCTAAGTACCAGTGTTTTACATGGAGCGACTGCCTATCTGACCTCCACAACCCAGTAACTGGGTAAACACGGTACCCCTTGGAAATACTGGTGTCAGATCTCAAGCTTCTGACTACCCGTAACGACTGTCGAAGATCTTCAAATAACAGCCGGGACCAACGGCTTAACGTGCTTTCCGAGGCACGGAGGAAACTCGGTATGTTGAAATGGTCACCCATCCACGCACCGACCTCGTCAAGCGTTGCTTAACCTTGATGATCGACCCGTGCGGCTGTTATTATTTAGCCACGAGCTCCTCATTCCCTTTGCCGCTCCTCATTTTATCTCATTTATTTTAGTACTTACTATCTATGCTAAAAAGTTTTCCAACCTAACGAAGATTTTAAGAGTTAATCAATTACTTACAGTCAGTGGGATATATGAGTATTTTAATTTATTACTTTCTAGATCGAATTATTCCATTCTAACATTTGATATTCTTAAGAATTTTCTCTTTTGTGGGTAAGAAATCAAGTTAAGGGAGATTTACTATTCTTCTTGGTCGGATAATCTCAGTAAGTGAGTATTTTCTCACCATTTGGACATATCGAAGTACTTTGTTATCGGAATGTGTCGATATAGATAGGACCCGGTTGGATCCATACTTCTTCTGAACGAGATTATTCGGGCTTTTCAATAGAAGAATGTTCACGATCACCAAGTATTTTTGACTAGAATTCATTTAATTGGTAAAAGGTGAATATTGCATGTTTTTGGCTTTGAAAGTACCAGTAGCACTTTTGAATTGGTATTCCTATACTGTTGTATTATACCAATATCGGGCTGATGCCCGCAACTCCACGCCCAAGCGCGTATTGTGCGATTTCCTGATGAAAATTCAATACGCTCTCGCTCATGAGGCGCTGTAACAAATAACAATAACTATATTGGTCTATACAACCGAATAACATATTGCAAAAAAAAAAGATGAACAAATGGCAGTTGCATGGCGCTGAGATGAGAATGTTCAGAAGGAAGTGCGGTGTAAGACGAATGGATACCGAGAATTTGAGGGGAAATCGATGAGGGCATTTGATGCGGTGGAATGAGGAACATGTGAATATGGATAGTTAAATTAAAGTAGTAGAGGGAGACCAAAGAAACGACGTATGGAGTGTGTGAAAGACACAGATACATTTAGAAAGAAGGTTTCAATTGAGATGACTCTTAATGAGGCTCAATGAAACCCCAAATAAATTAGGCAGGTTTTTTTGGTTTAGTTAAGTTAAAGTTGAGGAGTGGATAAAAGACCAAGATTACGAGGCATCCGAAAGTCTACTTAACTGGATCTGCTAAACCATTTATATCAATCACATAACAACGACGCTAAATTCCATCCACAAACACAGACGCACACTCACTCTTCACAGACCACAACACACCATACCACAACACACCACCTCACAACAATCCACACCACACCACATCACACACCCCTCTCCCTTACTTACACACACACACAACACTTTCTCATGACAGACACCCCACAAATACACTACACACATACACTTAATACAAACATTAGTATTTAATTTAAAATACTGTTTAATTGTGTCTAAGTTATGTTTACCATTTAGTCTATATCTGTATCTTTTCTATGACTATCCGAGTCTGCTAGTACGCTCATAATTTGCTTGTCCACTATTTAAGCGAAGACACTGCCTCCTAAGATACAGGTTCTTCCTGGTTTAGGAGTCAGGGCCCAAATTTTTGCATTGACAGTACGAGTACTTCGCACACTACTTTGGTTGTTTAATTTCTCTGTATCCTAGTTAAATTTATGTGGACTTTTATATGTATCAAAATTGTATTTTTTGCTAATAAATATTATATTATTAGTATTACATTTCTGTCACAAGATAATGCTGTAACGACAGTATCGCGTCGGCAGCGCTACTCTCAAATCTGTGTAAATGCGGCCCGGCCACAAGCTTACAACTTACAACCCGGGATTAGGATTACGTCAAGACTTGGAACTTTGGACTTTGTGCCATTAAATGTGTAGTTTATGAAGGACTTATGCTATATGTTAACCGATTGACGTAGAGTCAAAAGCAAAAGTTCTACTAATATTTAAAAGTGTGGGTGTTTGTTTGTGAATCACACCTTGGATCGGATTTGAATGAAACTTGGAGCGTTTGTTCGTTGTGCTCTTATGCATGCTACGTAATTATAAATTCGAAGATGGGTACATAACTGAAAATGTATGTGTGTATATATGTTATGTTCAATAGTCCAGATTGACCGTGCCACGGACTCAGTATTGTAATACTATGTCCTATATCATTTCATGATAATATCGAACTAATAATATTGGGTAGGTAACAAATTATTGAAACACCCGATACACAAGTCTGTGTACACCTGTTCTACCAATGTTCGGGGTGTTTACATTTCGGTACACTGACTGTAATTAGCACAGCTGTTCAAGCCTAATTTGCATTGAAATCGTTGTAGCCTAGAATGTTAACTAACAGTACTCCTGTACAATCTAGGACAAAACAGGCTATCAGATTAAGTGCTATGAGACTCCTTAAAAGTCAGCTTTACTGAGCAAAAGTAATTTGTGGAATTATGTCGAATTATTTCCAATTCACTTAGGATTCTGCCCGCTCTGCTATCGAAGATACCGCAAATATAAGAGGACAGCACATTTATAATGGTGGTTCCTGCATTTGACATTTTATCTATAAGAATAATTCACTTTTTAATGTCTTATAAAAAGTTATGCTTCAGCAAGTAATGTGGCCTCATAGCTTTACTTTTCGCGTTTGAATATAGGATGTGGTCCGAGTGAAGTGTTTAGCGGTTTGCGCAAATATTGTATTGGAACGAATATTAAAAAATTATTGTGAATAAATTTAAATTCACTCTTTAGCCGCTGTGATTGAATAAATTGTCAGGAACCAATTTCAGCACTTGACTTGCATTTAATTTGTGACGCGACGAAAATTCATTGTCAGAAACTGAGGATAATGTTATTAGATCTTGGTAATATTTAAAATCAGCCTCTCCTGCTTTTATCTCTTAAATACAAAAAAACACGTTTATATTATTAATCTTTTATGTAATAATTTAATATTACTTGTCAATATGCAATGAGCGGAAACACGATGTTGCTATCGTGTTTGGCTGAGGAGTTCCTATGGCCCCATTTTGGCTGCATAATAAGACCAGCTCCGTAATATTTTTGCATTACCTCCAAAGTTATAAATGTATCCCAAGTATAAGCTGAATCGGACGCCAAGAAATGCATAAAAAATGGAATACTTATTCAAAAAAAGCTAATAATAAATAAGTTGTACCTCAGCATAAGTTCCCTCAGTGAGTAATATGATCGTTCTCTAGCTGAATAAATACTCCGCACAGCTCTTATAGTGTGGGGCATATCATTAGTGCTTCATTATCCGGTCTAGATGTGTGAGGCGAGTACTGCGAGTACACAGTATACAAGCTCTGCTGACTTTCTGACATGTTCGAGCGTGGTGTATTATGTCCTTAAAGCTGAGTAGTGAGGTTATTTTATTTATTTATTCGTTCAATTACACCAATGTAGCACAATCTTAGACGCAGGCCACATAGAAATTGCGTCAGGCGCGGACATGGCACGGGTGGCTTCCTATTCCATTCAAATTTAAAACAAAATGCATAGAAATAAAGTGCAATTTAGGACACACTGTATGTCGTTGATCGGACGAGTTTATGATGACATACCGTGCGTACAGCACAATAAAATTATTCCCAAAACGTAAAGTGTCTCTTAGTGGTTTTAATTTTAGTTTTATTTTGTTTTGTATGTGTCATCAATTTAGGTTACGGCAAGAGTTTTAAAATACAGACCGCAAATACGGTACTATGTACTAACAGCACGAGGTTTGGACCTCCTCTCCATCGACTAGAACGAAATGTTCATTGTTCGTCGATCGATCTTCTTATAATTCTGATCGCTTTTGTGAGCTCCAATATATTTCGTTGCTAAGCTCTCGAGGCATTAAGTCAGGATTTGTACTGAGAAGCATCTGGCAATGGGAGAATTTTAATAACTTGGGCTTCAATGCGATGATGTGAGTTTGAGGTCCAATCTTATAAAAAGCGGTGGAAATTTGTCATTTTTTTACAGTTTGTGTATACAAACTATACCTCGTGGCTATTTTCTAGCCACGAGGTCACAAAACGTAGCTATGTATATAGCTACGTTTTGTGACCTTGTGGCTAGAAAATAACAGACGCATGGGTCGAACCTCAAGGTTAAGCAACGCTTGCCGAGATCAAACCGAGGATGGGTGACCATCAATTACATTATACGTTTAGCCCGGCTACCATTTGTATATCTTTGACAGTCGTCACGGGTAGTCAAAAGCCAGACATTCTGACCAGTCTTGCCAAGAGGTATTGTGTTATTCAGTTACTAGGTTTTGGAGGTCACAGAGGTATTCAGTCCGAATAAAATACTGGTAGGTATTCAATTGCATCCGGTTAAGCTGAAAAAGACAGGCAAAGAGATGAATAGACGACATAAGAAAAATTGGAGGCGGTTGCGCCTCCAATTTTTCTTATGTCTAGAAAAGCTAGAGACAGAAATGAGTGGAAACAGCTGGAAGAGGCCTTGTGTCACAGGACCCGCTGATCACTAAACCGGAACACCCGATGTGATAGATTTAATTTTTTTTTAAACTATTAGATTATACTTGTGTTTAGTTCTTCAGCAATAAAGGCTTAATAAAAAAAACCTGGAACCCTACCCTACATTGCTTGGAAAAGGCTGGACATTGACTGATTTTACGTTTAGATAATAATATTTTTCCTTTAGACCAAAGTTTTAAAAGACCTGATTATTCCATACGTAAAATACAATCGGTTTTGTCTTGCAAGTGAACGCCAATTTAAGGAGCAAGGCAACCTTAGGAGATAAAAAAATGTACATGACTAAGTACAAAACAGACAATCGAAAAAACAAACAAAATATAAAGCTCAATGTTAAAAAAACAGATCCGTTTTCCTGTACCTGTACCAATGACAATATTTCGACGCTACTATATACTATAATTGTGGTTATATATTATTATATATTTTGCTTCTTTGCAGATACCCTAATATAACGTTAGATACCTACTGCATTCTCGCCATTGTCATCAAAGAAGACGACCATTCCTCACGCAATCAATCATAGACCGATACTAAACCCGACCCAGCCCTTGATCTCGGGTTCGACTCCCGGCCGTAGCTATCCGGAATTAACTGGCATGCTCTCGGAATACTAATTTCGCTGCTAGAGAGATAGATTACGGTCTCAGGCAAGGGTGCCAAGATCATATGTTTATCTTCCATTATTTAAAGTTGAAGTTGCTCTTATACTTGTTAAGTCTTATTTCTTTACCAATGCTCTATAACGCTGTTGACGTGGCTGAATTCTGGACAACACGTATTTAATTTTGCAATCATCGATATGACGCAGAAAAAGTTAATGCTTTTAGGCTAGACATGAATACGGAGATGACCACAAGACGGACTACAAGATGCGCCGTCAGTACATTGTGGATATCCCACCCATACGCACTAAACGTTTTGGAAACACTTTCATTATGCGTACGGAGGAGCTCGTGGCTAAATGATAACAGCCGCACGGGTCGATCATCAAGGTTAAGTAACGCTTGACGAGGTCGGTCAGTGGATGGGTGACCATTTCAACATACCGAGTTTCCTCCGTGCCTCGAAGCACGTTAAGCCGTTGGTCCCGGCTGTCATTTGAAGATCTTTGGCAGTCGTTACGGGTAGTCAGAAGCTTGAGATCTGACACCAGTTTTGCCAAGGGGTACCGTGTTGTAGTTACTGGGTTGTGGAGGTCAGATAGGCAGTCGCTCCATGTAAAACACTGGTACTTAGCTGAATCCGGTAAGACTGGAAGCCGACCCCAATATAGTTGGGAAAAAGGCTAGGCAGATAATGATACGTACGGCTAAGGAGTGGAATTCCCTAACGGAGTCTATGTTGCCCGATAGCGGCATCCTAGGGATCTTTAAGTCAATAGTGAATAGGTTACTTCTAGGCAAGCGTGCTTCACCGTCGACCACATCATCGCTTACCATCAGATGAGATAGTAGTCAAACACGAGCCTATCTATAAAAAAAAAAAATACCATTTTTTTTTTAAGGATCAAATGCAAGTTCAACTGCAAATAAATAAATATTATATGTATTAATAAAAATTGTATGTTTTTTTTTTAATTTATCTTTTATTTGACGCGTTTGTCCAACAGCTCACAGTTTGAAATTCAACCAAAACAAAAGTGTAAAGTGAAATAACTCAACGGATCATAATTATCGTAATTAAGTATGACATTTTTGTTTATTTTATTTTGATTACTATGAACTTTATTCAGGAGGAATATGAGGTCGTGCTTTTTATGCCACACGCTCCTCACATTCCACTGGAGAAATATGAGTAAAAATAAAGAAAAATCAGCCTGTTACTGTCCCACTGCAGGGCAAAGGCCTCTTCTCATACAGAGAAGGCACGAGCGTTAATGACCTCGCTTGCTCAATGCGGGCCAATTTCAGGTTTATACTAACAATAAGTCCACGTTTCCTCACGATGTTTTCCTTCACTGTTGTCAGGAATGTCCAAGATAAAATTAAGAAATACATATAAATTTGATTTATTGACATATCTTTATTAAATTATAAGATTAAATTAAATCAGTATCTTGTATTACAGAACTAAATGCTGCGAGATTTTCTTTGAAACTCTGAACGTTCCTGCATTATGCGTGAAACCACAAAGTGTATTAGCTCTGTTCGGGTCAGGGTTCACTACAGGACTCTCTGTAGACCTCGGCTTTCACATCACAGAGATACATCCAGTGTACGAAGGCGGCTCCATCAGCTATGCCAACATGGAGACTAAAATAGCGGGGCATGACCTGTTGAACTTCATGAAAGTCAGCTTCGTAAGGCGCGGGCTGTGCCTTGGCCATCACGCTCATGATATCATTGAAGACATGCTGAGAAATAATCTTTACGTCACAAAAAATCGCACAATACCAAGGAACGAATATCTGAAGAACTACAAACTGCCAAGTGGTGAAGAAATAGATGTGAACGAGGAGATTCACAAGGCTGGCGAGATGTACTTCCAACCGGAAAATGTGTTGGGGAAGAAGACAGATGGACTGTCTTTACAAGAAGCTATTGAGACAGCGGTGTTAAAATGTGATCCAGGACTGCAACCTGAGATGTATGCTGGGATTGTCACTCATGGAGGAATGGCGACCATGCGAGGGTTGAACAAGCGTTTATCTCGAGAGCTTGAGGCAACTATTCACAGACCCATAAAGATAAGATACAGTTCGGAGTCGTACGCGCTGGCTTGGTTAGGAGGTTCTGTTTTCGCAGGTATAGTAGAGGCTAGGAAAGCTTGGGTGAACAAGAAACAGTTTGAAGAATATGGAGAGAGGATCGTAAGGAACAGGTTTTAAAAATTCTTGTCAGTGGTATAATGATTTTAATATTGCGTACAGGGTTATACTACAACTATTATTTTGTATTTATTTGATTATTTTTTATATTTTTCTTTTAATTGATCTTTTTTTACCATTAATTAATCGGTTAGATTAATTTAATATTATGTTTCTTTTTATTATTTACTAGATAAGCGTTTTGCACATTTTCTATGCTAATGAATAAACTGAATGAAATCTTAATATTTTAAATTTATTTTTATGTCCAATCTAGACCCTAATTGCCTTCATTTAAACATTTTCAAATGATTTTTTACAATAAATTTCAACAGAGATACCTCAAGTGGTTTATATCTCCTGGCTTCGATATTCCCGATATATGATGGGCTGTCTGATAATACTATCGCTGGTACATCGAGTGCGTTGTCGCCGGTAATCGTCTCGTTAGCTACCCGACTAACTCATGTCATGGACGACAAACAACTGTCACGCTTCATGCTAGTTGTTACCGGCAGGTAGCGTGCCAGATTTATTGGGGACACTGCAGCCTCTATTTGAAAATCATATTCTATTTCGATAGTATTTATAACTTTGATACTAACTTTTAACTAGTTTTTTTTTAAGTTCAGTTATTTCAGTTATTTTCAAGAATTAGAAACACAAACTTAATGCCACACATACTTTTTATGCTGAGGGCTAAAAGTTTTTACACAGGCACCAAAAGCTCAACCGATCGCGCCGTCCCGCGCCTTGTGTATTTTCTTAAGGTTGCCCTAGTCGATCATTCTTCCATGTAAAAGTAGTCTGGCGATTGCTCCACTGTTTTGACGGTGTAAGTTCAAAACAAAAAAAAATGTATCAATTTGTCTCATCATTATCTAGCCCTGTATGGAAACAAAAAAGTAAAAATTAATATATATTTGAAAGTTATGAGCTTCGAAAGTTCCATATTTCAAAACAAATTTTAACGCATCTTTGGGCGCAAATAAATACCATAAGTAGAAGGAAAATTGCAAAATAGTCATACAGGGATAGATTAAAAGTTCACTAATGCAAATAACTTTATTTTGAACAGATTCATTTAGTCGTTTTTTCATGACATCCATATTCCCAAATTCTGTTTATAAAATTTTGCGCGCTCGTTTTCGTCCTAAATCATCATCCATTTCGCTACAAATTTGCTACAGTGTGTATTCGTACGCGAACTAGCTTCCTTCTGCTCATCACAGCATCTATCTCTTCCGCACGTGTTGTCGGTTGATATAAAATGCATTTTAACCCCGCGCACAAAATAGTTCGTGCCGTCGACTAGGGCAACCTCAAGTCAAAATTTCACTCAAACTAAATAAACTTAAAAAAAATAAGTACAATAACACATTTGTTCTTTATCATTCTAGAATAAAGTGCTGCGAGATATTCTTCGAAACTCTGAACGCTCCTGCGCTATGCGTGAAGCCACAAAGTTTCTTAGCTCTGTTTGGGTCAGGTTACACGACAGGACTCTCTGTAGACCTGGGAGAAGAAGTCACAGAAATTAACCCAATTTACGAAGGAGGCTGCATCAGCTATGCTAATATGAACACTAATGTCGCTGGAAATCAAATAAAGAACTGGATGAAAGAAAGTCTGGAACAGCGAGGTATTGATCTTGGTAGCGATGACGAGGCTATTCTCAACGATCTCTGGAACTTCGTATACGTCAGTGAAAACTGCGCAGTAACCAGAGATCAATATAAAAAGGACTATATAATGCCAAATGGTAAAATCATAGATGTGAGTGAGGAGGTCTTCATGGCTGGTGAGATGTACTTTCAGCCAGAGCTGGTGCTTAGGGAAAAAACGCATATTTTGTCGGTGCAGGAAGCTGTTGTGACTTCGATATTAAAAGTTGACAAAGGGCTACGTAATGAAATGTACGAATCCATTGTCACTCATGGAGGCCTGCTGACTATTCCTGGGTTCAACAAGCGACTATCTAACGAAGTCGCGGCAATTATTAACAAACCAGTGTCTATCCCAGCGGCGACGGAAACCTACGCCGTTGCTTGGATGGGGGGCGCCGTGTTCGCAGCGATGGCGGACTCTTCTAAACTGTGGGTGTTAAAGAAGCAGTTCGAGGAGTATGGAGCAAGGATTGTGAGGAACAAGTTCCTATAAGCTCTCGAGTTAGAGGTATCTTTAAAATGAAATAAATGTTATTTATTGTTTTATTGTGATCATGGTTTCATCAACTTAAATAAGACCTTTTATTACTCTAAAATGTTATAAGTATGTTCTAGGTCAGGTGACTTATAAGTGGGAAAGACCTAAGAGGATTTTGTTGAAATGTATCTACCCAAACACAGCCATGGTGGGAAAATTGCAAACCAAAATGTGAGGAGAGTTCTTCGTCATAAAATAAAACGATATCTACGTGACGTAAAATTTGTATGGGTATCAATAACAATAAAAGTTTTATGGCTTACGAAATTGTTAACTCTACTTTGAAAACATTTGTGAAATCAAGCGTATGTATATAAAGACTGTGACTTATTGACAGTATTTTGGTATTTTGCTTGACAGCAATATAAGTTGGCTTAGCTAGCACGCACCTATTATTATTACAGACCAAAGTGAAACGAACAAAAGTGAACCTATCAACACGCAATTTCTGCCAACTGAATTGTTTTAAAACAGACAAAATCATAGCACGACGTACTTACTTTCAGAGGAATTAATATTGTACTTAAGTTGCGCCGAGTGCATTTTAGCTGTCACAGGCTTACTTACGTGACTTCTTATTTGTGGCATGTCAGCCTATTTGTAAACTGGCGCACGGTTGGCGCAGTGGTTGAGTGATTGACTGCTGCGCTCTGCATGTCGCGGGTTCCATGCCCGGACGGAACAAATATACTAATAGTTGTTCCGGCTCTGGGTGTTTGTGAATTTACATGTTTGTAAACGCACCCACGATACAGGAAGAAATTCCTAGTGTGGGGGCAAAGTTTAAAAAAAACTTATGCCAGGTACAGGCATGTGTATTTTCTACCTAGTGTGTGGTTACTTATCACGGGCCGTCAGTTGCTGTGGGTCGTGGTGAAACTCATTTACAGGCTTGGTCACAGAGACGTCTCCGTACTCTGTGGCTGCCCCAGTTTCCTTTACATCTAGACATTACTTACCATGAGATGGTTTGGGTTCGATTTCTAAACCTAGATAGACCAGACACAAGCACAAAGCTTTTTGGAAATCAATACATATAATAAATCTGTGGAAAAGTAATTTTCGTATATCGAAAATATTTCCAAAAAAAATAGCCAGGGTGTTAAAGGATAACCAACAGAACCTATTTCCAGTATTTTTGGAATTTTTGTATGATTATCTGTTTGTTTGTTTATTTGTGCACCCATCAAGTGAAATGTACGAAACCAATGTGAATAACTTTTATGCATAAACATAGTGCGTAACTTGAAAAATTACTTAGTTTTTGTTTCATCGCAATCGGTTCACTCTATCAAAAGTTAGATGAATTTAAAGTGTTCAAGAAGTAAAATTAACACAACACACGCAATTTAGATACTCGGACAGTTGAACTCGATATTCGATAGATGGCGTTGTGCATTTGAAGTCATTTTCTGAATGGCGGTGTTAAGATTCTCCGCGAAAGAATGATGTCTATAGAAACAAAAATGGGAGGTAGGTAAGTAGGGTAGGTAGGCAGGAAGGTAAGTGGGATTGGCAGACAGATGACGGGAGCGAAGCCGCCGGCACAGCTAGTATATAAGTAATTATGACTCAATGCATTTTCAACTGTCTTGAGTAACTCTCAATGCATTATCAAAAGTCTTGAGTTACTTATATGACCAAATTCGGTAAATCCAGGTCATTGATACCCGCCCAAGTATTTCTATGGTAGTCCATAGGCATCACAAACACTTCCGCTAAGGAAATTCCCAACAATAGATACAAAACAAATCATCTCCTACCCAAGGTAAATACTGTGACAGAAAAATCAACTTTAAGGGTTTGAAACTAAGGTTTTAAATGGGATGAAGAGACACATATTTTACGTAATTCAATCTGAGTTGCAAAGGATTCTCTTTTAAATTCGTAAATGGTGTTGGGTGTGGAAGCAAGATGTGAGTCCTCTGTGCGTTTTATGAGCGCGTGTGAACCCGCCATTTTAATAAAGGATGCGGATATACCCAAGCTGCCTGATTATATACATTTTAGGATGCGCCCCTAACACCGTGTTGAGTGCCGTGAAGATAAAATTACGTAGACAGCAAGTAGCAGTTGTAATGATGTTATCAGGCTCTTTCGTGTTTATTTGATTAGCTAGCGATGGTTAACATTAAATTCATATTCCAAAATAAACATAATGAATGTATGCCAAATATCAGTATGGCTACAAACATAAAATTGCATCATATATTCTTATCTGGGTCTTACTAAAAGGACGAGTGATTTTCCGAACCCATCTGTTCTCAAAATTAAACAACCCCATGTGGTGAACCCATATCAAAAGATTGGCCCTTGATTTATAGATGGACAAATAATGCTTGATATATGTACCATACCAAACCGATACATGATAGGTAAAGGCTACCTATGACTTCTCTAAAATATTTTATCTACACTCACAACGTAATGTTCCAAATATGGATTCAAAAAATATTGTATAAACACATACTTTATATTCGTGGGTAGGTAAAATTAAAAAGAAATCCCATTACGGTGCAAGATTTTCCTTCGATTTTCAAACAACTGCATCATAAAATAACTTTTTAATTTTTATAGCACACTTTTACTTTTTAATTTTTTGGCGCTTTTTTCATTGTCTTAATGTAGAAAAATTGTGTCTTTGTCTTTGGATGCGTGCGCTGCGCCGTAGTCATGTGCAATGAGAATCTAAATTGCCCGCCATACCGCATATTTTTGCCGAGATTTTTCCGTTTCCATTTTGGTTTTATTTCAACTGTATGAGTGAAGATAAAATAGTGTATGCAACGGCATATAATTAGGTATTAAAACACTCGCGTAATATTATTATCAAACTCGGCTTCGCCTCATGTGATAAACCTACGCTCGTGTTTTAATAACCCCTATTATATGACTGTTGCATGTCTATGCAACAGTCATACTATTCTATATTTCATTAATTTAAAATTCAAAGTTGAAACCATGTTTTTTACTTTACATTAAACATATATTTTATATTATTCGTCGTTATAACTATCTGCTCTTAAACTTTAGAATTGCTTTTCGTACAAGAAATAGTAAATTCAAAGTACTCATAGTTGAGAGTTAAAAGTGCAGTCACCAAAACAGCAGCAGTAATTCCTTTTTAGGCATTTGTATGCATAATCTATACTTTAATTTCTTTACAGCATTTTAAATCAGTTGTGTATAATTTAACTTCTACAAAAATAGCCGTTTGAGTTTCTGGCGAGAAAGATTGCAATTTTTGCTTTTGACTGTATATATATCTCATGCCTTAAAAATATTCACCTAAAGTCCTAAATATTCGTAAAAGATTCTCTGCCGCTCCCTTCATGATAAGAACTCTCAAGGAAAACATTACCGAGTTTTACAAATAGTTGCGTTTTATCGCCCCCCAGAACCTGGCGGTTCAATGACCCACAATTTTTCACCGTTACGTATATTGCTATGATGTCGTTGCCCTTAATACAAATAGTCTGAGCGTTGTCCGACGTTATTAATGTGGGGCAAGGGATGGAATTGATTATGTAGAATTTTGTCTTGGAGCGACTGTAGTATTTCCATTTCGTAGAAGTTCTGCGATGAGCTCGCGTGTCTATCTAATACGAGTAACAGGCGCACGGGTCGATCTTCAAGGTTAAGCGACGCTTGCCGACGGCGACGTGACTCTTCCAGGGTTCGAAAATCACATTAAGCTGTTGGTCCCGGCTGTCAATATTGTAGATCAGTGTCACTCGTTGAGGGTAATCATAAAACTTGATACCAGTCTTGCCAGAGAGGATATCATTTTGGCCAGTTAATGGGTTGTAAAAGTCGTTACTGTGTGTACAAACCTGGTGTTTAGCTGAATCCGGTTAGATTGGGAGCCGACCCCAAATTGGTTGTCCAAAGGCTAGGCTTTTACTGACTAAAACCCACCCGTGTTCCTTCAGTTGCTTGTGTCAGGGCCGCGGTAACGCTTTTCCAAATTTATCTGCGACCCAGACAGGGTTCTGCTCAACCTGCCCCGTGTTTTTAAAAGTCAATACATGAAGCAGGCTTATTTTTGGAACGACTTGTAGCAACAACTCTAGCTTGTAGCGCAGTGTGTCACTGCCAGCGGGAGATAGATTGCTGACCCGTGCTTCGTATTTATGAATGGGATTGGAGTGTGTGGTAACCGAGGGAGGCGGATGAGTTTCTGGATCTTCACTGTTAATTTAACATATCAAGCCTAAGTAATGAGATTTAATAATTTATTCTTGTGCGAATCTGATGGGCCGAAGTGTAATTATAATCAATAAATCTAAAGCTCTTAATACGTTCACTGACAGACAACAGCCTAAAACCCCTGGATTTAGAAGCACACATTTCACACACGAATACCTTACACAAAGAAGGTGAGCACTAAGGCAGGGTTTTTGAAAAGTTATCCCGTGAAAAAGTTAAAAATGTTCATCATATCGGCCTATGAAACATACCATGGAGTATGCAGCTTGTAAGTTATTGGATATCTAGTGATATATTGAGAAGTGAAGAGAGAGTGAAGGGTTATTGTCATCTAAGTTTTGGTAAAAAAATAAGGATAGGCTAAGGTTGTCTGTAAGAGATTGCCCTGTGTAATAAATTCAATAACTGCTTATTTTTAAATTCTCCAATTTCACCTGTTTTCGCTACAACCGGAGTAGAAGATAGTATTCCATGTTAGAACCGCTCCCAGCTAATATCTTACGTTTCCCCCTCCGGTAAGAAATGCGCACCTGTTGTGGTGAAATATTGCGTGGAATGAGAATCGCTTAGCGATCGTGCTGGCTTCGGTCACTATACTACTGAAATGCATGTCAGTCTGTTATAGGTACATAAATCTGCTACTTCAATTCGATTGTTAGTATTGGATAGTTTAAACAAACTTGGTTTCAACAAATTATAATGGTCAATCTTTTTTAAATCGTGTTCGCTGAGCTGGTCAAAATGTTGCACCTAAGCATTCTAAGAGATTGAATAATCATCATCATATCAGCCGAAAGACGTCCACCGCTGGGCATAGGCCTTCCACAAGTGTCGCCACACTGATCGGTAAAATGTAATAAAATTAGAGGCCAATCTGCGAAAAAAACCTAGTTAAGTAGTTTCACCGGAATTTTCTTCAATAAGGAAGTAGTAATGTTGCCTCAAAAGTCCATAAAATCTCATCACAGCAAAAAACATGGGCTGTAAAAGGGCCCAAAAGTCACTGTTTTGTTTAATTCTCGTAAAGTTTTGATTTTAAGGTTACACTAGTCGATTTTTTTTCCATACAAACGTAGTCTAGGGATTATTCCACTGATTGACGATGTACGTTTAAAATAAAAAGTGATATCAATTTGTCTCATCATTATCTAGCCCTGTATGGAAGCATAAAAATAAAAAAATAAAATATTTGAAAGTTATGACCGTCGAAAGTTCCACTTTTCGACACTCATTTTAACGTATTTTTGGGCGCAAATAAATACCATAAGAAGACGGAAAATTGCAAAACGGCCTCCATACAGGGATAGATTAGTAGTTCAACAATGCATATAATTTTATTTTGAACACATAGATTAAGTTGTTTTTTCATGATATCTAGACTGCCAAATGTCTGTTTATAAAATTTCGCGCGCTCGGTTTCGTCCTAAATCATTATCCAAATCGCTACAAATTTGCAAAAGTGTGTATTCGTACGCGAACTAGCTTCCTACTGCTCATCACAGCATCTATCTCTTCCGCACGTTTTGTCGGTTGATATAAAATGCATTTTAACCCCGCGCACAAAATAGTTCGTGCCGTTGACTAGTGTACCCTTAATGCAATTTGTGCTCAGAGCATGTTTATACCTTGTTCAATTGTGCATTAGGTTTGAATGTGTTTGATTTTTCCTTTAGTACTGACATTAGAAAACACTGCTATGGGCTAGGTATATTTCAGTACCGAACTTTCTGTTTACCTATTTCAAGGACCCGAAATTGATAATAGTGCTGTCAAAACAAGAAAACGTAACAGAAAACGTCAATTTAAATGTTACACGGCTCTCTTGAGCATAAAGACGTAATTTAACAAGCCTAAATTACCATACGCATAGATTTCGTACAAAAAATAAACATAGAATATATATGTTGGCTTAAATCTCGAAAACTAATGAACATTTGTTTCTCAACTGTTTTTGTGCACAATTGAACAAGGAATAAACTTGCTCTTTTTTTTTGATGTTATGGGCTTTTTATGGACTTTTGAGGCAACATAACTACTACGACAATGAACATAATTCCGGCGAAATTATTTAACAAAGATTTTTTGGCAACAAATGTCTGTATTTCCTGGGCTAAAGATCATATTTATCGTTATTTTTTAATATTTGAACATGAAAAAGCTATCTTATCTTTATGTTTTTAGGCCCCAAAGGATATGGTTACATGTCAAAGGTTGAAATTCAAATTCTACGGATGAAAGACGTACGCATGTCCTATTATTTTGCGTTATTAATTATGTAGGTGTAAACCGAGGGTACTAACCCCTCCTTTGCGGCGATCGGTGTTTTTGCACCCACAGTCACAAACTGGGGTCTAATTTGAATTTATGCCAGCAATAAATATTTTTGCTGCCTACCAAAGAGTTATTGGGTACAATTTATTATGGCCGTAGAATTTTAAAGGGTTATTTTTTTTGGAGATAGGCTGATTTTGGCACATTTATTGTGCTAATCTGATGTTGATTTTTTGCAGGCGTAAAAATAGCAATCTGACAAAAATACTCAATAACTCCGAGTCATATCTATGTATACCTTGCACGCTTATCCTTTTGTTGGAGTCTAGTTTAGAATTACTCTGCATTCTAAAACGCGGATTGGCAATCTGCTGTACTACATACGCCGTCCAATATTATTATATTGGACGGCGAATTCATTCGTTATCAGTAACGTTATAGCCATAACGTTACTGATAACGAATGAATTCGCCGTCAAAAACATCGTGCGTAGCCACGCACGATGTTTTTGTACTCTCGTCCCATCCAATGCTCGTAAACGGCGCAACGATTTTTGCGTTTGTAGCGCTAATACGCGTGTCGACAGCGCGTGACAAAACATCATTTGTTCAGGCCCTTATAACACTAGGCAGGCATTCAATAAAGCGAACCAAACTTGAACATTTCGCCAGAAATATCTTTAGAAGTGTGAAGCACTATCGGGCCCAGCAATTAGTTTCCAGATCAACTATAGCGGCAAAGTTAATATCTAAGTAATTAGTTCCCTAACGTTCTCGAATGTTCCCAAGGTTGAAGTGGGCCTAATACAAAGGAACTTATGCCGAAGATTTCGGTACGGACCGATGTCGGTTATAATTATTAAGATCTGTGCGTAGTATTTTATACGGGCAAGTTCGGCTTGAATGGAGTGTTGCGTGAATCAAAGTTGTTCAATGGAAAGTTTCCTGTCGTGAATAGGTGTTGTCATTGTGTGTTTTGAATGGTGTAAGTGGGTGATGATTAAATGATTTTCCTGTTGTAATTTAAGAGCCTATCTATCAGATCATAGATCTAAGTCCTGATAAGAGGAACTGATATGTTCCGTCAACGGAACGCCCAATGCTACTACGGTATGTGATGCTTGTCACATGATCCTCATCATCGCTGAAGCATATTACGGCGGACCAAAAGACAATTCTAGTCGTTTTTCATACGAATATTTGACCGGCACCGTATATCGTAGCGTTGTGTGTTGTCTTCCACAAGGCTTTTGCCTCCATTCCACATTTGAATAACATAATACTTCGATCCATTACCAACTCCATGTCTATTAGGGTTCACTATTAAAATAAATAAACCTTTAACTGGCCACCATCACCATTTATGGGTATCGTAAAATGCGATTACCGAGGATACGTAACTACTGGCTGGGCAGCCATAACAACAATCTGTGAATACCGGCTGCGGAAGTCGTGATTATGGTCCTGATATTAATATTATACGATTGACCATTAAATGGGTCGTTTGGAACCTTATGGTTCATTCATAAGTCCTCCGTTTTGGTCGAACATTCAAATATACGTACATAACATCACGCCTGTGTTCTCTGAAGTGTTAAGCAGTAGTGCACCTATAAGTACACCCACATTTTGCAAGGTAAGTTAACTTTTATGTTATAGGGAGCGAATCCATTGCATTTATTATAAAAAAAAAATTACAAAAAAAAGTGAAAAATAACTTAATTTTTGGAAGTCGGTGTTTTTCGTAGGTACCAATTTATTGCGTTATGGACACCTACTTCCAAAAATAAAGTTATTTTCACTTTGGAGTTTTATTTGGAAGTCGGTAGTATTATTTTGTAAAAAGTTTTTTTTTATTTTTCACTTTTTAGTTGTACCTACCTAAAAGGCAAGTTTTTTAGTAAGTTACCTATAACGCCAGAATATATATCCCAATATCATGAAAGTTGAGCATTAGAGCGTGCTGGCGTGATGTTATGTTATGAAATGGTATAGACAATAAAGAGACATGCGATTGCAGCAATCCCGAGAGATTTTGCAGTTATGTATTGAAGAGTTCTGTAAAGAGTAGAGAGAGAGAGAGAGAGTAGAGTAGTAGAGTTCTGTTGTATATCTTCGAAATTCTTCATCAGAAGTTCACCAAATTAAAATGGGACCAATTTCGGAATATACTCTTACAAACAAAAAAAGAATTTTCGTAATCTGCCCGCAATAGACGGAGATATCGGTGAAAAAATATATTTGTTTGTCGAAC
This sequence comes from Orthosia incerta, assembly GCA_948252205.1. Lineage (NCBI taxonomy): Eukaryota > Metazoa > Arthropoda > Insecta > Lepidoptera > Noctuidae > Orthosia > Orthosia incerta. The sequence goes on from OX411741.1 coordinate 67,689,402, forward strand.
ATAGAACGTCCTCCTTTTTGTGAAGTCGGTTAAAAATGCAAATCCAACCCAAAATCACTTGCCCCGATCCAGGACTTCTTGCCCATATTTTAGCGCCAATCAGTGTCCGTCAAATATGTTGCTCTGTGATCAACGAGCGACAAATACGGAACAAATTGCGACACACCATCCATCACTAAAGCAATTTCATAACTACTGCTGAATTTTTAACGCTTCATATTTTTTATGTTTGTCTTTAAAGGTGAGTTTAGGCTAAATAAACACTTCTATTTGAGATGTAAAGCATCAGGAATATAATTAGTAAAGACATCGAGCATTTTACGGATGCGCAGCTTAGTCTTGGACTGCTGTAGAGCGACGCTTTTATTCGAAGACTGGCAGACCAGAAATCGGATTTGAACCCACGACCTCAAGCACGACAATAAATATTAGCATTTAATCACGAGACGTACCTGAGCTCCCACCATGCCCGTCTTCAGCCTGGGTAGGTCCGTGTGCGAGTACTTGGAGATGGACCACGGCTCCACCACGGTCAGGTCGGTGTTTAATTCGAAGTCGTTGATCTGGTTGCGCAGAAACTTCCTGATGTTCCACGGAAGGTCGTTGTGTCTGCGGGCAGAGGACAGTTTTTAGCGATAGGCGATTAAATGAGGCGTAAGAATTTATCCTTGAAATCTTAAAGGGCTAATGTTAATATATCAGTAGTTGAGCAGGGCCACTTCGAATGTAGCAGAGGTCGCCTAAAGGGCGGCCCCGTCTTACAAGTCGCAGGATACAGGATTCGCAGAAGTATGACATCAATCGGCATCACTCAGCACTAGGCCCGCTTCATCACATCATCAGCCTATTAATGTTCCCACTGCTGGGACACCGGCCTCCTCTTTGTGAGAGGGAATGGGCCGTAATCCACCACGCGGGCCCAGTGCAGGTTAGTGGATGTCACATTGTGCCTTCGAGTTTTTTGTTCTAGGACATGCCGGTCTCCTCACGATGTTTTCCTTCACCGTTTTGAGAGCAGTGGTGATGAAATAATTTACACAAAGTGAAGTGCCTGCCTGGGTTCGAACTCACGACCTACAACTTGTAAGTTGCGGCCGATACCACTGGGCCACTACTGTTCCTGGCCCACTTAGTGGATTACGGCACATTTCGTCTCTTAGAGAGGAGGCCTAGCTGTGTATCAGCAGTGGGAACGTTAATATTGCCTCCATGAATGTTATGGAGAAATAGTTTGGTTATTCCATCGACAATGATCGGTGATCAGAATCACAGTTTGTTAACTTACTACCAACATACATTTAAAGGACTATGTTGACTATTGAATTGATTTATAACAACGACTAGACATTAACTTTCATCATCATAATTCAGCCTTTGATGTCCAAAAGCATTATTTCCATCTGTGTACTCTAAGGTCCTTTCAGAACAGGACAAACAAAATCAATAACAATTTATGTATGTTGACCGCAAAAATGTTCCGCAGTTTTAAGTAGAACAGTTTTTGTTCAGAAAACTTTTAAAAGCTATATCTGGCATTTGGCAAGCAGACAAACAGACGTCACGACGGTCGTGGCTACACAGAACGCGGGGGCGGTTTTGTGACTCCGTTACATATTTTTAAATAATCACTACGAGTATCTAACTTTTTTTTTTTTTAGTCTTCGGTTGGATTCCAGTATAACCGGACTTAGCGATACCAATATTGTACGTGGAGAGACTCTTTAAATATTTTTTACCAATTTTACTTCAATAATTATTTATATTTTTTTATGCACCTGTATATTACTTTACCAATTATTTTTATGCACCTGCCATGTTATCTGTCCACCACCCTGGTTGACTGGTAGAGAATGCCTCAAGCATTAAGTACGCCTATGTACCTGTATGTTGCATGAACTTTTAATACCTTATTTAAACACAATTACTGGATAACTATGGGGAACCCTTTAGGAAGACTACTTTTTTTATTCCTGATGAGCTCTTCACCGTTGGAAGAATAATCAAATGAAAACCAGGACCAAGGATACGTAACTACAGCACATTTTGTAGTAGCTAATTGTCGTGCACCACTGTTTGTATTTAGATGCCCGCCTGCCGGCTTGAGTCCCGCTTTCAGTGTGACCAGGGTTCAAACAGTTATTTATCTGGCTGTTGCTTTGGCCTTTTGTTTTTCACAAATATAGTAGTGGTTCACTTAACGGAGGGTCTAATGACAGGCTGCGTGTCAGCCATGTTTGTTTTACGAGAATCATGACCATTCAACATGTGCTTTTCAGTAGTGTTGTTATAAGCTAATTAGCGATCATTTTTATGCGAAGGCCAAGAGTTTCACCTCTTCTGCTATTTAGAAAATTCGACGTTAAATCTCAGGTAAGCTCTAGGGATAGTAGAATAGAACAGAATATACTTTATTGTACACCATAAAAGTTACACATCTCTTTTATAAGAAAAGCTTTAACATACGGGTACAAACGCGATCTTATCGCTGACAACATCGGTTCAGTAGATCCAGAGATTACCCCCTACAACGTCACAAACTCACTAACTTTACCTCTTTAAAGTTGAATAAACATATTTGACTTTGACTTGGCTTTGACTTTGACTAAATTATTGCATTGTCATCGGTCCTTGATAAGTGTGCAAAGTTTCAAATCAATCCCACGTTTGGAAGGGGGTGAAAATCACGTTCAAAGATTCCGTTACATAGATACATACCAAGCTAATAAAAGCGTATTAAAAATGGTAGTACTATAGAGAATGAAATAGCCCGCTAGTACCACCGGTGGTACAGTTCGGTGGTACTAGTGGGAACAAAAAATATAAACATACGCCTCAGCCTTATTTACCTACTGAGTGTCACAAATTGTGTTGACAATCTCGGCGTATTGTATCGTTTGTGCGAACATCGCGTATCAGTCTAGTGAGGAATTGAACGACGACAAGCATTGTGATCGTGAGACAACTTGTCTCAATTGTGCTGAGGGAAAACATTCATTCTAGACTGGGAGAATATCATGCAACAATGTTTGTAGTGTTTTTTATTGAAGAAACAAGCCCACTTAGGGGGTGAACCAGTCCTTGCGAGACTTCTTTCTATGATTAAAAATACGCCTGTTTACTCATAAAAATTGACGGCCCGTAACAATTCCGACTGTAACTATTACAGGTGACACTCATTAGCAATGGCGTCTCTCACATTGCCGACGCGATGATCAATGCCCTGAAGTTTTCACGCAAAACATGATGCATAGAAACTGACGGCTTTGAACGGCATGGCGTCACTGTATTTGTACGTTTAACAGTACTATCATAGACGCGGTTATATCGTGCTCTTTGACACGCATGCAGCTGTAATATCAAAGGAGCATTAACAAGCGAACATCAGCGCGCAAGGGTAACACATTTCAATGGTTGACATGTCACAGACGTAACCATCTGAATTTCAGGAATAGTTCGAATGCTCTACTCTGTCTAATCATTGAGCTGAATAGATCAGTATTCACATGCAATTCATTGTAGCATATACAAATGTTATTCTAGATGTGTTTGCAATCCGCTTTTGGGAGCGACTAAAGGCCAGCTTTTAGTAAACTCAGCTTATGTTACCACTGCTCGGAACAGGCCTCGTCTGTGAGTCAGGGGGTGGTTTGTAAATGTAACCTACTACGCTCGTGTGGTACGGAATGGTGGGTGTCTGTCATATTGTCAAATGTTTGGTCCTGGTACATAAGTAAGTTTCCTCACGATGTTTTCCTGTACCGATTTGTAAGCAATGTTGAGAAATTTCATTTTGAGTTCAAACACACAACCTACAACTCGGCAGTCGCAGCCGTTCCAATTAGGCCACCACTGCTCAGATGGCAAGCTTAGTCCTAAAACTCAGCGCAAATATATCAGTCAGTCTTTTGCAATTTCAAAGCGCGAGTTCCCGCGTATCACAGCGTGTGCCCTGTGCGACTCAGACCCATTTAATCATTCTTTTAACACGCCGTAACTAACATTAGGGGAATGTCGCCTTCTCCCGGTAACCCATCCCCTCGCTCTGGAAAACTAAGTCACGCTTTTACGTAACTATTCGTAATGTGGTTTGTGGCTCCAGCCCACGTGAAAACAGGCTGTGTTTTATCTATTAGTTTTAGTTCAGAAATGAGTGATCATACTAAGTCTTGTGATAAATGCCATACCGCAAAAAAATTTTTACAAAAAAGATACTACCGACTTCCAAATAAGAAAACTACAAAGTGAAAAATAACTTTATTTTTGGAAGTCGGTGTCTTTCGTAGGTACAATTTTTTTGCGTTATGGACACCGACTTCCAAAAATAAAGTTATTCTTCACTTTGTAGTTTTCTTATTTGGAAGTCGGTAGTATTTTTTTGTAAAAAAAGTTTTTTTATTTTTTACTTTTTAGTTGTACCTACCTAATAGGCAAGATGTTTAGCAAGTTTCCTATAACGCCAGAATAGATTACCCGAATATCATGAAACTTGAACAAAACCGATCAATGAGAGATCTGCTTACCCCTTAAGAGCGTACTGGCGTGATGTTATGTTATGAAATGGTATAAACAATAAACAGACATGCGATTGCCGTTATTTATAGAAGAGTTCTGTTGTATAGGACCAATTTCGGTATATACTCTTTCAAACAAAAAAAGAATTTTCAAAATCGGTCCACAATTGACGGAGATATCGGTGAACATAAATAAAAAAAAAAAAAACATATAAGAAGTCGAACATAGAACCTCCACCTTTTTCGAAAGTCGGTTAAAAAGAAGCTCACGCAATATTTATGTGGTTGATGCTACACACCACTCATACGCGTTTGGGATTAGTTTAATTGTGCGTACAGCTAAGAAGTGCAAACCCCGCCCGGAATCTGTGTTTCTTGTAAGCTACAACCTCGGGGTCTTTAAATCAAGAGTGAATAGGTTACTTCTAGGCAAGCGGTTTTCACCTTCGATCACATCATCGCTTACTTACCATTAGGTAAGATAGTCATTAAGCGCATAGTACATTTAGGGATCCGTACCAAATGTGCGTATATTGGTATTTGCTAGTAAAATATACGAAATAGTCAAGTTTAAGTTCATAGGTCTATGGGCAGTTAAAATTATTCGGAAAAAAATTGTAACAGACGACAGACAAACAGATAGACGGACTCGTGAATGACAGCACTAGGGCTCCGTTTGGACCCTTCGGCTACGGAACCATAAAAATAAACACGTCATGTTTGAGTTAGGCTATGTTAGACAATTGTAGTCTAGCTTCAGTTCTGCTGCTGTTCAACTGACTATTGTTTTGAAAATTGTTATTAGAAACCTAAATAGGTTTAGTTTTTGAGGGGTGCGTTTATACTGAAATTTCAGGGTAACTGGAGTACGAAAGTTTTGCGATGACCCAGATGGGCAGTCCTTTTTAAAATAATAATGATTGTACTTTGTTTACTACTGTCTTTATGATTCTAATGAGCACGAAGACAGACAAAGATGATTTAAAAACAAACATTGAGTTTTAATGACATCGTGAGGACACCGGCATGCCCCAGAACAAAAAATCGAAAGCATAATGCGACTTCCACCAACCAACACTAGGTTCGCATGGTACTTTACGGCCCATTTCCTCTCACAGAGAGCAGGCCTGTGTCCCAGCAGTGGGAACATTAAAAGGCTGAAGATGTAAATTATGATGAGTGCAATTCATTTATTTCGAGTAACAGACTCACAATAGCAGCACCACAATAATACAATTCACATAAAAAAATGTGTTACATTAAAAATAATAACCTACATTCTAAGTTGTTGTGGATCAACGAGTCAAACTTTACTTTCATATCATCAAGACTTACCCGTCAGTGAGAGGCACCTCCTCCAGGATTTGCTTGGCGATCTCGAGTCGCTCCCGGTCGTATGAGGCGGCTGCCACCACGGCTATGATGGCCAGCAGCATGCAGGCCACCGAGCGGCGCTCACACGGGTTGATCATCCTTGCTGTAAAAGAAAAAGGTAATTTAGACATTGGAAGAAGATGAATACAATGACAGAATGGCAGTCAAGATGATGTGATTGATTTTTCACCAATAATTACCAATATACCAATGATAATTTATTGCATTCAATAGTGTTTTATAGGCTTATGTATGGCTAAGTTAAAATATGGAAACTTGATAATGTATACTCTTAAAGTGGCTCTAATTTCACTGCAATTATGCACATGATGATACCTGTAATCAAACTGTGACTTTTTCATTACTATTATTCACAAGTGAGTTATAGTGTTTTTTTTTTTTTATTGTTTGAGTTGCTTTGTTCTTAAAAAAGTTTCGATACAAAAAAGATCGTGCTCAATAGTACAAATAAATTAATGTACCTATTGCTTGCTCATTTCATGCAACTTCGTATTTAAATAGATAATTTCAACTCGTACTTGTTTAATAAATAAAAATTTCAATCAATTATAACTTTTGTTTTCTCTGTAATAAAGAAAACTTGAAATTCCCCATTTTTTACGTGGCTAAAACACTATGCGCGAAAAGCCAAAAAAAGAAACTTTTTTTAGTCTATGGCTGATTAGATGCGCGCGCATAGGAAAACTCATTAATTATTTCCGCCATTGCGAAAAAATGTTCATAACTCGTTTTAAAGTTTTGTGTGTTGAAAACCGTCGTATGGTACACGTGTGTATTGATGATTACCGTCCTCGGCTCTCTTAAGACCCTCACCTTACGACTCGGGTCTCAATGGCGCCTCAGCGGTAATCACCAAAATTACGCACTTGTACCATAATGTACTATTAAATATAAACTATCAATAAATCGTCTTACTGTCAACCCGGCCTTTAACCCTTGCCTAAAAGTAACGCATCCACTCTTTAATTTATACCCCATAAAGTCAAGAATGGATGCGTTACTTCTAGGCAAGCGTGTTCCTTCTTCGATTACTGTCGTTTAGCATTAGATGAGATAGTGGTCAAGCTTATTAATTTCCCGTTAACCCGCTAGTCAATTCTGGGGTAAATGTAGCACTTCTAGGCAAGTATGCATCATCGGCAACCACAATTATTATTGGTTACGGCCAGGTCGTCTGGTATTCAATTACTATCTATTGTAATAAATATCACTTGACTTGTCCCCTGATTCGTAGTTATATGACCGTTGCCGTCGTTGTTCGTCACACGAGGCTGTTGCAGGAGGAAATATTAGTCACAATTAATGTAGGCTAGCTATCACATACATTGTTTAGTACATGCCAGCTATGTGTCATGCGGACATTGAGTTGCTACAGCAGCCAGCGGCACGGTCGCTGATTGACGACACGAATTCTTAATGCTACTGTTATCTCCCTACTCTATACGTGAGGTAGTACACTCGCATGCCAAACAATTTGGGTACTCTTAAATGTTGACATCGTAAAGTTGAGTATTTTCAAAATGTACTTTATCCTGAAAACCGGTAACATTTTGGTATAGAAGCGAGGATAGACACGTTCAAGAATCCAGATTCTCCATTAATAATGCGGCTCTTAAGAGTTTGATGTTTAGTGTTTGTCAAAGTGTATTTCAGCTTGCCAAAGTTTGTCATTTAAGTCGGGTCGTTTTTCTAATTTCTTTATTAAGAAACCCAGTTTTCATAAAACTGAAGTGTAAAATGTATTTAAGAAAGTTATACTTTACGCTATTTACAGTCATATTAATTGCTGCTAAGCACTTAATAGCAAACAAATGCTCGTATGAAAAAAGACGAGTATGATGAGCTCAGCTTAATAAGTTTGAGAAATACTCTCGAGAGCAAAAATTTATCGCCGCGCGCCGCGAGCGATACTAGAAATAGCTAGTAGCACCAAAAAAAATATCCATATACCGGCAAAACCAATTTTAATATACGAAAAAAAGTCGCACCCGTATCCATTTATTTTGTTTTGGTGTAAACTTTTCAGCAGTATACATACAAATAAGAACCTCCTTCAGTGAAATAAGCAGAAATCTAAATTGTCTACATACTTTTGATCCACGCAAATAGGTCCCATCTGTAAACAATCTATTTTATTTCGGTTGAAACTATTTAGGAATTAACGTGAAAACTGGAAGCTAGACCAGTAAGATTATGCATGTATTTTCCGAAGATGGCATTTCGACGATGGCATGACGTGATGACATATGGCTCTAAGACTTGGTCGCTTACAATGGTCCTTACTAGGAAGCTTACAGTCACTCAAAGGGCAATGGAGAGGGCTATGCTCGGAGTTTCCTTGCGTGATCGAATCAGAAATGTGGAGATCCGCAAGAGAACCAGGGTTACCGACATAGCCCGAAGAATTGACAAACTTAAGTGGCAGTGGGCAGGGCACATTGCTCGCAGAACGGATGGCCGATGGGGCCGAAAAGTTCTGGAATAGTGACCGCAAACCGGAAGACGATACGTTGGAAGGCCTCCCACTAGGTGGACCGATGACCTGGTTAAGGTTGCGGGAAGGCGCTGGATGCGAGACGCACGGGATCGGTCAATGTGGCGACGCCTGTGGGAGGCCTATGTCCAGCAGTGGACGTCTTTCGGCTGAAATGATGATGATGATGATTTTGCGAAGGTTATTTGTATCAGCGCCTTCACCAGGTGCTTTTAAGTCCCATATGTTAATGCGGGCAACCGTGTGCAAAGCTTCTACTGAGAAAGGATCAGGTCTAAATTTCCTATTAGGTAAAACATTAAAACTTTACGAAGTTACCGCTTTGTAATCTAAGCGAAGATTTTACAATGTAGCAACACAGTACATTGTTGCTCCAATATTATCTAGCGAGTTATAAAAGTGGATACAATGGAGATTGCAAGCTACAGTAATAGGCACATTTTCTTTAGTTCAGGTTTTAGCGGGGCGTGGGTACAAATACAGCGGTGTTACATTTGTATACGGTGGTTTAAATTTTTTCGTTTATATGCGTGGGTGTATTTTTGTAAAATTGAATATAAACCCGTTGATATTAAACAGTTTTGGGCATGCCAATCAGTGATGAAGGTTGTCGTGTTTTTTAAATCCCTTGTTTATTAAGAAATGCTTACAGACGCGTAGTCTATTAGTAAATAGACGTATTTATATCTCATTCTAATTGCCATTACTATATCTACTAATTTGACAATAGGAAACACATCAAAAAAATCTACGAAGGCCACAACTAACTTAGGTAATCAATCAATCATCAATACATATATTAAATCTGTAGAAAACAATTTTTGTACATCGAAAATATTTCCAGCCATAGTGTTAAAGGATAACCAACAGAACCTATTGCCGGCATTTTTGGAATTTTTGTCTGTTTGTCTGTTTATTTGTGCACGCATCACGTTCAATTTACAAACATTTGTACCTAACTTTTATAAAGAAATATTGTGCGTAACTTGAAGAATTACTTAGTTTTTGTTTTATCGCAATCGGTTCACTCTATCAAAAGTTAGATGAGTTTAAAGTGTTCAAGAAGTAAAATTATCACAACACACGCAATTCAGATACTCGGACAGTTGAACTCGGTATTTGATATATGGCGTTGTGCATTTGAAGTCATTTTCCGAATGGCGGTGTTAAGATTCTCCGCAAAAGAATGATGACTATAGAAGCAAAAATGGTAGGTAGGTAAGTAGGGTAGGGTTGGCAGACAGATGACAGGAGCGAAGCCGCGGGCATAGCTAGTACGTACTATATTTCCTCAACAGATAATCCTATAACCATGAATGTTGGCGCGGCCTTCAGTCTATCCAGATGCGGTTGATGCCGTTATAAATCTCACACACAACGTTACGCCGACGTCCTTCGCACCTGAATCCCCCAAACCTAAGACTGTCGCCCCGTAATCACCATCCCTGAATAACTAACACGATTCACACGAAACAACATCAAAACACTCCACAGGTCGCCAGCTTACCTCGACATGTCAAAAACAGGTCAGCGCGAACGAGACACATATATAACCTCACACGTGAAAGAAAAAGCGCGAGCATATATTATGACGGGCACCAGGTAATCCCGGTCTTGTACATAATACATAACACAGCTCTAACAAGGGAGCTTTAAAAGTAATTAAAATGCTCCCAGAGATTATCTTTTTGTGCGGAATGGGTGTCTCGCTGGATTACAAAGTGATCTAGTACAGCTGAGACCCTTTTCACTTTAATTGTTTAATGGTCCTTGCGTCTTTTAGGAATGAAGATATTTACGACAGTGAGGAGGTCTAATTTACCATTTTTTTTTGCACGTAAGTCCTAGACTTATAAAAAAAATGGTAAATTAGACAAATAACTGAAAAAAAAATCTATAAATATTGGCAGTATGGCGGCTGTAATCGTAAAGTTGGTTAAAGTATTAATCAGGAGCTCAGATGTTAAAATACCTTCCATGTTGGTTGTTTGATGAGCAGATCGTCCTATTCTCAAAATGACCTAGTAGCAAAAGGTCCTACAAACAAATGAATGGTAATGGTACAGTCGTACCATACAAATATGATATTATAAAAGAAATAATTTTATTCAACATTTTCATGGGACACGTTTAATAGAACTAAAATACCCGTAACAATAAAACGTATTTCTGTATTCGCCGGTTTCTTAAGTGCACTCTTGGCAGCAATCCCACAAAACGAATCTGTACTCAAGCTTCCCAATTGAGTAATTAAAGAGTCTCATTAAGTATTTAAAGTAAATTAGTGTGTTAATAAGAAAAGGACATAGACTGCAAATGAAGACGTTCGTTCCAGTAAACGTCTAGATTATGTCCAACAGAGCTTGCTTATTAAGGCCGTACCCTGACCAAAAAATCAGCATGAGATATGAGCATTCCTATTGGCCTAGCGGCACTGGTGGCGCATGAATTGCGGTAGTGAATACGCCCAGATTTTAGAATAAAATCATTATAAAATCGAATATTGGTCTTTTGAAAAAAATTAAACTTACAAAATGTTCGTTATCAAATTTTCTATCCATTAGTGTTAGTATAAAAAATAATTAATGAACACTTTCCGAGGAGATGCATGCTATCAATAATAATTTCACATTTTTATGGTTTTGTTGGAAGGAGATTAGTGAAACATATACCTCTTTAAAAAAAAGTGTACTACCATTTTATAATCAAAATTATGCAGAAATTTAATGCATTTTTATTAATTGATATTTATTTTTAAATAAAGAGTAGATAGCATCTTAAAAACTGCAAAAAAACGACTAGCGCGGCGTTTTGCTCGGGGAGGCGCCTTAAGCTTTCTCATAGGTTACTTATTTTATTACTAGTTTCTGCTAGCGGCTTCGCCCATGTGAAAGTCGGCAATTATCCAGAAACTTTTTCTTGGGACCCTGCGTTATTTCCTAAGGTCTAATTTATCTGTCTATTTAGTTTCAATTCTACAAATAACATTGAAATTGAAAAGTAATGAAAAGTCGCAGGCAAACGTAGCTAACGTTTCCACCACCATGCTTTTAAAACTTATTGGTTATAGAATAATTTATTATTTTACCAAAAGAAAATGCTTGCCCGAAAATTTGGACATAATCAATCATCTCATCTTGCCTACCCTTTTCCAACTATATTGGGGTCGGCTTGCAGTCTTACCGGATTCAGCTAAGTACCAGTGTTTTACATGGAGCGACTGCCTATCTGACCTCCACAACCCAGTAACTGGGTAACACGATACCCCTTGGTAAGACTGGTGTCAGATCTCAAGCTTCTGACTACCCGTAACGACTGTCAAAGATCTTTAAATGACAGCTGGGACCAACGGCTTAACGTGCTTGCCGAGGCCCGGAGGAAACTCGGTATGTTAAAATGGTCACCCATCCCCTGACCGACCTCGTCAAGCGTTGCTTAACCTTGATGATCGACCCGTGCGGCTGCCCAGATATCGTAAAGGCGTGACCTTAGTTTTTCACGAGGCTGGAGTAAGACGAGGCCTCAGGATTTCAATAACTGGGTAGTGTCATAAAGTGCGACACTTATGTTAAATTTCTCGAATAATACATTACGTCCGGAGACGGCTGGCTGTCACACCGTATTGTACCCTACACAACATCATTGAGGAATAAAAACATTACTTGTAAAATTGGAGTCTTTTATCGGATCCATTCAGATCTGATAAAAGTTGTTTCACAAACAAGCACGTATTTCATGAATATAATAAAATTTTATTTGCAAAGTTGAAAGCTACGTGGAAATGTTGAAGCATTCAATATACAAAATGGGAAGCTGAAATAAATACTAAAACATTTCAGATAATCAGTGGATCATTTTGCGTATTTGAATACGTATTAATTTAATAATAATAATATTATATTTTTCAACATACATCATTTTACAAAATCCTTATGCAAATTAGCTTGAAAAACACAAGTTACATATCACATAAAATATTCCCAATCGTCGCAGCAACTTCGATAACTCTCCGACCAACTTTCTGTACACTTTGGCAGGAAATGTTGGAGTCCTTAAGTATGCGGAGATAACCTCAATTTCTAACTAAACTGGATGAAGTACCTCCACTGCTCAGACTTTACCAAATACTTTATGCCTCTCTGCTTTTAATAATTATTCCTTCGATTTTAAAATCAGTTCAATTTCAATCAGACAGAGTCAGAATCTCAAGGCTCTGGATGTTGTGTATGTGAGTTTATATGTTTGTAAACGCACCCACGATACAGGCAGAAATCTGCGAGTTTTATTATCAGAGAGTAGATTATGATAATGCAAGTAAATAATAATTTATTTGTATAAAGCTTTTTTACTAATAAATTAAGAGGAGTGTAATGTGTTTATCCGTCTATGTATGTATTTATGTTTGTTCCTATTTGGCATTCTAGAGACCAAATACGTTAGCCGATTTTAATGATTCTTACGTCAATCGATTTGTCTTAACCTTGCGAGTGTCACTGGGTAAATTAAAATTGGAAAATAGAAAAATGGCGGCTTTTGATCGCCAAATTGTGGGAGCCCGATTTTTTTTTCCCTCCAGTTCCATCCTGTGGGGTATCAAAATAAAGGGTTTTAAGAGGTGATTTAAAAAATGTGTAATACTTATACTGCGCCCGCTGACTTCGTGTCCGTGGTCTTAGGGTAGAAACACAATTTTTAGTTTGATATAAACTTTTCAACAAAAAATCAAACCGAATTCCAAAACAAAACACTACAAAGCGAAATATAACTTTCTTTTCCGAAGTCAGTGTCTTTTGTACCCATTGTTTTCCGTTATTCGACACCGACTTCGGGATAGAAAGTTATTTTTCGCTTTGTAGTGTTTTATTCTGGAAGTCGGTTTGATTACTTGTTGAAAAGTTTTTTTATTTTCCTCTTTTTAGTTTTGGTAGGTACCTCCAATTAACATGAAAATCATTTATAGCTCATGACGATATATATATATATTTTATTTCGGATTTCCATTGGCCATTGTGGTCATCTTCATCAGTTCCACTGCACCAAATGATACTTTCTGAGTGCAAATTATTGCATTATTGATGAAAATACCAAAATAGCTATATTTATGCCTATAATATTTGAGGAAGTTCCCTCGATTTCTCTAGGACCCCATCATCAGATCCTGGTTTCCTTATCATGGTACCTTAGGATATCTCCTTTCCAACAAAAAAAGAATCATCAAAATCGGTACATAAACGACGAAGTCATCCGCGAACGCACATAAAAAAAAAATACGGTCGAATTGAAAAACCTCCTCCTTTTTTGAAGTTGGTTAAAAATTAATTCAATAATCCATCTTCAACTCCAGCAAAAGTTAGATCTCAAAAGTTGATTCAAACGTATGTTAAACACACCCACAAACACAGAGTGTAAAGCTTGATGCAAATTGAATATGGTTCGGTCGTGAATGTTCGCTCGTCGTTCGTCCTGTTCAATATGCACAAACAGTCGCTCGCAGCTCACTCGACACTCGGATAACTTCTCGCGTACTTTCATTCGACGCACGGTCCACAGACAACTTTGTTACAACATATTTCTGTTCATCCGATTTTATTTACGTTGAGGAATATATGTTTGGAATCTGGTCTAGTGATTTTGGATCGTCGTTTCTGATGGTGTTTTCCGATATACGTGCATACACTATGGAATAGAATGATATTATCATAAAAAATCTACTTAATAATTGTATAAATGCAAAAGTTTGGATAGACGGATGGATTCAATCACGCCAGAACGGCGGAGCGGATCCGGATGAGATTAGGCACAGAGAAAGACTATAGTCTGGAATAGCACATAGACTACGTTTTATCACGATAAACTTATTATAATGTTCCCTTGGGATGATAATAGTTATTTATGCTACAAGTGCGGGAAGTAGGTGATTTCCGATGAGTGGCATTTTTATTCACGAGCGAGCGAAGCGAGTGAGTGGATAAATCGACACGAGTCGGAAATCATCTTACGCACGTGTATCATACAACATTTTACTATGCATTGTGCGAGGAAATAAAAAAATATATCTGAACCAAGCAAGAAATTAATAAAATGGCGCTTATTCAAGGGCGCTCAGCATATCCACAGATTAACTAATAGTTCATAGTTCTACTGCGCATGTGCAATAGCTGTCACGTCATAACGCAAAAAGGCACGAGCAAAATATTAATTCTGCCAAACATATTTAATGAATAATTAAAATTAATTTATTGATCAAAATCTAAATCTAGAGTAATTAAAAACGCCTTAAATGACGTATTAGTTTTGTTTTGCCTTTTATATGAATGATAATCTGTACTTAACTAATTTTAAAACTTTTCTCAAATAATAAAAACTCTATGCGGCGGGCTTCAACACACTTGCTCAGAAAGTGGCTCTAATTTCACCGCGATTAGGCACATAATGATACCTGTTATTAAACTGTGACTTTTTCATTGCTATTATTCACAAGTGAGTTGTAGAGTTTTTTTTTTAATTTATTGGTTGAGGTGCTTTGTTCTTAAAAGAGTTTCGATACAAAAAAAATCGTGCACAATAGTACAAATAAATGAATGTACCTATTGCTAAATAGATAATTTCAACTTGTACGTGCTTAATAAATAAAACTTTCACTCAAATATAAATTTTATTTGCTCTGTAATTAAGAAAAAATTAAATTCCCTATTTGTACGTGGCCAAAAAAAAAAGAAACCTCATTCTTTTAGTCTATGGCCGATCGCCTTTGTTAAATGGGCGCGCATAGGAAAACTGATTAATTTTGCCCGCCATTGTGAAAAAAAATTCACAACTCGTTTTTACTGTTGAAAATTATTTTTTTGCATTATTTTCTTCACAAGTGTGTTGAAAAACGTCGTATGATACACGTGTGTATTGATGATTACCGTCCTCGGCTCTCTTAAGACCCTCACCTACGGCTCGGGTCTCAATGGCGCCTCAGCGATAATCACCAACATTGCACAGTTGTACCATAATGTACTATTATACGCGGGCGAAGTT
Organism: Orthosia incerta; assembly: GCA_948252205.1. Lineage (NCBI taxonomy): Eukaryota > Metazoa > Arthropoda > Insecta > Lepidoptera > Noctuidae > Orthosia > Orthosia incerta. The sequence goes on from OX411741.1 coordinate 67,704,828, forward strand.
AAATAGTTGTTTTAACTCAAAATGCACTTGTACTAATAGTTTTTGCTTTAAGGTTCCACTTCGGTGTGACAGCCGACCGGCCCATCGTTAACGATTTATTGTGACGGTGTTAAAGAGCTTTTGAGCCACGCTCGGCGCGAGCAGTGAGCTGGCTGTGTCGAGCTGCGACTCCGTGTCGTTACTACTTCATTATACAGTTCGCCGGGGTAATTCTATTCATTTGTTTTTGGGCTTTAATCAATTTTCCAAAGTCAAATGTTGCTGAGAGCAAGGTAAATTATTCTCTAAGCCGAAATGATTACATTCTACTAAGTTTCAGAGAATTGAAATCAACCTCAGGCTAGGTCACGTAAGTCAGTGCTCAGTGATAGTTGTTCCGGCTCTGGAAGTTGTGTATGTGAGTTTATATGTTTGTAAACGCACCCACGATACAGGCAGAAATTCCTAGTGTGGGGCAACGTTTTAAAAAAAATATAAATATAATATAATATGTTTTTTTTTATTGAATGTTGAGTTTCTATTTGCATTGCTTAATCCTCTGACAAATTTTTGACGTTATATGTGTAATAGTACCTAAATTGTGGACTCTCTGCACGCGTTGGGTAAAACTGTAAGTGCATTGAGTAATTAAGATAAATAAATAAATATAAATAAAAGGTTTTGGCAGCTCGGTTGGCGCAGTGGCTGAGTGTGCAGTCGCTGAGCTGCTTGTCGCGGGTTCGATGCCCACGCGGACCTTATATATGTATGTATTTCCAGATCTGGCTGTTTGTGAATGTGAGGTTAAACGTTTGTAAACGCACCCGCGATACAGGAGTAATTCCAAGTATGCGGCAATTAAAAAAAAAAGTCTTTTATTGACAATCGCTCCCGGAATGTTTACATCACATCATCAGCCTATTAATGTTCCCACTGCTGGGACACAGGCCAGAATGTTACGTTAACAAATCCCATTTTGACCTTTCAACAATCCTAATCGCTGATCGTGAGCCTACATTTAGACTTTGAATGAATGCCTCTCACATCTGCTACCATCATGGGACAATTGTGAAATTCTATAGAACCTAATCTTTGCCCTCCACGCGAGAATTTCAATATGGAAGGCTTTTGAATACCACGTGTGGTTGTTCGTGCTAAAGGTCTGATAATATGACAGAGACGGAGCTATAAAGTGAGGTGAAACAGCAAATACGAACACAGATAAAATGAAAATGAACTCATAATTGGATAAAGAACTCAATCAGTAATTCCTAAGTCATTGATCGTTCATTGCTTGCAAATTAAATACCCGGTTGTGTTTTGCGTTTATTTCTCTACTTACTTATTTTGTTCAAAATAGGTCAAACTTTTTTGTCCAAAAATAATAATTCAATTTGATGATCATTTCTTGATCTATAGCGTGATGCTTAATCTGTGACATAATGTAATTTTGTTATAAAAAACCGGCCAAGTGCGAGTCAGACTCGCGCACGAAGGGTTCCGTACCATTATCGCAAAAAACGGTAAAAATACCACGTTTGTTGTATGGGAACCCCATTTAAATATTTATCATATTCTGTTTTTAGTATTTGTTTTTATAGCGGCAACAGAAATACATCATCAGTAAAATTTTCAACTGTCTAGCTATCACGGTTCATGAGATACAGCCTGTATCTCATGAACCGTGATAGCGACAGACATACAGACGGACCGCGGAGTCTTAGTAATAGGGTCCCGTTTTTACCCTTTAGGTACGGAACCCTAAAAATTTACTTCTAAGCTAATGTTTGGCTTATAAGCTAGGCTTATTAAAACACAATTCCTATTCATATTTTCCTAAGGGGTGGGTAAAATTTGTATCCAATCAATCTGCCTAGCTTTTTCCCAACTATATTGGGGTCGGCTTCCAGTCTTACCGGATTAAGCTGAGTACTAGTGTTTTACATGGAGCGACTGCCTATCTGACCTCCACAACCCAGTAACTGGGTAACACGATACCCCTTGGCAAGACTGGTGTCAGATCTCAAGCTTCTGACTACCAACGGCTTAACGTGCTTTCCGAGGCACGGAGGAAACTCGGTATGTTGAAATGATCACCCATCCACGGACCGACCTCGTCAAGCGTTGCTTAACCTTGATGGTCGACCAGTGCGGCTGTTATTATGTAACCACCAACTGAAAACTGATCCTATGTAAAGAAATTACAAATTGTGACGACTACCCACAAAATAGAAACGGGCAGCTGTTTCTCTATTCCTTTATCGCGGCATTTACATAGTAAGCGCAAACGAATACAAGTTGAATTTAAATTTTTGGATAATTAACTTCAAGCTTCTGAACGTAAAAGGTAAAAACAAAGATCCATTTCGGCTAATTGGATGAGAGGCAATTACTTCATTCTGTTTAGTCATCATATCTGGTCGGGCAGGTGGTGACTTCAGTTTTGAATATAAAAAGGTTATATTTTTAATTAATTATAATGATAGGTTGCATGTTATCTTTTGGATATTGTTAAAAATAACACTTTTACCGGTTTTTATTTCCTAGGTACCTACTCGGAGAGGAAAAATGCGGGTCCAAACTGAGGGGTCAAAGTCTCTTTGAAGTACGTTACTTGCTTTGGTATAAAATTATGTTACTGAAAGTCACAAGGTAATCTAACAATAAACTGCTGGAGGATATAAAGTCAGACGCACATAGAATACTAGCACTCCGCTTGCGACTTCGTTCATCCTATAAATGACTTTCTTATGAGCAGTTAATGAAGGCGGCCAGCAATAAGCTATTGTTTAATCAAAAACCGGCCAAGTGCGAGTCGGACTCGCGCACGTGGGGTTCCGTACCATTATCGCAAAAAACGGCAAAAAATTTGTGTGTTGTATGGAAACCCCACTTAAATATTTATTTTATTCTGTTTTTAGTATTTGTTGTTATAGCGGCAACAGAAATACATCATCAGTGAAAATTCCAACTGTCTAGCTATCACGGTTCATTAGATACAGCCTGGTAACAGACGGACAGACAGACAGACGGATCGCGGAGTCTTAGTAATAGGGTCCCGTTTTTACCCTTTGGGTACGGAACCCTAATAATGGGGTATCGTAGATGTATAGGGTTTATTGGTTTGGGACGATTCTTATTCGAGATAAAGAATAATAAATTATAAAAAGTAAATCTTCCCCCAAAACCTTGACAACCCCTTTTTGTCCCGTTGAGGGTCGAGTTTAGAACAACTCAAATATGTTATGGACTCCTTTCTTCTCTTTTTAGGGTTCCGTACCCAAAGGGTAAAAACGGAAACCTTTTACTAAGACTCCGCGATCCGTCAGTCTGTCTGTCTGTCTGTCTGTCCGTCTGTCCGTCTGTCTGTCCGTCTGTCTGTCCGTCTGTCAACAGGCTGTATCTCATGAACCGTCATAGCTAGATGGCTGAAATTTTCACAGATGATGTATTTCTGTTGCCGCTATAACAACAAATACTAAAAACAGAACAAAATGAATATTTAAGTGGGGCTCCCATACAACAAACGTGATTTTTCTGCCAATTTTTTAAGAGTAAATAATCAAAATTTTCATAAAACGTTTTTTTAAACTACACCCCAGAGAGGGTTACAGAATGTTGAAAGATTTTTTGAGGAATCTTACTGCGCAATCTGACTAACATAAACGAAAAATAAAAACCGGCCAAGTGCGAGTCGGACTCGCGCACGAAGGGTTCCGTACCATTACCGCAAAAAACGGCCACGAAATTACGTTTGTTGTACTGGAGCACCACTTAAATATTTATTTTATTCTGTTTAAAGTATTTGTTGTTGCAAAAAAAAAACATCATCTGTGAAGATTTTAACTGTCTAGCTATCACGGTTCATGAGATACAGCCTGGTGACAGACAGACAGACAGACGGACAGTGGCGTCTTAGTAATAGGGCCCCGTTTTTACTATTTTGGGTACGGAACCCTAAAACCTAATAATGACTACCTTAATTGTTTATTGAGGTTAGTATTTATGTCAAGTTTATTAACTGAAGTAATAAAATGCTTCAAAAAAAATTGTAACACACCTGAATCGTCTTTTGGAGGTAGTTTACAAACCAATCTTTATTATTAATTTGGGGTAGTATTTGTGCCAAGTTACAAGTTTATTGACCCAAGAAATCAGATTCCTCCATACAAACTTACTCGTGTATAATAATTTGTTTTTATTTAATTCGACACATTTTAATTTGACATTTTTTTAATTGACATTTCTTGTTTTTAATGTAACTCAATTTAAAATTCATTCAATCTAATATTCATTGTTACCTAATATATAATTTAATAATACACAACTAACTAATAATAACAACCTTTATTATTTATTTAGGTTACTATTTGTGCCATGTTTCAAGTTTATTGACCCAAGAAAGCAGATTCTTCCATACAAACTTCAACACCCCGTAAATCATCATTCAGAGGTAGTTTCGAAAAACTAATAATGTTTTAATTTTACTTACTTTACTGTTTACTTAAATTGGTATTTATGGCCAGTTTTAAGTTTATTAACCCTGAAAATGAGATTCTTCAAAAATAACTTTTACACCTTCTAAATCGTCTCTTGGGAGTAGTTTCGAAAAACGAATAGTGGCAACCTTTATCATTTACTTAGATTACTATTTGTGCCAAGTTTCAAGAAATTAGGGCGAAGGAATTAGATTTTTCATACAATCTTTCAACCCCCTTTTTTACCCTCTTAGGGGTGGAATTTCCAAAAATCCTTCTTAGTGCTCACTTACGTCACTTGAGAAACCTTCCTGCCAAAGTTCTAGGTAGCGGTTTTGGCTGTGCGTTGATCAATCAGTCAGTCAGTTTCTTCTTTTATATATATACAAATAGATAACTGCGCTACGACCAACAATATAATTCAGTTGCACAACTTACGAGTCCCGCATGAGCTCGCTTCAATGCTAACAAATCGGCCTACAACTCGAGTGAACAAAACGAGCGACCACAGAACATTGATCCGTCTCAGTGGCCACTGCTAGAGATGACATTGCCAAAACTTATCATAGAAACCAACAATGACAGTGAATTTCACCGTAATTTACTCGTAGACATTGACGGCCTCTGACAATTCTGATGGCTTGGACAGCTGTAACTAGTTGTCAGCACATGCGCGAACGCTAATATTTTTATGGGACAATCTCAAACATGGTCTCACGTCTCTTGAGAGACGCAGTTGCAGACGCAACCTTTGGGTTTCAAGAATCCACCATGAACCAGAATCAACAGTGGCGACCACCAGAAAATGGCCGAATCAATTAAGCTTGACGGATCCCGGCGATTCTTCTGTTTTAGGTCTCGAAACCAATTTAAAAAACAACAGCGGAGGAGTAAGAAAAACATTATTTCCACTAATATTATAAGTAATATACTTCTCTAGTCGATTCCATGATCTGTCTATGCGATCAACAAACCGAAAGACGTAGTTTGTGCGTGAAAGCGATCCCCGGAATCGTTTCCGACAACCACAAAACGCGACGGGACGGTCTCAATCGTAACTTGCAAGTTGCAACCACACACACTACTGCTGCTAATATATTACTTAATACTACACTTTACGCACAGTCTTTTTGGCCACTATCCTTAGTTCAGGATTTAGGCATCCATCCTTTTATTCTAAATTCGAAAGTAACTCTGTCACATTTTCTCGCTTAGACCGCTGAACCGATTTATGATGAAATTTGGTATGGAGATAATTTGAGACCCTGGGATAGACATAGGATAGCTCTTATCTCGGCAATCATCTTTAAGGAGGTGGAAGTTTGTATGGTGAACAAATAATTTATCAGGTAAGGCTGCCTACACAGCTCTATGGAGATTCATGAAATATACTACTATGGAGATTAATGAAAGCTCGAAAACAAAAAAAAAGTCTATTCGAGGTACTAACGTTGAGTAGACGAAATCGCGTGCAAAAGCTAGTATTTATATAAATTTGCACCTAGTCGTAAAATTTTGTGGAGGTAGAATAGAGACACCCTTTTTCCCACATTTTATGGGGAAGTGTGTGCCTTATGGCTCAATCGACGCTGCAGTGTCGATACGGCACGAGCACCAATATTGATACGTTTTCACTCGCATAAAGTGCCACGGATTTTGTTTTGTCATTCTGCACGGCTTGGTGATTTCAATTTGTGATTCAAACATTTCTACTGAAAACATATGTAAAACCTTGGAGTTGACTAGAGGAAAACCGTGCAAATAAAATCACGCTCTGTTATCTTTCGAGGGTTAGCAGAGTTGTAATAGAACACTCATATTCCACCAGTTTGAACTAATATTGGCAATAAATGAAGCATTTAGTTCTACTGTCGTTGAGGCTTACTAAGAAAAGAGAACCGATACAATTAAAGCCAGCATTTTCCTTCGACTTCGCTCCTTTGGCCTCGGGAATCATGCATTTTTCTGGAATAAAAGTAGCCAACATTACTGAATAACAGTGTATCCTTGTACGTACTAGTGAAACATTTTTCGATAATCCGATCGAAAAAATAAATGTCGTGGTGGCCCAGTTGCTAAAATCTCGCCTCTCGTGCGTTGAGGTCGTGAGTTGAAACCGGGGCAAGTGCCAACGTGACTTTTTCAAATTTATATGTAATTTTTTAGTTAATCTTGGACATCTCTGAAAAACGGTGAGGATAAATATCGTGAGGAAACCTGGACTTATAGTTAACGCAAGTCTGAAATCGCCAACCCGCATTGAGCGTGGTGATCAATGCTCGTGCCTTCTCTGCATGAGAAGAGGCCTTTGCCCTGCAGTGGGAATACCGGAACACTTGACTTTTCTTGTACAAAATCTGTATCTTGACAGTAAATCGAAGATCCGTATAGAAGACGCAGAGTCAGGCCCTTTCCAGACCAACCGTGGAGTAAGGCAAGGATGTATTCTCTCACCTCAACTTTTCAACCTTATGGGCGAACATATCATGAGAAGAGTTCTGGAAGATTGGAATGGAGGCAAACGGTTTGGAGGACACCTCATTAATAATCTACGCTTTGCAGATGATACCACTATCATAGGGGGAAATGAAAGGGAACTTGCTGAACTTCTGCAAAGAATACAAAGTGTGAGTGTGGAATATGGACTCCATATCAATCTCGCCTATCGACCATCTGCATGAAACGACTCCTACAGTACTTCGGACACGTGGCCAGGAGGGAGCCTGGTAGCTTGGAAAAGCTTATTGTGGCTGGTAACGTGGAAGGAAAAAGGGGCCGTGGAAGATCACCAACCCGATGGACAGATATGGTCAAAGATGTCTGTGGGGGGAATTTTCAGGCATCTCTCACGAGGAAGAAGAAGGGATAGTTACAGGCTGGTATCATACATGCCTCCTACAAACATATGAACAATATTACCTTCTTTATAATATAATATTAGGTTTGATAGTATCAATACAATAGCGAGAAATTCTAACTAGGTTGTAAAAAAAAATATTATTGTAGTGTAGTACAAAGAAGTGCCGACGTGCGTGTATAAACGTTAACGAAACAAAAAGAATACGTAAGCATCGCAGCAGGTGGCGTTCTGTAGCCTGTGTCTACCCTCACGGCATGTCTAGCGTTATTTTATGTCATATCTTATTAAGAACCGACACCTTCAATGTTCTTAAAGCTATGTATATCTACATGGCAACAAACTCATAACAGTAGCAATAGCAAGCTAGGTACAATATTCAACATGGCTCAAACACGAGTGCACTTTAGGCGGCCACTTAGCGCAACAAGTGTAAAATCAGTAGAATGGCAACACCGAACGGTTCCGGTGTTTAACGCGCTAATCCATATATGCTCATCAAGCAAATTCGGTTTACTGAACAGATTTGTACGAATTTCCATCGAAAATATTCAACAAGGCTCTAACACGAGTTAGGCAGCCACTTAGCGCAACAAACATCAAATCAGTAGGATGGCAACACCGAACGGTTCCGGTTCTTTAAGCGCTAATCCATATTGCTCTTAAAGCAAATTCAGTTTACTGGACAGATTTCCACGAATTCCCATCGAAAAATTCAAATAATGTCCTGGGATGACAGGTAAATGAAGTGGCTTTGATTTCATTGTTTTTGTGGCTGGTTGTGGCAAGTTTTGAATATTTGGTTGCTTTAAACTATATGCAATAAATTGCTCTGTGCTTTTTAGATAGTTCGAAAGTAGACAATAATTTTGCTGCTGATTAGACCACGAAACTTCTTAGGGAAGATATTATAAGAACTATCAAATAGTTTTGTTGTATTTTGTTGCAAGTGTTGACCATTAATATTCTTCACCCGTTCTTAGTTATTTATTATATTATTAGTATTTGGTTTATGCATTGTGTGCTGTACACGTATTTGTGTAGTGTATTTAGTTAGTAAGAATTGAAATTTTAATTTGTTTTTAAGATTTTTGTTGTGCGCTTTTGTTAACTGTCCTGGTTGTGTAAATCTCTCTATAACACTGAGGTTTGCTGTATGAGAACCCAATTATGCTTAGCTCGCCTTCATACATAAGTTGTCCTTGAATATTTGTAGATGTTTGTTTTATGTACAATAAAGAATAAGAAGTTCATCTTGTGCTTCGTGTAATGTGTGTTTACATTCGTAGATATTGTGTTAAGGTATTGGTAATAGAATGGTAAACGATATTGTCTCCAAAACTATCGACAGTTATAACTATTGAAGTAGTACGTTTCTGTTAGAAACCTAAAAAATATAAAAGAAGAAAACCGTCACACCACTGAAAGTGCTAACAGAATGCTTCTACAAACTGTCCCGTATAACCCTCCGTTTGCTGACCTCGAAATTCTCAAAGATATAGTGTTATCGTACGAATAGAAACTATCCGAAACAGTAATGGCTGGGTTTTGTATGCGATCATTGTTTGCCGTCGATATATTACTTATGTAACGACCACCGATACTAGGGCTATGAATTAATGGCGTTTGTAAACTGTTCACATCGTATTTTGAAAAGGCATTTGCTGGCGTTTATTTAGAGTAAAGCGTGCGGCAAATGGTGGGCGGAGCCGAGTAAGTTGGGTAGTTGTGTCGGCCGAGTGGGCAGCGTTTAGTGAGCTGACCTAGAATATTTTTATGAGCACGCTTTGATGATAAAGTTGTGTGGCCGCATGTGTAAAGGATTTTTAGGATAAAGTAACATCCCTCACACCCGAGGGATTGTTTAAAAATGCGGCAGATATTATAATACAAAACCGATTATCTCATGTAAAACGTAAAAAGGAAGGACTTTACCTTACAGTAAACCACCTCAGACTAATAAAAAAAACTTGAAAGGTGTCAAGGGACACCCGGATGGAACGAAGTTCCTATAGTATATATACATATGTGTATACATATATATACACATATATATATATATTAGAATATACTATATTATTACCTATTTATAGTATATTAGAATGTACTATATTTATTACGAGTTATAGTATATTCTAATCTGTTGTCAGATTTGGCCTATCTCCTCCCGTTTCCGAGATACAATATTATTTCTTAAATTAATCTTTTTTAATTCCAGCTGATGGCGACAGATGGTGCTAGGTAACGGTTAACAAATGTGGATTTTGCAATTTGAATAGTTGGTTCGGTCGTTCGTATATTTTCGATCTTACCTAAAAATGTTTTAAAATTATTTTATGAAAAGGATTTCTAGTAAATGTGAGCGGGTGAGTGGTGAGTGGGGAGGGGGGAGGGGGGAGTGGGGGAGGTGTTTGTTGCACGATTTTATAGACTTTTCATATTGATATTTTAGAATGGGGTAAAAAAGTTTGCGGGGGGAAGGTGAACAGTTAAGGGGGGGGGGGGATTCTATCTTGTTCTCCGGCCAGAAGCGAAGAGGGCAGGGGGGCAAATTTTAACTCAAAATTGAGCAAGCTCCAACCGTTTCCGAGATATGGAGGTTGTTAGGTTTTCTGATTTGATCGCCGGATCGTTATTAGTGGCGGCTCGGGGTCGGTTTTCGAGTAGTGTCGACTCGAGTCGGCCTGTGGTGGAGGGTTTTGTGCGTCTGGCGTTATATATGCATATATATATATGTATATATCTGCACACATATATACATGTATGTATATATGTATAATATATACTCTCTCGACTTCGTAAACACAACAGCGTATAGGTTAGAACACGCACGAAACACGCTTACGCCGCACGGCTTACGAGTACAACTATAGCAAAAAGTGTCGTTACAACTTTTCGTGAGATTTTTTTCCGTCTAGCCCCCTTTCGCAACGCGCGATAAGGAACTTCGTTCCAATACGGCACACTGATCAGGCAATAAGCAGAATGAAATCCACATTTTATCGAACACTATTTTGAATCGAATTAATCTTTCTACCTTCACCTTTGTTCATACCATCGACAGTTGCTGAGCGTAATTATTCTCCGGAACCTTTGAAGTGGTCTGCAAGCTTCATTTTCAATTCTTGTTTGTATCATGAAAGGCCAACAAAGAGACTCTTTCATTTATGTCGTAGGAAGGGTTGAGCCTCGTAGACTCGTAACCTCGGAAGGGGAATGGTCACTGGATACTGTGCCAAGTAATTAAGGAGGCTGATTTAATAGAATTGGATTAGTGGGCTGTAGTGGACGATGGTAATCTGACCCCTGTGTAATGAGGACGTTTTTGGAGGTCAGATTCGGAGGGTATTTTCAAGGGCGACGACTGACACGTTTTTGCTGGACCTTTTATGCAATTGAATATAATAATGAGGTAAAGTAAAGTAAAAATCTCTCTCCTCGCGAAAACTAATAATTTTGTGCGTTTTATTTAAGTATTTTATTTTTTTGTCTTGTATTTTTCGTATTACTTGTTGGCAGCCATATTAAATAATAACAGCCGCACGGGTTGATCATCAAGGTTAAGCAACGCTTGACGAGATCGGTCAGTGGATGGGTAACCATTTCAACATACCGAGTTTCCTCCGTGCCTCGGAAAGCACGTTAAGCCGTTGGTCCCGGCTGTTATTTGAAGATCTTTGGCAGTCGTTACGGGTAGTCAGAAGCTTGAGATCTGACACCAGTCTTGCCAAGGGGTACCGTGTTACCCAGTTACTGGGTTGTGGAGGTCAGATAGGCAGTCGCTCCATGTAAAACACTGGTACTTAGCTGAATCCGGTAAGACTGGAAGCCGACCCCAATATAGTTGGGAAAAAGGCTAGGCAGATGATGACTTGTTGGCAGCCATATTAAATTTAACGACAATTTATATGACCATTGTTACGGGGAGCACTCATTTAAATCTTACGACACCTCACTTGCTCAAACCTGATGAGTACTTTAGGCGCTATGAAGGAACAAATGACCAACGATACACATAGTTTATAGTCTGTTACTGTTGTTGTTGTTTATTTTTTATTTCTATGTTGTGTGCTCTGGCTTGTGTCAAATAAATGTGTTTTCTTTCTTTCTTTCTTAAGCCCATAACCCTCGCAGTAGTAGGATAAAAATAGCGTGTAAACGGGAACGCTTTTAACAAGCTACAAAATAAGTTGAAAAACACTGTCAACATTTTTTTAACGAGTCTCCTTCAGAACTGGAAAAAGAACAGTCCGAGGAATGTTTGCAGCACAAACCGATAGACGGCGCTAATGAGAAAAACTAATTTCTAGGACGGAGTTCGGCTTGAAGCTTACAAAATTGTGAAGCAGAGCAAACTCTATTTACAAAGGCGGAAGTAAAAGTCTAATTATAGATATGCAAGAGGAGAAACTAACTCGGGATTAGGTTGAAAGATAAGGTAGGTACATAAAAAATTAAAACCTGCCATAGTATGCTCGACTTACTATGACTTAATTACAAAAGCATTAATTTTTCGAGGTTAACCCAAAAAGAGGTAGCAAGACAAATTGCACGCCTATCATGACGGCTAGTCCGAGGTCGCTCGAAAAAATAATTCCTGCAAGGACTTGGGGGAGGCTAGCAGACTTTTTTGCAGTACATAATTTTGGGATATTATAAATTGCATATCAAATAAAATAATCGTCTATCAATATATACTCATCATTTATATTCTTTTCTTCCAACTATGCTTTAATTTCATCACAATCACACTAAAAACTCAGTACAAAGCGAGTCTTTATTGCTCTAGAGCAATAAAAATGTATGAAATTTCATTATTGCACAGTTTTTTTTTTAATCGCACTAAAAGGTGCCAATCTCAATGGATTAGCTCTATTCAGCCAGCCGATATCAATAATTTTTTTTTTACGTACGTATTATTCGTTTCTATCCTACTTGTTCCAAATTTAAAAAATGATTGCTGCTAACTCTGATATAAAAATGAAAGAAATTTAAAAAAGTGATTTTCGACATCGCCGCGCCCGTGGCCGCGCCCATCTACTTCCCGTGATAACGACTTCATTGTAACAAATCAGCCAGGCCCATCTAACTCGTCTGATAATATTATTCAGTCCCAAGTTAAACAAACAAATATAAATTTGCCCAACAAAACTTAACCTTACGTTTAATAATTGCTCAAGTATAACTTTTAATTTCAATAATTAAACTTCTGTTTTAACTGTTTGATATGAGTTTCTTTTATCTACTATTCCTATAGGTAATAGTTGAAAGAAAAGCAGATTATGCACCTCGCCTTAAGTAATTTATATTGCCCTCGTGCCTGTTAGATTAGAGCCCTCGCTAACGCTCGGGCTCTAAATCAGGCACTCGGTCCAATAATAAATTACTTTGTGCTCGATGCAATAATCTACTATTTTTACATCAAATAACTTACTAAATGTTTAGCAAAACTCAAACTGCAGATAATTCGAAATTATACATCAATATGACATTACTTTTTTCCTCATAATGCAATACAGTTAAATTTATTTTTGTACAAAAATACTACATACATAGCAGAAATACTAACTGCACAGCAAATTTTCCATATTTCGTAGCAAAATAACTATCTCAGTCGCATATTAACCAGTAAGTACAACAAAACCTGTTCATCACATTTGTCCTAATTTTCAAGAAGTCATTAGTCCAAGAGCGAGCGAAGCGAGCTCGGGAATTTATGGCACCCCGACACGGACAGGTTGGGTTCGAAAAGATGACGGCAGCTGAAGTGAGCGAGCAAAGCGAACGAACTCAGCTCCCGTCATCTTCTTCGTGTTAGGTTACTTTAGACCCTTTAGACAGAAATAGGAGCCCCGCGCAGCGGGGCTCCGTCGACATTGTCGTTAAATAGTAATTGTAAAAACTTTAACCATGGATTTAAAAGAAAAAGAGTTAACATGTATGATGTGCATTAAGATTATTAGCTGTGCATTAATAAAAAAGCTTTTGCTTTAGGAAAAATCGCCGTACGCTGCGAAAATAAATTGTAGTGTGTTTAGTGATATTTTGCGTTGAATATTTTGCTGCGCAATCAGTAATTTTGATGAGAATTCGGAATTTTATTGCATAGAAAAAGGATATTTTTTGATTTGCGTTGAAATACTACCCCATAATTTTTCTGTTTCATCAATAGTTTTCTCAGCGCACGCCAAAGAATATTTTTTTATACTTTGGGTTATTTATAAAAAAAAAAATATATGTAGCTTGTGATACTCAAGAATAAAGTAGCTTTCTACTGGTGAAAAAATATTCTAAATCGGTTCAGTAGATCTAGAGATTACCCCCTTCAACCTCACAAACTTTACCTGTTTATAATATTATTATACTATAGTATGAATGAAAACACTGTCAACATTTTTTTAACGAGTCTCCTTCAGAACTGGAAAAAGAACAGTCCGAGGAATGTTTGCAGCACAAACCGATAGACGGCGCTAATGAGAAAAACTAATTTCTAGGACGGAGTTCGGCTTGAAGCTTACAAAATTGTGAAGCAGAGCAAACTCTATTTACAAAGGCGGAAGTAAAAGTCTAATTATAGATATGCAAGAGGAGAAACTAACTCGGGATTAGGTTGAAAGATAAGGTAGGTACATAAAAAATTAAAACCTGCCATAGTATGCTCGACTTACTATGACTTAATTACAAAAGCATTAATTTTTCGAGGTTAACCCAAAAAGAGGTAGCAAGACAAATTGCACGCCTATCATGACGGCTAGTCCGAGGTCGCTCGAAAAAATAATTCCTGCAAGGACTTGGGGGAGGCTAGCAGACTTTTTTGCAGTACATAATTTTGGGATATTATAAATTGCATATCAAATAAAATAATCGTCTATCAATATATACTCATCATTTATATTCTTTTCTTCCAACTATGCTTTAATTTCATCACAATCACACTAAAAACTCAGTACAAAGCGAGTCTTTATTGCTCTAGAGCAATAAAAATGTATGAAATTTCATTATTGCACAGTTTTTTTTTTAATCGCACTAAAAGGTGCCAATCTCAATGGATTAGCTCTATTCAGCCAGCCGATATCAATAATTTTTTTTTTACGTACGTATTATTCGTTTCTATCCTACTTGTTCCAAATTTAAAAAATGATTGCTGCTAACTCTGATATAAAAATGAAAGAAATTTAAAAAAGTGATTTTCGACATCGCCGCGCCCGTGGCCGCGCCCATCTACTTCCCGTGATAACGACTTCATTGTAACAAATCAGCCAGGCCCATCTAACTCGTCTGATAATATTATTCAGTCCCAAGTTAAACAAACAAATATAAATTTGCCCAACAAAACTTAACCTTACGTTTAATAATTGCTCAAGTATAACTTTTAATTTCAATAATTAAACTTCTGTTTTAACTGTTTGATATGAGTTTCTTTTATCTACTATTCCTATAGGTAATAGTTGAAAGAAAAGCAGATTATGCACCTCGCCTTAAGTAATTTATATTGCCCTCGTGCCTGTTAGATTAGAGCCCTCGCTAACGCTCGGGCTCTAAATCAGGCACTCGGTCCAATAATAAATTACTTTGTGCTCGATGCAATAATCTACTATTTTTACATCAAATAACTTACTAAATGTTTAGCAAAACTCAAACTGCAGATAATTCGAAATTATACATCAATATGACATTACTTTTTTCCTCATAATGCAATACAGTTAAATTTATTTTTGTACAAAAATACTACATACATAGCAGAAATACTAACTGCACAGCAAATTTTCCATATTTCGTAGCAAAATAACTATCTCAGTCGCATATTAACCAGTAAGTACAACAAAACCTGTTCATCACATTTGTCCTAATTTTCAAGAAGTCATTAGTCCAAGAGCGAGCGAAGCGAGCTCGGGAACTTATGGCACCCCGACACGGACAGGTTGGGTTCGAAAAGATGACGGCAGCTGAAGTGAGCGAGCAAAGCGAACGAACTCAGCTCCCGTCATCTTCTTCGTGTTAGGTTACTTTAGACCCTTTAGACAGAAATAGGAGCCCCGCGCAGCGGGGCTCCGTCGACATTGTCGTTAAATAGTAATTGTAAAAACTTTAACCATGGATTTAAAAGAAAAAGAGTTAACATGTATGATGTGCATTAAGATTATTAGCTGTGCATTAATAAAAAAGCTTTTGCTTTAGGAAAAATCGCCGTACGCTGCGAAAATAAATTGTAGTGTGTTTAGTGATATTTTGCGTTGAATATTTTGCTGCGCAATCAGTAATTTTGATGAGAATTCGGAATTTTATTGCATAGAAAAAGGATATTTTTTGATTTGCGTTGAAATACTACCCCATAATTTTTCTGTTTCATCAATAGTTTTCTCAGCGCACGCCAAAGAATATTTTTTTATACTTTGGGTTATTTATAAAAAAAAAAATATATGTAGCTTGTGATACTCAAGAATAAAGTAGCTTTCTACTGGTGAAAAAATATTCAAAATCGGTTCAGTAGATCTAGAGATTACCCCCTTCAACCTCACAAACTTTACCTGTTTATAATATTATTATACTATAGTATGAATGAAAACCTTTTCATATTAAAAACTATTTCTAATTTAGGTACTAACACGGTAGTAAATAAATTGTTACCTCAATCTTCAGTTTATTATTAGGCATAGTCTATACCAGGCATCTACGTAAATGCCTATTGCCTACAAAATTAGGTTTCTAAAGAACTAAAGCTTTTGACCTTAGCCTTTTCCCGGTAATGGGTAAGTATTAGGTGGTAGCCTATATTAATATACCTACTACCTAGGTATAGTTATATAAGATAAGAACTTTGTCTTGAGCAGTAACATGTTTGGGCAAGGTGAGCTAGATTTAAATTTTATATATCATTTTTTTTTTCAAGTTTGTAATTAATTAGAGGAGCTCGTGGCTAAATAATAACAGCCGCACGGGTCGATCTTCAAGGTTAAGCAACGCTTGACGAGGTCGGTCCGTGGATAGGTGACCATTTTCAACATACCGAGTTTCCTCCGTGCCTCAGCAAGCACGTCAAGCCGTTGGTCCTGGCTGTCATTTGAAGATCTTTGATAGTCGTTACGGGTAGTCAGAAGCCTGAGATCTGACACCAGTCTTGCCAAAGGGTATCGTGTTACCCAGTTGCTGGGTTGTGGAGGTCAGATAGGCAGTCGCTCCATGAATTCGGTAAGACTGGAAGCCGACCCCAACAATAATTGGGAAAAAGGCTAGGCAGATGATGAAGTTATATAATTAATTAAAAATATATAAAATAGTAATCCAACGGCATACATTATTATTGATTTTAGCATGTACCGTCCCTTTCTCGTTTCCATTCCTCCCGGTTAGTCTGACAATCCTGACATCCTTCATAATGCGCACAGCGAATGAATGGAACTCACTACCTGCGTCTGTGTTTCCGAACGCATTCAACTTGAACCTCTTCAAAGTTAGAGTGAACAGGCTTCTTCTGGGTAAGCTCACTCCATCGTTGACTCTGTCTCTGTCATAAAAGACCTAGACTAGAGTCAAGAGCAAACCAATCACAAATAAAAAAACAAACAAAAGACAATGTTTCCTTCTAAAATTTTAGATCTTAATTTTTCTTGTAAATAAAACATTCAACAGTCAAAATATGTTTTTAACCGACTTTCGAAAAAGGAGGAGGTTATATGTTCGACTTCTTGTATGTTTTTTTTTTATGTATGTTCACCGATATCTCCGTCAATTGTGGACCGATTTTGAAAAATCTTTTTTTGTTTGAATGAGTATGTTTTGAAATTGGTCCCATTTTAATTTGGTAAAGATCTGATGAAGAACTTCTAAGATACACAACAGAACTCTTCAATAAATAACGGCAAATCTCTCGGGACTGCTGCAATCGCATGTCTGTTTATTGTTTATACCATTTCATAACATATTATCACGCCAGTACAATCTTAAGGGGTAAGCAGATCTGTCATTTGATCGGTTTTGTTCAAGTTTCATATTCGGGTAATCTATTCTGGCGTTATAGGAAACTTACCTAACAACTTGCCTATTAGGTAGGTACAACTAAAAAGTGAAAAATAAAAAAACTTTTAACAAAAAAATACTACCGACTTCCAAATAAGAAAACTACAAAGTGAAAAATAACTTAATTTTTGGAAGTCGGTGTCCATAACGCAAAAAATGGTACCTACGAAAGACACCGACTTTCAATGTTACTTTGTGCATGTTAGTTTAAATTACATGTTTATAAACCCACCCACGATACAGGTGAAATGCCTAGAGAGGGGCACAGTTTAAAAAGAACATAAACACATGAAACTAATTCCCGTTGTCACTAATACTACTACGACTTTCTTACAAATTCACGTCGTTGAATTTTCAACGTTCGGTTTATCGCTGAGATTCGAAAATCCAACAGTGCAGTAATATTTAGACATTTACTAAGTCTTAGTAAAATCAGGCATGAGAAGGCACTATAGTGCTAACAACGAGGTATTTTGAAGGGGCCAGGACCACTTAAAATTGGACAGTAATTTTATCTCAGTCCCGAGACATAGAGTTCCAAGCTGCATAACAAAGGCCTCCCATACGGCTTCGAACAACGAGCCCGCATCTAGTGTGCCAGTGACGTTTTGCATCGAAGCGTAATGCTTTGATAGAGCCGTGATGAAGCTCGCTAAATGGTGTCTAAACTATAGGGTATGTGTTGAGATGAGCAAATTCGTGCTTCGTCTATGACATAGACATAAGAAATGACTAAGTAATAATACCCTCTCCAAATTGATCACTCTGTAGGATGAGATACAGCGAATTTATGGCCAAAGTCTCTTTTCTGTTTTTAGAAGTTCCAAGATCTTCCAAGACTTCGGTGACGCTTTCTGATGGCGCGACGCATTTAAATTGCGTCGATAGGCAATAACGCACATCGATTTACTAAAAAAAAATATGTGATAATCAATCAGATTTTACCAAAAGAGACGTCATCGGTACTCATTATAAAGAAATAAAATCATGGCGAGATTTTACTATAGCTACTCACGTAGGAACTTTGGATCTTGGAACTTTATTTCTATCACTGATTAGGTTAAAAGATGACAGAGATATAAATGGGACCCCGTTGTCAGAAAAGATAAACATACTGTTCAAACGTACGTTCGTGTCGCGGCCAGACGCAGGACGGACTGAGTTCACTCAAGCTTGTCAGCTTGTGTTTGTATTGCCACGTAGACGTCGGTGAAACGCATCTACCTCAGTATATATATAACATCATTGGTGCAAATCGGTCAAATTGTATCGTATTGTGTTCATGTAAACGTACTAGCAAATGCCAACCGAGTGTTTCTCCTCTGCCCTTTTTATATGCGTTAGTACAAAATTCATCAGTTTGTATAATACGTTATTTATAAGTCGAGTAATTAGGTACTGTTGCGAATAAATCATATTCATTATTATTATTTACTAATGATACAAAATAACATGATGTTTCCAAAATGTGTGCTACGAAATATTATTATCTTCCAATATATTTACTCCAATGTTTTGATATTATACTCGTACTAGAATCTATAGACCTTTAGTTAAAACAACTACACACTAATAAAAACTGTTTATTAAAGTTAAACGGGATTCTTGTTAAGCAAAACAAAATAAGCTTAAGTTTGCTCACAGAAACATTGTCGCCTTTCAAAGGTTTTTAGTCATCAATTTTACTTTGTCATAATAGTACTCCGAAGGAAGAGGTACACTTTGAGTACTTTTTTTTTGTGATGGGTTTGCTCTTGACTCTAGTCTAGGTCAGAGGTGACAGAGACAGAGTCAACGATGGAGTGACCTTACCCAGAAGAAGCCTGTTCACTCTAACTTTGAAGTGATTCGGGTTGAATGCATTCGGAAACACAGACGCAGGTAGTGAGTTCCATTCATTCACTGTGCGCATTATGAAGGATTGGAAGCGCTTGGTGCAAATCGGTGGAATGGCAACAAGGTAAGGATGGTAAATTGCAGTGCATCTAGATGTCCGATGGTAGAAGGGGGCTGGTGGGATGAGGTCGTGGAGTTCTTGAGCACACTCACCGAAGTACAGTCTGTAGAAGACCGATAAGCAGGCGACCATGCGGCGATGAGCCAAGTTGTAAAGCTTGGCATCCGCCAGTTCTGCGTCACCAATTAGCGCGGCAAGCTGATACTTAGCTGAGCCATCCCAAAGGTGGCTGCAATACTTCATGCAGGATCGGACTTGCGCTTTGTATAGGGTTAAAAGCTGTCCAGGCGTAAAGTATAGCTTCACTCTATTTAGAATGCCCAGTTTTTTGGCCGCAATTTGGGCTTTGTACTCAATAGAGGCGCCGAAGTTGAGACTGGATGTCAACTCCATGCCTAGGAGCTCGAGCTGATCAGTCACAGGAACAGACGTACCTCGAAAAGTAGGAGTTTGATTAAAAAATCTCCTTTTAGCGGTAAAAAGACACGCTTGTGTTTTGGTGGCGTTAAAGGGGACCAGATTGTCATCACCCCACTGGGAGACAAGGCTTAAGGTCAAATCTGTCCACTCCACCATAGCCTCTCTCAAGAAACGAACTTCATCTACGCTGGTTTTTGCGCTGAACAAGTATCTCTCTGAAACAGTACTGTCATCTGCCTACCCAACAATACCAGGCTGAAGTAGGTCATTGATGTGCTGCAGGAATAGAGTTGCGCATTTCACCAGTTATGTTTTTTTTTTTTTTTTTTATCGTTACGATGTAACTGAATAGTTACCTCATAACAGTCACAATCTAGCATCGAGGCTAATAAGTAACTTAAATTTAACCTAATTTGCTAATAATTTATATGGTAAAGAATGTGTCCATTGGCACTTTTCTTATTGTCTCTATTATGATGGGAAGATACTTAGTTCATGGGTTCTTTAAAAGGTAGCACTCACTGCACTTCGTAACACTAATTTCACTCTAAACTAACTCAAAAGGCTTAGACCTTTTTAGTCTCCTTATTATGTCCGTGGTGTCAAGGAGCTGGATAGCCTCGACATTCACATGTTTATGAAGTCTCTTTTCATGAGCTTCGGCGTATTTTTTTATAACTTTGGCGACGAGGTCCACTCCTAAGTCCCTGTGGATATCCTCGTTTCTAATATACCAGGGAGCGTTTACTATGCTCCGCAGTACCTTGTTTTGAAATCTTTGAATAATTTCAACATTGGCACGTTTTGTACAGCCCCAAAGCTGTATACCGTATGCCCATACAGGCATAAGTACTTGTTTGTACAGAAGTACTTTGTTGTACACTGACAATGATGAATGTCTGCCAAGTAGCCAGTACATATTCCTGTAGCGGATATCTAACTCCAGGCGTTTCTTTTTGACATGAGCCTTCCAGCGAAGCTTTGCGTCAAGCGTCATACCCAAGTATTTTGCTGTTTTTTCGTAAGGTATTATGCAACCGTTGATATAAACCGATGTATAATTAGGGCTTCGGTTTGTGAAGTCTATATGGGTCGATTTTGACTCATTTAACTTAATTTGCCATTTTTTTGTCCAGTAGGTGATGGAGTTCACAGCAATTTGTACTTTTTCTACGGCTTCTTTGTGAGTGACACCTATAGCCATGATGGCTGTGTCATCTGCAAAGGTTGGAATAAAGTTGTTTTTCATTTCTGGGATATCACAGGTGTATAATAGGTACAAGATAGGTCCAAGAACACTTCCTTGTGGTACACCCGCTTTTATTTGCTTGAGATCTGAGTAAGCATCTTCATGTCGGACTCTAAACGTCCTCTCTGTTAGGTAAGATTCTAAAATGTCTGCAAATTGTTTAGGAAGCATTTTCCTTAACTTATAAATGAGACCTTTATGCCAAACCTTATCAAATGCCTGTGTTACATCTAGAAAAACTGTAGAACAGACTTTTTTTTCTTCTAGGGTTTTTCTATAAAGTTGGTAATTCTGTGTACTTGGTCTATCGTGGAGTGTTTTTTTCTGAATCCGAATTGGTAATTGGGAATCAGTTTTCTGTCTTCTATTATTGGTTTTATGCGTCTTATAAGTAGGTTTTCAAATAATTTTGAAATGATTGGTAAAAGGGGTATAGGTCTGTATGATGTTACTTCCTGAGGCGATTTTCCGGGTTTGGGGATCATTATTACTTCAGCAACTTTCCAGATATCAGGCACGTGTTTCAATCGGAAAGTTGCATTTATAAGGGTTGTAAGTTTTACTATGGCTTTTCGTGGCAGATTTTGAAGCAGTTCTCCAGTGAATAAGGTCGTATCCAGGCGATTTCTTTTTGGCTAAGTTTTTGATCATATTTTGCACTTCTTTCGGCATAGCTAATCGTATATTCAACTCATCATGGTGAGTGACATCTAGTGTTATGTTTTCAGAGCTTTCCTCAGCACTTGTTTGAAAAGTTTGTTGTAAATGCTCTGCAAATATATTTGCTTTCTGTTCGTTGCTTATGGCCCATTTGCCATCTATTTGTTTAATAGGTGATGCATGAACAATAGGCTTATTTAGACGTTTAGTGGCTTTCCACAGTGAGTGTTCTGTTTTTCCACTACTTGTTAATTGGCTTAAGTAATTATGTGTAGCATCATCATGATATTCCTGTATTGCTTTACTTAATCTTTTTGTAAGTCTATTTAACATTGTTTTGTCAGGTGGATATCTTGATTGTTGCCATTTTTGTCTCTGAGCCCTCTTTATGGCTATGAGGTTTCTTATTTCTAACGGATAACTATGACTTGCAACTTTTCTTTTCAAGAGAGGTGTATTTCCCCAAGCGCAGTTTTGAATGTCTGTCACAAATTTTGACACTTCTTTATCCAATTGTTGATTATTTTTGAGTGGTACTTTGAGGTCAATCATATTGTCTAAATCGAATTTGAAGCTATCCCAAACCGTGTTTTTATTCACTAAAGTTGGATTGCTTTCTTTCTGAATTATGGTTTCACTTAAAGTTAAGATAATGGGCGAATGATCAGAGTTCATATCAAATCCCTCCTGTATGTGAAGATATGTAGCCGACAGATTCTTAAAAATGAAAAAGTCGATCAGATCTGGAATTCTTTGGGTATCAGTAGGCCAGTAAGTAGGCTTTCCTGTTGATATAGCATTGCAATTGATTTCTCGCATAGCACTAAGCAATTCCCTTCCTTTAGTGTTGGTTAGTCTGGATCCCCAACGTATGTGTTTTGTGTTAAAGTCACCTCCCAATATAAACGTGTTGCCAAGAAGTTTCAACAGGTTTCTGTACTGCTCTATTTTCAGAGCATGCTTTGGTGGACAGTATATAGCTGCTACGGTAATGTGATGATGTTTAGTTTTGACCCTAACGGCTACAGTTTGTATGAACTCTTCTTCATATTTAAGTTCTAGGTAATGGTAGATGTTCTCTCTTATTATAAGAGTGCTTCCCCCTCTCGCAATATTCACAGGGTGCAGTGCATGATATATTTTATATCCGTTAAGTATATACGATTCTCTTGTGAAGTGAGACTCCGATATGAGGCACACATCAATTTTTTCTGTGGCAAGGACCGCCTGTAGCTCGTTTTGATGCTTTAGGAGTCCGTTTGCATTCCACGCCATAATTTTTAGAGTGTTCTTCATTTTTGAGTCATACGAGGTAGCTGTGTAGCACTATTTTCTAGGTTTTTTAACCTTAGTTCAAATGAGGTTAAAATATTCAAAATTTTATTTATATTTTCATTTGTGTCGGCGTCTATTGACGTGGAGGGTTGTTAACCGTGCACTGGTGGTTGTGGTTCAAAAGATTTCGTAGCTTGCGCATACGACACATTCTTTGATACCCTTTGATACTCTTTGACATTTTTCTTAGCACTAGGAGCCTGAGTGACAGGTGTAGTAACTTTTCTTTTCATGGCTTTATTTTTCAGTTGTTGCAATTCTTTGGCTACCATACACCCTCTGTAGTTGGCTGGGTGTGGCTCACCACAGTGAACGCATTTGGGTTTATCTGCTATAGGTTTTGTGCAGTCTTTAGTAAAGTGTTTACCTGTGCACTTTACACATCTAGGTTCCTTGGAGCAATATTTCTGTGTATGGCCATATGCTTGACATCTCTTACACTGTGGTATTAGCTTGGAAGTTTTTAAAGGCTGCATTTCTACTTTACAACCTAATATGGTCTTAATACTATAAATTTTATTTATATCTCTCGGTTTTTTTGGAAGGAAAGCATAAACATATTTAGAGGTTCCTTAGTCCTCCAACTTAATTTGTTTACCACTTCCTGGATTTTAAAGCCGTTAGCATTTAATTATT
This sequence comes from Orthosia incerta, assembly GCA_948252205.1. NCBI lineage: Eukaryota > Metazoa > Arthropoda > Insecta > Lepidoptera > Noctuidae > Orthosia > Orthosia incerta. The sequence continues at coordinate 67,728,416 of OX411741.1, forward strand.
TAGCTATTCTATTTGGCATACATGATGAGTGTAGATTTTTTGCTATGACCCTAATCGGTCTGTCTTGTTTGTTCTCATAGGAGTGCCAGAGACAATTATTTTCTAGTAATAATTTAGTAATTGCTCTGTAGGAGTCTTCGTTCCTGGCGTTTACTTTGACAGTATCCCCGTTCATCATTTTGACCACAAAGGACTCTTTATTTGAACAAGTCAAGAGAAGATCATAAAACTTCTGGTAGTTTCTGATATTTTCTACTATGACTGGGGGAGGTGGAGGTAGTTTTTTTTTATTTTTGGTTGCTCGGACTTTGTACTAGCCTGAGGTTTCATGGAGCTTGCTCCTTGCGATACTGGAGACAGTGAAGCATTCATTTTTCTTTTCTTTCTACTTTTTTGTCGTACCCACTCAGTTTCTCTGGCAAGGTCCTCTTCATCAGTCTTATATTCGACTGTTGACTGGGGCCTATCATTTGTCGAATGTTCCTTCTCTGAAGTAACATTATTTTGTTCCTGGATAAGCTTCAGCTGGTGTTGCAAGGCTTCTACCTGGCTACTGAGCACTTGTACTAGTTGCTGCAGTTCTTGGCGCTCTTTAGCTTCCTCTTTGTACCGGGTGTACAACTGATGTTCTAGTTCAGTTTTGAGGACTATTTTATTCGGCGAAGCCATAATTGTTTACAAGTTATAATTATAAAAATTATAACTTACCGCAAATTCTCACAATATTACATGATTCACTTACAAGTCTAGGTCATTGCACCGCCCGCGAGGGCAATACACGGCAGAACTAGGCTGCAGCGTCAGCACTTGTGTAAGAGCGTGCGTGACGCGACCGTTCTCGCTAGAAGTCGATTGACCACTGCGAGTCGATTGACCACTGCCAGTGCCACTACCAGTTATGTATTAAGCCTAAATCTAGACTCCAGGTTGCTACTGATATAAACCTCATAACACCTGTAATCGAACCCAGAACATCATGTTTAACAGTAGCGTTCGTGACCACTAGACCAACGAGAATTCATAAATCAAATTAGAACTTTTCTCAATAATATTTCCAAATATCTGCATCATGAAGTACTTAACTAAAGTGACGGTAATAAGCTACAATAAAAGGTACTCACCGCCGGCTAAGAAGCCGAAAAACTTAATTTTCCTTTTGGGAGCTTGATCTGCAACAAAAGAACGGTTCTCATTAATTGGGTGAGCACGTGAGTTGGGTCAGTTCCACCTTTTTATGTATTTTCCTTAAGACGCCGACTATTTGGCTACGTGTCCCGCTTGCTTTTACTTAGGGACGCACTTAATTGGGTCCTACTGTCGTAAAAACCTGATAAAGAGGATCTGTTGAATAGATAAAAAGTATACATATTACCTGTAGATACTGCTCTTAATATTCACACGTAAATAAAATAACATTTTTTCAAAAAAATACTACCGACTTCCAAATAAAAATCTACAAAGTGAAAAATAACTTTACTTTTGGAATTCGGTGTCTTTCGTAGGTAACAATTTTTTGCGATATAGACTGACCGACTTCCAAAAATAAAGTTATTTGCGATATTAATAACGGCAACAGGTAGACGCTTGAAATATTCACAGAATATTTAGTTTTATATTCACTTCAATTAAAATAAAATAAATTAAAGGGGGCTCCCATACAACAAACGTGGTTTTTTTTTGCCGTTTTTTGCAATAATGGTGCGGAACTCATCGTGCGCGAGTCCGACTCGCACTTGGCCAGTTTTTTATGTTGTATAGAAGCACTAAGATGGGATTTTTGGCAATTCAAAATTTAAGAAAACAAGAGACAGTTGTTGTATGAAAAAACTAATTTCTAGGTGAAGGTGCCATAAATTTTCGAAAGTTCCCCTAAAAGACGATTTAAGCAATGTTGAAGTTTGAAGTTCTTCTGATCCAGCAGACTTGCAGCTCTCGCCAGGACATTAGTTACACTTGTGCGAGGCCTTGCCATGCTGCGTTTTCCAGTAACGAGCTCGCCTCTCCAGAACCTTTCAGTCCCATAGACCTGCATATTTACGTATTTCTGATTCGATCATGCTTGGCTAACCATAGAACATTTAATCTTTTGATGTGGCGCATTGTGAGTGACTACATTTCAGTCCCAAATTTCATCACTGGCATCATGCACTGGTCAAAGGTTTACCTTGTGGTATGTGAGAGGATAATGCTCCAAACCTTCTCAAATGCCACCCAACAGAGTCGGATTCAATGAACACCTTATTCTGTAAAGACATCGATCTTCACGAGAATGGGTGTCCTAAATGGGTGTTACATGGGTATTTAAAATTACCTTTTTTTAAGATTCTTGCGGACACTCCACTGCACTATTGCCCACATAGTAGAAGATGGTGAATGGTGTATTTGTTATGGATTTTATTGTAAAGCCTCTTGACTGAGGCCTTGATCGAATGACCGGTGCGACTGTTCCACGAGCCCTTTATTTAGCTAAAACTCATCGGACACCATTTGTGATAGCCATAAACATTTCGTTAATCCTGACTTAATCTATACCAAAGATATCAAATTTTTATTTGATTAATCAATAGCTTATTTTTAGCTGCCTCAACTAACAGCACATGAAAAGTCGTCTGTCGGATATAATACGGATCACGCGCACGAAGTCGCGGGCTAAGCGCTTGTATTCTATAAACCTAATTGACATATTGTGGTGCTGCGGCCTGTTATGGTTAATCAAGCCGACACAATCAAAACTACGTACGTTGTGTCAATAGTATTCATAATTAATTAATTTGATCTGTATAATATATAGCAATAAATATTTTAATTAATATGTTAATTAATATTGCTACATGCTTTATAATGGATCGAGGAGCTCGTGGCTAAATAATAACAGCCGCACGGGTCGATCATCAAGGTTAAGCAACGCTTGACGAGGTCGGTCCGTGGATGGGTGACCATTTCAACAAACCAAGTTTCCTCCTTGCCTCGGAAAGCACGTTAAGCCGTTGCCTTGTGTGTTCCGTCTCTTGCTTGGTATGGAGGGAAGTGAAATTTGTATTTTTTCTACTCTTCCGTTACTCTTTTCTGATTAATTTCGTTGCGGGATACAAGACAGTTAAATTCATTCTCCGGGACTTCGTCGAGCTTCATTGCCTCGGCGCTTTTCTGGTGGTCGCCGCTGTTGATTCTGGCTTTCAGGTTTGGGAATAGTGCGGTGGGATTAACCCGCAAAAAAAATACAACAACTACCGGGTTACCCGTCAAACCACTACAAATATACTAAAGAAATATAAAAAAAATAGTATAATGAAATTATTATATTTTATACAGTAATACAGAAATATTTGTAAGTAGGTTTTATCCACGTTCCACCATCATTTTGGTCTTCTGGTACTGTCTGGCTTTGGAGATCAATACCTGAAGTTTGTTCGCCATTATAAAGTTCGTCGAAATTGACGCAAAAACATGGCCGCCTGGCGCCATTTTAATTGATCCCATTTAGGTACAAAAAGGTTCGTCAGCAATTTACAATTTTCAATTGAGAAACTGGCCGCTATAAATTCATACCTATCTGCCTGAAAATAACCTACTTATAAAATTAATCCTATTAACCTTCGCTTCGGTCCATCGTTAGCTGTTAATTTCAGAGTGCCGCAATGAATATCGGCAAAACAATTGAATTTGTCACAATCTATTCTAAAAACGAAATGCTGGTGTTTAGGGTACCCCGAGGGGTCCAAACGGAACCCTATTATATATTGCTGTCACTCACGTGTCCGTCCGTTTTTCTGTCCTCTGTCTCACGGGTTTTTCAACCAAACGGTTGGTGTTACAGTCTTCAAATTTTCACAGTGTAAGCATGTAGTTGATTCAAAGCCATACAAATTGTCAAAAAATATTTTAAATGTTTTTAAGATGGTCTCCCATACAGAAAAAGGGGGGCTTGAAAAAAACTTTAACGAAACCATTGAGTGGGCTATCGTTGTTTAGCAGCTTGTTGAGTAGATACATACTGTATTTTTAATTTAGTTCCGAAGAATTTTTTACTTCCCATTGACTTATGAACTTGAAATGTGGTGATCATTTTTATTATTACGTATATTGTATTACTAACAAATTCCAATATATTGATAAAAGCGATTTTTTTATTGAAATGCCCGTAGTTTTCCTATAACAACCAACTTAATTTTGCAGTTTGTTACGGAACCCTAAAAGTGCGAAATTGGTTTTTCGAGTTTATCCTGCTTTTAGGAATTAATTAGATTTGTCTGTCTGAATGTTAATTTTTGGTGAAAATGTATAATGAACTAATGACGCGAAAAACACCACAGCCCCGAAGCTTTTTAAACACTAGGCATTGGTTTTGGGCTGACTCGTTATTGGTAGATGTGGCACCAGCGACACAATAGTATATTATGCAACTAGTGAATAAAGGACGGTTTTAAAGCGAGGGCCATAGATGAATCACGAACAAGTGAAGGATTCTATCAACTGAATCACGACCGTAGGGAGTGATTCAAGTGTTAGAATCCTGAGCGACGCGAGTGATTCATGGCCCTCGATATAAATCCGTTTTATTCAAGAGTTGCATACTATATTTTATATCATGACTATGAAAAAAAGAAAGATTTAAGCGAAAAGAAAAAGGAATAATAATAAATAAATGTTTTATTACCTTCAAAATTTACAAAAAATGTTAAAACTCAGGGTTTCACATTTTTTGTAAATTGAAGCTGAGATAGGTAACAGCATCTGTGTTTCAAGGGCCAGTGACCACCTCCGTTACGTTACATACTTATAATTAATTAAACACCAATGTAATTAGTATTAGAATTACAATACAAATAAGTATTCACTAAACATCCAGACTAAAATCAAAATCATGAAAATCATTATTGAAATCCTAAATATTAACAAACTGAAAATTAAATCGATTAAGAAGTTTGAAAGTCTGTATAGCATTGAGATGGACGTCGAATATATATTGGTGGGTTCCAAACTCAAACACCAAAACAGTGAGAAAAAGTGCTTTTTATTCACTGTTTTCAGTGAATAAAATAAGCTTTTTAGAGGGGGAATGGTATAAACAAAGATATCTCGCTATTTTCCGTGGCTTTGGAATTGCCGGTGATAAAAAGTTCCCAATATCACAGGTGTTTCACCTTTTAATGGTGGTATATCTTACACACTGCCTAACCTGAGAATCGAAGCCAGGACTTTCTGCTCAGCAGTAGCACTTGATAACGATAGACTAACGAGGCAGTCTGATTGCCAATTATTACCTCTTAAAAACCAACAAACAATTTTACAACAATAATAATTTCAGGTTCAATTGATATTTTTTTTTAATATATGTTTATTCAGCAGTGAATCAAAATGACATGAGGCATGATATATTTCGATATGGTGGGAATACACTGTTTGATGAGCGTCAGTTGTTTACGCGTCGAGTCTCTCCGTGCCTCGAACATCACGTATTCGCGCCAGTGATGCCAACCGAACACATGTTTTGGACAGTTGTTTTGGACAGTCAGGCAACCGAACGTGCATGTGTCTACTGGTTTTAATAAGACTCGGTGGTGTAGAGTGTACAACTTGGGTTTTGCCTTAGTCTCCTATCTTTTATATTAAGTCTATATTAGTCGAAATTCAAAATATGATTTTGTACCATAGATTGTACATCAAACCTAACTAGCCTGTATTACAGAGCAAAAGTCTCCCTCTCACTTTTTCTACACGATTCTGTTTTCTGCTGGAAGATATCGGGGCAGACCACCGCGAAGATGGCGGGATGAACTGGAGTCCTACTGAACTGCACATAATAATATTACATACCAACTGACAATTGTGAACAGCCTGTTCAGCACGTACATGAGATGTCATCTGCCTTGGTATATGATAAATGCCCAGTTTTTTTTAGTAAGACTAGCTGGATTTACGTTAGAAAAAATGCCCGAGTTAGAACTACTACGTACAAGTAATAAGAAGCGAACAATAAGAAAATCATGCTGTGCAGTCGGAGGATACATATTCGAGAGCTGGCTGACCACCTGTTACTCCGACTGCACATCATGGTTTTCTTTTTGTTTACATTTATTTAGTTCGTTTCTTAAGCAGTCATCATCTGCCTAGCCTTTTCCCAACTATATTGGGGTCAGCTGCCAGTCTTACCGGATTTAGCTAAGTGCACGTGTTTTACATGGAGCGACTGCCTATCTGACCCCCACAACCCAGTAACTGGGTAATACGGTACCCCTTGACAAGACTGGTGTCAGATCTCAAGCTTCTGACTAAATAACAGCCGGGACCAACGGCTTAACGTGCTTTCCGAGGCACGGAGGAAACTCGGTATGTTGGAATGGTCACCCATCCACGGACCGACCTCGTCAAGCGTTGCTTAACCTTGATGATCGACCCGTGCGGCTGTTATTATTTAGCCACGAGCTCCTCGTTTCTTAAGCAGTCGGGTTTTTAATTTGTTTTTATTTTTTATTTATCATTTTCTTTTTCGAATTACTTTTAAACGCATGGATAGTATATATTTTAGTAACTGTTTCTTATAACTCTTCATTTTGATACCCATCTCGATGGCTTTGGAAGAAAAAATATGGGGCACCCATAGTAATTATGGCGTTCTAAAGTCACGATGTTTGTTTTTTTTAACGTCACTTTTCTAAAAACTTAGGCGGTCAAGACATATGTAACGACGTCTTTATTATATAAATCCTTCTAGCAGTTTGTAAGATATGAAGTAATAAAAAACCGGCCAAGTGCGAGTCGGACTCGTGCACGAAGGGTTCCGTACCGTTATCGCAAAAAAGGCAATAAAATAACTTTTGTTGTATGGGAGCCCTACTTAAATATTTATTCTATTCTGTTTTTAGTATTTGTTGTTATAGCGGCAACAGAAATACATCATCTGTGAAAATTTCAACTGTCTAGCTATCACGGTTCATGAGATACAGCCTGGTGACTGACGGACAGACAGACAGACGGATCGCGGAGTCTTAGTAATAGGGTCCCGTTTTACCCTTTGGGTACGAAACCCTAAAAAGAGTTTTGTGAACTCAATCGTATGAAAAAAGAAGGTACTTCTCGGTATTAAATAAATCGATTATTTAGCGCTAACCAATTCACGATACAAAAAAAAAACCTTAAACTGAAAATAGGTCACCTTTATAATTACAAAAGAAAAAAAGCTCCACTAATCCCTGAAACCGGCTCGAATAATGTCGATAAATTTCAGATAACATTCTGTTGCCTAAAAATTGGTTTTAAACCGTTGGTTGATTTTAATCTTGAAATTGGGTGGACATCTGGGTCGGGCTCAGTGTGTCACCTTAAGTTGTCGTAGGACAGAGGCACACTGGGAACCTTTGGTGATTGCGATTTAATTATGATTGAATACAGGTCGGCTGTCTGTGAAGTGTGATACCTATGAAATGGAGATTAGTGAGGACGTGAGAGGTGATAGTAATTAAGGCATTTTTTATTAAATGATATTAGAAGCTTCGCTTAGTATCCCATCTTGTTATCCTAATGTGAAAATCTTAATGTTCGTTAATCTATCACCACTCAACTTCCGAACGTATTTTCATCAATACTTGTTCGCCTTCACGGCAAAACATAGCGACCATTATAATTAACCTAATATCTTTATGTAAATACCTGTTTTACAAATAAATATTCTGATTATAAAACAACTTGGATGAAATTTTGCATACAGGTATACCATGCCATAAGATAACTATTTAGTGTCTCGAATATATTTTTCACTCTCATACCCGCTTGAAAGAAACTATAAACTTAATTTTCTAGTATAAAATAAGCTGAATAATATTTCACCGTAGCGAATTAGATATTTTATTTTTTGTCACAAACAGAATAAAGCCCAAATTCAACAATGCCGTTAATCTCTTGAAACAACCAGGCTTACAAAGTAAAAATGTATGACGGATTTATTCAGCTGTGTGTGGTTTCAGCTCACCAAAGCCTGATGGACTATTGATTTGCGGTGGTTACATGTATTGCAAAATTGGCTATAAACGATGGGGATTATTCTGATTGAAGCTTTAGGAACGCCTTGTTCAATGAATATGCTTACCCAACTATGGTCTACCCAACTTTCGGTCAGCTTCGAGTATAACCGGATTTAACTGAGAACATTTAACATGGAGCAACTGTCTATCCTGGTAGACCTTGAATAGAATATATTTTATCTACACTCACAACGTAATGTTCCAAATATGTTTTTTTTTTTTTTGTTTAGACACGCCCTTTATATTCGTGGATAGGTAAAAGAAAATTAAAAAAAAACCACTACAGTGCAACATTTTCCTTCGATTTTCAAACAACTGCATCATAAAATAACTTTTTCAATACAGTTGTTAAACATGGCGTACTTTCTGAGGCTATAAATATGATTCGAAAGTTAAATCTTACGCATAGGCATCTTTCTGTAACGCGGTCGTGACTTTTGTTTACGAGCTCGATCATTATGTTTGCAGTTTAGTTTTAAATTTATAAGTCAATTTATGAGTTTAGTAGCAAGGAGTTTTCAAACATAGAATAAAATGGGATAGATTTTCTACAAGGAAAAATGAATGATTCCGTACGTTTTAGCATTGAATTCTCAAAAGTCTTTTAATTGGTTGTTTAATATATTTAATTACCAGTTTTAAATGAATTATTTTCACATCAACATTTGTCAAAAATCGAATAGGCTGTATAGGCTGTTTTCGTTGAAAAAAAAAATGTCCAGTTGCAAAAACGCGCCATAAGTCAATTTAAAAAAGTTTAGTAGCAAGGAGTTTTCATACATAGAATAAAATGGAATTCGATTTTATACCAGGAAAAAATAATGATTCCGTACGTTTTAGCATTGAATTCTCAATTTTTTTTTAAATAGTTGTGTATATATTTAATTACCAGTTTTAAGTTAATTATTTTCACATCAACGTTTGTCAAAAATCGAATAGGCTGTATAGGCTGTTTTCTTTGTAAAAAAATATGTCCAGTTGCAAAAACGCGCCATATTGAAAATTTTACTTTTTATTTTTTAATCTAATTCTTTGATTTTTTTTTACTGTTTCTCACAACTGTATTGAAAAACGTCGTGTGATACACGGGTGTGTAGGTTATTGCAAACTCGTGTCATTAAAAACCCTCGCCTTCGGCTCGGGCTTGTTAATGACGGCTCGTTTGCAATAACCTACTTCCCACCCTTGTATCACAATGTACTATTTAAGTTTTAAAGCACACTTTTACTTTTTAATTTATTGGCGCTAATAGGCTCATTGACTTAATGTAGAAAAGTAGTGTCATTGTCTATGGAGGCGCGCGCTGCGCAGTCATGCGCAATGAGAATCTAAATTTCCCGCCATTCCACATATTTTCCCGTTTCCACTTTTGATTTATTACAAGTGTATGAGTGAAGATAAAATAGTGTACGCAACGACATATAATTAGGCACTAAAACACTCGCGTGTTAATATTATCACATTCGGTTTCGCCTCATGTGATAAACCCACGCTCGTGTTTTAATAACCCATATTATATGACCATTGCATAAACTACTATTATCTACACTCACAACGTAATGTTCCAAATATGAATTCAAAAAATATTGTATAAACACGTACTTTGTATTGGTGGATAGGTAAAATTAAAAAAAAAACCGGTCAAGTGCGAGTCGAACTCGCGCATGAAGGGTTCCATACCATTATCACAATAACGGCAAAAAAATCACGTTTGTTGTTTGGGAGCCCCACTTAAATATTTATTTTAATCTGTTTTTAGTATAACTACTCTCAAAACGGTGAAGGAAAACATCGTGAGGAAACCGGCATGTCCTAGAACCAAAAATTCAAAGACATGTGACATCCACCAACCCGCACTGGGCCCGCGTGGTGGATTACGGCCCCTTCCCTCTCACAGAGAGGAGGCCTTTGTCCCAGCAGTGGGAACATTAATAGGCTGATAATGTGATGTGATGAATGTGGTGAATTGTTTTTAGTATTTCTATCACGGATTATGAGATACAGTCTGGTGACAGACGGACAGACAGACAGACGGATCGCGGAGTCTTAGTAATAGGGTCCCGTTTTACCCTTTGGGTACGGAACCAACAAAAACATTTTCCTTCAATTTTCTAACAACTGCATCATAAAATAACTATTTAATTTTTATAGCACACTATTACTTTTTAATTTATTGGCGCTTATGGGCTCATTGACTTAATATAATTGTAGGAAAAAAAATGGTCATTATCTATGGATGCACGCGCTGTGGAGTCATGCGCAATGGGAATCTAAATTGCCCGCCATACCACATTTTTTTCTTTATCCTCTTTTGATTTATTTCAACTGTATGAGTGAAGATAAAATTAATAGTGTATGCAACGACATGTAATTAGGTATTATATGACCATTGCATAAACTACTATTATTGTACACCATTAAATCATCTCTGAGATTCGATATTATGGCTTATGACTACCGTAACGACTTTCTAGTATTATATAGCAGCATAGCCAGCATTATGTGAGTACCATATACTTCAGAGCTATCATTGTTTAGATACCTACGTCTTCTATTGACTTGAATGACTCCGGTGGTTGAGAGTATGTCATGCCCACTCAAATGTCTCGCCGATGGTGGCGCGTGTGTCGGATCATTTAGCTCCCTTCAAAATGGTTGAGCTGAATGGTGCTGATACATGTGTCATGTTCGTGAACGGGCGCTGTCGGTTGGGACTGGTCATCTCTTAGCTGCCATGGTTTATTTTAATTGATTCTAATTTTATTTCTGAATTGTATTTTTATATTTACTATGGACACTTTTAACTTTCTACATCGTTCTCACATAATGTGTAATCTCAACATGAATGATGTAACAAATGATTTGTAATAATTACCTAATTGAAAAAGAGTGTCCATGGAGTTTCTTGCCCGTTCTTCTCCATTGAGATCTACGCATTGGAATGGGCATCTACGGTACTTTCACAGTTATTATGTCTTGTGACTGGGACTGTAGCACCATAATTTTGTAATATTTTATTTTGTCTTTTGACAATTCAAAAGTGCCTGTAACTGGCCTACTTGAAATAAAGTGCTTTGACTTTGACTTTGACTTTGACTGTCAAAGATCTCCAAATAACGGCATAACTTTTTCGTACGGATGGTCTCCAATCATTGAAGATTGACCAGTGTGGCTATTATAAACTTTCAACGAGCTTCTCTGCGAGCAAGTAAGTAAGTCCTTACAATACAATATTACAATAACAATGCATCAAAAATGTTTTATTGACAGACAAGTAGAATGCCCGGAGGGCTTCCCTATTGGCTAGAATGACGAACTGTCTTACAATCACTAACTTTCATCCCCTTTTTAACTCCTTTGGAGAATGGATTTTCAAGAATCCTTTCTTAGTGTTTTCTTAAGTTATAAAAGGAACTGCTATATAAAATGTCATGCTAGTTGATTTTTTTAAACTTTGCGTTTTGTTCGATCTTGGAAACTTCTCTTCTCTTCTCGGAAGAGAAAGTTCCCTTTTTGGAATAAATGCAAATTATTAACCATAACAGATCACTAGGTATTGGTTTATTCTGGTTGTCAGTTGAGTTCAGGTTTTAGCTAGACACGCACTCTTAGTTCGCGCACTGGACGTGGTCTAAATATTATGCTGATAGCATTCAGTTTTTTTTGTAATGTCCTTAATTGTAATAAAAATACTCATGTCTACTTTCTAAGATGCATTAGCTACTTGAAGTCGATCTTCGCTTTCTTTGTATTCTTGTATTCATTAAGGTCCAAGCGAGACTTCTAAATTATTATATTTCACATAACTTTAGAAGAGTTTCATGACCTACATCATTGATGCCCGTACCTGACCAGCAAGCGGTTACAGAGCCGATAACAATCGTCAATTACGCTTATGACTCCTAGCCGCAGTGTGCACAGCCCTTACAATCGAATCAACGTCATTAGTTGAACGCAACAGAGCCGTACAGATGCTTTGTAGCCGAGATACAATATAGTGTGTCTGTGGTCATGTGTAAACGATATGGCCAGACGGACAGAATGGTCTAGAGAGGCTACAAATTCGAACTAAGGGCCGCAACTATAGTTCAGCATAGATACAAATATAAACTTTAATGGTCGAACGGATTTGATTGAGAAAATTGACGATGAATGGCCTCGGTGTTCCAGAGAAAAGTGCACCGCGATGTTCCGAAGCCGATCACTGAGTATTGAAATATATACCTTAAGTCGATTGGATAACTATTAAATTCAATTGATAAGTTTAGAATCCTCTGCCGTCCCGTCCGCCAGTGTGCACAAGCATACTCAATGAATACTAGAAGCGTGAAAAAGCATACGTTATAGATAGGTAACTGGTACCTACAATACAAGCCACAGGAAACTGACTGAGGACGTCAACACTTTTTTCTCTTGTTTGTAGAACATCAAAAGCATCTGCAGCAGTAGTTTTGTCACCAAAACTGATCGACCAACTTAAACGTTACTGTTACCAGGAAGTTAGACCAATGATTATTTTTTGCGGTAATATGAGGCCAACATTCAACATAGACATTTATGAACGTCATGATAATGTTTAAGAATCCATTTAAGCTGCACGTTTGCAATATCTAATTCACCCGTCACACGAGCTTCAACAAAACTAAATTAATTAAAAATAATAAAAAGTTACTGTTATGGGAAGTTCTGACATTCGGCCTAAATAGCGTAACGACATCATAGTATATTTTGTGAGAAGATGGATGAAAGTTAGATTAGATTAGTGAATAATTGTTTATGTATTCTTTGTAAATTACTTCTTTTTTTTTTTACTTCCGTTTGATATACTTATTTTTTTTTTCTCCGTTATTTTTATTCCGTTTTTGTATCTTTTTTTTTGTCTATGTTTTTTGGTATCGTGTTTTTTTTTTTCACTATATAAATTAGTTTTTATTTGTTTATATTTAATTTTGCCTAATTCTTTTATGTTTCGTTTGTGTGTATTTTTTTTTCTCTTTTCTCGCATTGTATAACGCCTTAGGTATGACCTGTAAAGTTATACATGTATACTTAAATAAATAAATAAATAAATAGTAGCTTTATTTGACAGCTCTATGCAATATTGCATTCGTTGATCTAGCTGTCAAATATTTTGAAACAGTTCATCAAACATTAAAGGCCATCACAATAAAATTTTAGAGTCCTTATTTATAAAAATCTCTGAGATGTTTAGTAACTGCTTAGTAGATTCTACATTTAAATACTCTAAAAAAAATGAATATAGAATTGTGCTAAGCAATCGCTAAACAGTGTTGAGATTTTTATAAGTAAGGATGAAGGTATACTCGTAACAGATTTTTATAAAAGTCCTGCTAGTAAATATGTTTCTGGCTGGTAACGTCTTTGCCACTAAATCAATGAGGCGGTTAAAAAGTACAGAAACTCGAGCCGTGGCTTTCACGCGATTTAATTTAATTGCAATTGTTTTCACACTCTCTCCACTTTGAGGTAAATTACTCGGAAACGAATTTACCGCTATAGTAATAAATTCAGGAGAATCACTTCACGGGTAACCGTTAAATATAATGATATTTAACGGTTTTTATGACATTGGCGAATCAATTAGGTGTCTATTATGTCATTCATGACTGAATACTTTTTTTAGCACAAACTTGCTATGATTCCGTTACCTAAGTCATGGGTAACGACTTCTGAATTGAGTATTTGAGTTTTAGAAGGTTTCAAACCCTTCTTTAGTGCCAAATTTTGACAGTTTTTTAGGGTAAAGTATAGTTTGACAATTAGTCTACTCGTTCTTAACCTCAAATACTCAATTTAGATATTGGCCCTAAAACCGTAGTCCATGCTTTCTCTTGTTTTTAGGGTTCCGTACCCAAAAGGTAAAAATGGGACCATATTACTAAGACTCCGCTGTCCGTATGTCTGTCTGTGTGTCACCAGGCTGAAATTCATGAACCGTGATAACTAGACAGTTGAAATTTTCACAGATGATGTATTTCTGTTGCTGATATAACAGCAAATACTAAAAACAGAATTAAATGAATATTTAAGTGGTGCTCCCATACAACAAACGTGACTTTTTTGCCATTTATTGCGATAATGGTACGAAACCCTTCGTACGCTAGTCCGACTCGCACTTAGCCGGTTTTAAAAGACTATATGATATAAGGAACGTGGCAGATAGCGTTCTGTACTTTCTGCCTACTCCCTTGTTTAAAAGGCGTAAGTTTAAGTAATTGTGTTTTTTTGTAAGAAAAATAAACTAAGTACATACACACAAGATTAACCTACTACCCCACATTTACTTCTCTATCTCAGCGAACTTGCTATTTTCATCTAGAATAATTAATGCGAGTTAATTTATGCCGCGCCCGGTGTGCTAGGATACTAAGCGGGAGTGTGACTACAGAGCCAACGTGTAGACAAGTGACAGCGGGTATCGATCGCTTGACAGGGGACGGAATATATTCAAATATTCGTCTACGGACATATTCGTCAATGAATATAATTCATTCATGGGTTTAAATCATATAAGTATATGATTCAAAAACAATCTAATCATGTTGTCTGGTAGATGTTTCCTTTTTATCTAGCGGGGTCGGGGTAGATGGCATTTCGAATGGACATTGACTGATAAAGGTATGCAGCCGTCGTATTATTGATAGAAACTCAACTCAAGAAAAAGCAAAACATAATCTATTTTGAACATGATGGTGAGTCGAATAGTCATGTATGTACTGCATTTAGTCTACCTTATGAAAAATTAAAAACTGTAGCGCAAACCACAAAACATTGATAAAAAACAGCCGAATAAATAACCACCTAGAAAGATGGTTTGGAGATTTTTCAAACAAAACTATAATACACGAAAGCTGAAAGCAGTCAAATCTTAGTGCAACGTCCTTCCACCAAATAAGCGCTTCCAAAATCAAATTACAAGTAAATATGAAGCCTCAAATCTGCAGTGTGCACTCTGCAGCGTGTGTACAATTAGAGAATGGCGTATCACTAGTGATTTAGTGCTAATCTATTCAGTCTAGATGCTGCGACGAAACTGCGACAAAATTCGCCTCAAATTAGATCATTTGTATTTAAAAATGGACGAGGATTGGCAGTATGGAAGGCTTACATTTTGGGTGAAGTGTTGGATTTTGCCATCAACTTCGGCTGATCTATATTCCTAATCTTATTTCGAAAAAGCCTTAAGAGTCTTCTGGTTTTGTTGTGTTTGTTTTGTTAAACTGTTGTTGTTTGTGCTTCGTATATTTTCAGGTTTGAATTTGTCGGGTATACTTTTACCACTTTGTGTTAGCACTTAAATACAAACGTGCAATGGCAACTAGCAGTTACGAAACTGTGAGGTTCACGTAATATTTGGGCATGTTTTCCTTATGAACTTTTGTGATAACATTCGACATAAAATCGGTGAAGTACATACTCACTATCTACTAACACCACTTATCATTAAGCATTTCTCTTACGTACCTAAGTAAATCATTTATATTTATATGCTAATCGGTGACAGTTAAATATTTATTCATTCCGTCTTATTCTAGCTGTTACTTGTCTTCATTCTAAAGGGAATTTAAGTGCCTAAGTTTCTAGGATTTGGGTCGGGCATTGATGACGCAGTATGTTTGTGATTTCAGACTTTCTTGCAATCAGTTAATTCATTTATATTATATAATTATCATATGAATATTGTGAGTGATAAGTAACAGCCGAATTCATCGACCGATAAAGGTACACTTGCTGTCATCGAACCGCTGTCGGTTAATCCTCCAAATCACTGACAATCCTAATTCCATCTTATTATATTTTTGCCCGTTTTATTTTAAAAAGATTTAAAATACGTGTAGAAAATGGTTCTCTAAGTAGAAAGGCGGCCCTGCTCGCTGGGACAGGACAGGATTAATCACGCCATGCAGAAAGAGGAGATACTTAGCGGAACATCATAATAATTCCACTTTACTTATGTACTTTTTAATTAAGAAAGAGGTTTATTAACGAATGCTAGATGTTTGTGATTTAACTTTTTATTGTTTTTTAACTATTCCACACGGATCAAATTTAAGTTTTATGAAATTGATTCCCACACGCAAAGTCCGGTAATTTAATAGGTCAATCAGTAGATTATAATTTTGTCCATACTAAACATCATTAAGTTCTTAATTTAATTTATTCTTTGTTCAAATTTTGGACAATCTTTATTTGTTTGGTTATTTTTCTAGTCATGATAATGTTACTATAATTTACATGTACTAACAAAAATATTATTATAATATGTCCGAATTTATTAATAAATAAATAAATTTAGAATTTATGTGGACTACTTAAAGAACAGAATATAATAGAAAAGCTTTATTTTTAGCGAAGCCTCTTGTAGGGTCCAAGAACTATCATCTTAAACCTGAGTGTTCGTTAACAATAACAACAGAACTTCAAAGTAATACAATAAACTATATAAAACAACAAAGCTTAACGTGAAGCAGGAGACGTGAGCATCTACCGATGTACCTCTAGTTGAGCTAGTCGTAACAAGGTTAGCCGTAATAGCGTTCGTCGTCGAGCCAAGCTGAAGCCAATCTGATAGTACCTGTATGTCTATCCTTGAAGGAATAAGATTGTGTCATTTTGAGGATTCTATACTTTAGCAGGAAAACAGAAGGATGCCTATGATATTTGAGGCCAACTGCTAGATATTCAAATGGACTCAAGTAACAAAGACAATTTGGTAAACATAATAACAGACACATTGATCTGCAACGTTTGCGGAGGAAAAACTCAAAAAACAGGTTAAGCTGTTGGTTCCGACCGTTAGAAGTGAGAAAGTTGACCAGCAGCCTAAGAGAGTAAGTGAATTCGGCAAGGACATGCGAGATAAAAGAAGCGATGTAGATTTGCGTCTGTGTGATTGGTCGATTGATGGGGGAATTCACTTTCGCAATTAGGCTGCAGTCTTGTCAGAGGGTATCGTGTTACCCAGTTGGTGGGTTACGGAGATCAGACAGGCTCGCTCCATGTAAAATATTAGCTACTAGCGGACGCCTCGCGGTTTCACCCGCGTAGTTCCCGTTTACGTGGGAAAACATGGATAAAAAGTAGCATATGTCACCCGGGGGGTTATGTAGCTTCCCAACGGTGAAAGAATGATTGAAATCGGTTGTAGTTTTTAAGTTTATTCGTTACATACAAATATAAGGCCGGGCCTTTTGCGTGTTATATTTATACAAATATATATTTATATAAAAATACAAATCTTTCCTCTTTATAATATTTGTATACATATAAGTATAGATATAGATATCCAACGAGACTGGAAGCTGACCTCAAAATAGTTTCGAAAAAGAGTGATTGAAAAAAACAGAAAAAAAAATACATAATATTTAGCGAATCTAATATTTTGAGAATCTGCTATTTTGAGAATTTGATATTATGCGAATAAAGGGATAGTAGAGATGTGCAACTATGTAGTACAAGCCCAACTCTCTCTTAACCGGCTTACATAGCTATAAGTATTAGCAGATATAGTTTAGTCCGTAACAAACGGCTTAGCTCTTCGGAGAATATGAAGTTAAAGATTTTGGTTATACCAATCCGAGAAATCTGTTAAATCTTTTATTTTAGATATATCATTTACAAACCCGAAGAGATAAAATGAAAGTTATTCTTTTCAAAAACGTTTACTATAAAAGATAAACTAAATCCATCACAATTTTCAACTAGCTGTCGCCCGAGGCTCAACCCGCGTGGTATTAGTAGTTCTCGCAGTTTCTTTATAAATTATAGACTATGTGTAATTCTGTTATATAAGCTACATGTATGTTTCGTTTCCGTGAATGTGTCCATATCATCAACAATGAGCCTTATCACAATACCAGCGCAGCGTTATTTTCTTTAAAATATTACGGACCATGCTGAGATAGGAGCCTTTTTTCACACGGGGTTTTTTTATTATTGATTTTTGTGTCCTTACAAACTTTCACGTTTAAAATAGTAAGTAGTATGAAACGGGGGAAAGGAATTTCATGCCGAAGTCTGTGTTTCCCGATAGCTAGAACCTAGGGGTGATTAAGTCAAGAGTGAATAGGTTACTTCTAGGCAAGAGTGGTTCACCGTCGACCACGTCATCGCTTACCATCAGGTGTGATAGCGGTCAAGCGAGAGCCTATCAATACAAAAAATATATTTTGCAGCTTAATAGAGACTTTTCCTGCCTACCCGAAATTCACCAATGTTGCTTGCTAATTTATAATATAGTAGGTACTGAAGGAACTACAACATAACTGGAAATGCTCAGATACCAGGGATACATGTTTGAAAGGAGACCAAAATTCAATTAACATATTGCATCTGAGATGGAAGCTTCATGAGTGACGTTCAGAGATTGCAAGAACTTTGTCACGAGAACGCCGTGTCTGAGGCAGACTAAGTGTAATAACGTTTATGGTTAAAGTTAGTGAGTGTTCTGTAGGTTTTTGGCCAGGAGCGATTAATAAGTAAGAAATAGAGAAAATCAAAATACCCGAATGCGTAAAATAACGAACTAAAATGAAGTAAACAAGAAGAAAATCATGCTGTGCAGTCGGAGGATACATATTGGATGGGGCTGGAAGAAAAATAAATGGGCTCCCACGATATGGCGCCCAAAAGCCGCCATTATTCCATTTTTTAGTTTTAATTTTAGTGACACTAGCAAGTTTAAGACGAATCGATTGACGTAAGAATCATCAAAATCGGCCAACGCGCTTGGTCTCTAGAACGCCACACTGGAACAAACATACATACATAGACTGATAAACACATTACCCTCCTTCGGCAGTCGGGTAACACCCCTTGTTCCATTTCATCCTAACTTTTTCTCGCATCCCATTCCTCATATCAGAAAATATCAAAGTCTAACGTCGAATAGCTTTAAAGAAGCATAGCCTCTGACAGAGATGGAACTGAACCTCATCAAATAAGATTATACAATCAGTATGACTTTGCAAAACACTGGAGAACCATCAAATTGAATTTCTTACTCGCTCAATGCTCGGGGGAAGTGTAAAAGTATTTAGTTCGGAGTCTTAACTAACATTTAAACTAAGTAGAGCCACATGTCGCAGACTTTGTCACAATACTGTGAATACAGACACTACGATACAGCCATTAGAGTGTATCTCAGGTAGGGGTGTCACGCATCTGAGAATAACAGAGTCTATTTATAAAAGGGATGTTTTGTGAGGCTAAATATAAATGATCTGTCTGGGTTGCCGGGCCAGTTCCGTGTTATATTTATAATATTTTAAGGACGGGAACCCTTTTTTGAGGTGGTTCAGCTTATCCTTTTGTGAGAAGGTACATCTGGGGACCAGGGTAATAACTTTAGGTAGAAAATAAACTGCTTGAGATAAATTGAACAATTAATAACTGTAGTTTAACTGAGATGAGTTTCTCGGACTAATAGCTACATGAAAGTTCATTAAAATATTCGACATGGTTAAAGATTATAATTTTTAATGTTCCGTACCCAAAGGGTAAAAACGGGACCCTATTACTAAGACCCCGCGATCCGTCTGTCTGTCTGTCTGTCCGTATGTCACCAGGCTGTATCTCATGAACCGTGATAGCTAGGCAGTTGACATTTTCACAGATGATGTATTTCTGTTGCCGCTATAACAACAAATACTAAAAACAGAATAAAATAAATATTTAAGTGGGGCTCCCATATAACAAACGTGATATTTTCACCGTTTTTTGAGATGGTACGGAACCCTTCGTGCGCGAGTCCGACTCGCACTTGGCCGGTTTTTTCTTTCAGATTAACTATTCGCGTTCTTAACTAAGATTTCATTAAGTAAAAATAAAAGGCAGACGACGTTGAACTTTCATATCGATAGAAATAGAAAAAAACAAACAACAATTTCAAGGTGACCCACAAAAAAAACCAGCCACAAAATTGCCGCGAGCAAATGTCCAAATTGTCTGATCTTTACTTAGATCCCTGCTCTGGCAGCCTTAATCCTGGGAAGGATGGGCAACAATGAATTTACGTAATTAGCTCCCCAGAGGCTGGCGACCCGTTACAGATGCGCTGAAAAAACATCGAAACTGAAGGATTCGTGTGTTATCTCTTTGTGTGAGATAGTCGGGAAGTCGGGACTCTTCCCCTGGGGGAGGGAGGGGGGGACAGTTTCATACTTGCCTTGGAAACGGCGTAAAGAGTTTCTCAACCGAGAACATTGTTATTGTTGTGCATTTATTTAATTCACCTGGTTGTTTTGTTAACCTACTATTTTTCAATATTTTTTATATACTATAGGCTCGCGCTTGACCACTATCTCACCTGTTGGTAAGCGATGATGTGTGTGTGTGTTAGAAATTACCTATTCACTCTTGACTTATCACTTATCACTCTTGATTTGTTCCTGATGTAGAATTTCGAAGTTAATAACCTGGTAAGCAGTTTCCTCCTATTATATTTTAGGCTAATTTATACGTTTTATAATTTCAAGAAGAATATACTAAAATTGCCTTTAAGTTTTACTACCATACGACTATCAGATTTAATCACAACTCTTCTCGTCCATTATATCGCTTAACTTTTTTGTCGTATTTATTCTTAGAATACTCTGTCTCGTATTTTACTCTTTACAAACACTAGCAATGTGGCGATGAAAGTGACCGAGTCAAAGCTACGCCGTAGCTCGTAGCACCGTAGCGTCGTAGCGCGTGACACGTAGCACCCAAAGATTTAAATCGTAGGATTCGCCGTACCGAGTTTAAAGATGGTTGCGTTCCTGTTTCATTATGTCATCTTTAATAAGCTGATGTCACAAATTGTCAAGCGCAAGTAAACTGATGTGATTGGCTGTTGACGAAACACTCAACCAATCACCTAGTCTAAGCGCTTGACAATTGGTCACATTAACGTGCGATTGATATAGTTTCAATAACTGGACATAATGTTTCAGAGACTTGACTTGTTTGTCTCCCAAACGCTACTGTTATTGCACGAGCTTCACTCTTGGAAGATGAGGAGAATTCCAACAATTTATATCTATAGAACTCCTAAATAGTTTATTTGCGTTTCGAACATAAACAGATAACAACACTACGACATAATATTGTCGTAGTGTGTTGTGTCTAGGTAAAGTCTGTTTTGTTTAGATTTCAGATAAAGAAGTACATGCTTGTTAAAGCGATTTTAAGGTTTTGAATCCCGAACATACAAAGTTACAAACCTAGATTCCAATGTATTTAATGAGTTAGGTATGTTAACACACTAATATTATGAAAGTTGGCACAGAGATAGATTATAGTCTGGAATAGCACAAGGGATACTTTTATTCCGGGAATATGTACCCTTGGGATAATTTTCGTCATTCACGCGGGCGAAGCCGCTGGTAGAAGCTGGTTCTTTTATAGACCGTAGATCCATATCGTTGTTAGATTACACATTTCTTTTTCTTTGTCTTTTTTACTAGTTTAGTTCATTTTAGAAAAAGTAGAACACAAATGATTACGTATTTCCATCGGTTTGACGTGTGACTCATCTTTAGTTTATGATTATCACTTTATTCATAAACTAAAGATATTCATACACACTATTACGGATCGTAAAGTCTTAGTAATAGGGTCCCGTTTTTACCCTTTGGGTACGGAACCCTAAAAAAAGATCTACTAACACGAAAAACATAAAACATCGCACTAAAAACAAACACCCTTTAAAGGAAAAATCCTTGCAATTTTCATTCCAGCGAGTAGATTGAGTTAGGTCCCTGCTGTGACTGACAGTTAGATAGGCTCGCTGAATTCTAATCTGTCCGGAGTCGGCACCGGCCCGAACAGCCCCGGACAGGCCCGGACGCGGTACTTACTGCGCCAGATTGCCCGACCGGCGGCATAAAGCAGTCTTTTGGATATAAAGACATGTATTGACGGATATAAATCTTTGTGTTGAAGGGAGCACTGGGCGACAATTTCTTTCGTTATGGTTGAGTTGTAAAATTCACAGCAAATATTTGTTTTTTTTTTCCTGTTTGCTATGTTAACTACGGAGCTAATTAAGGAGCTCGTGGCTAAATAATAACAGCCGCACGGGTCGATCATCAAGGGTAAGCAACGCTTGACGAGGTCGGTCAGTGGATGCGTGACCATTTCAACATACCGAGTTTCCTCCGTGCCTCGGAAAGCACGTTAAGCCGTTTGTCCCGGCTGTCATTTGAAGATCTTTGACAGTCGTTACAGGTAGTCAGAAGCTTGAGATCTGACACCAGTCTTGCCAAGGGGTACCGTGTTACCCAGTTACTGGGTTGTGGAGGTCAGATAGGCAGTCGCTCCATGTAAAACACTGTTACTTAGCTGAATCCGGTAAGACTGGAAGCCGACCCCAATATAGTTGGGAAAAAGGCTAGGCAGATGATGCTATGTTAATTACGAAGAAGAAGAAATTAAGCTTGATGAAATTAGCTTTTGTTTTTATACAGTTCGTTAGTAGGTAGTGCAGCATTAGCTAATGCTACATAATAATTTTATTGAAATCAACCTTTTTTTTATCGAATTCAACCTTATTTTAAACCAGATTTCTTTTTATTTTAAAATTCCTTTTGAATTATGAATCTAAAAATGTTATGCCATTTTTCCTTCACGTATATTTCATTTCATAGATCAGTAGTAACACACACATGTAATATAATTAAGTTGATGCCAACATAAACTCATAAGAGTTTAACTGTGCACCAAAAACATCGACTACATAATATAAACAAAAAATCATAACCAAATAATCATCTCAATAAGGTAAGGTATTATATACTTTAACGATCTCTTGCCGTGTAAATTTGTGTACTTTGGTAGTAACAGCTGAGCATTGATGACGCTACGAGTCCTAATTTCATTACTATTTAAGCTTTTTGCTTTCTTTAGGTTTTCATTAAAAAATATATATTTTAACAGTGCAAATTTAGTTTGTTCATGTATAGGTATTATGTTACAGAATTTAAATAATTTGTGATAGTCATTTTTGTATTTCTTCTTAATGTTGTGAGGGACTATTGCTCTCAATATACGCAGTTGGATTGCGTAAATTTGATCAAGATGTGTCTTATATGTCGTACCATAGCTCGACAGCCCATAGGATATAGTAGATTCGACCAGGGCTTTGTAAAGCATGAATAGTGTTTGATATGGAATTTTGCATTTAATAATAGAGGAGGTAGAGAATTTAGCTAGCATGCATCTCAATTTATCACACACCCCGTTAATGTGCTCCTTCCAATTAAGTCGGCTAGCAATGGTAAGTCCTAGGTATGTTTATTTATATTTTATTGTCCTAGGTATGTTTATTTATTTGAAGGATATATTTAGCTCACGACGGATCTCGAAGTATTTTTTTGGTTACTAAAATAAATCATGTATGTGTTATTAAAACTGTTTGAACGAGCATTTTATGTGCGGTAGTCAAGTTGCCTGTTGACGATATAGACTTGATTCGTCCGGAGACAGTAGGGCGATCTAAATTCAGGAATGAAGGGGGGGGGGCCCCCCTTCATTCCTGAAAAACTTTGACCTCTAATCCTGCCTTCTGAGCAACCAACTTTCAATTCAGACTGCCTACCAACGAGAAGTTTCCTTGATCGACATCGTGAAGCCCAGGACCAGATATATCAGATAACTCGTGGTTTAGTTCTTAGTTGTAACCTTTTAGTTATTATATTTCAATTTAATCGTAAATTTAAATTGTAGTTACCAAGTTAAGACTTACGATTCGTTTGCAAACCAATCATACTCGTCTCTTATCAATAATACATTAAATTCTAATATATGGTATACCTAAACACCAAAGACGTTCGGCTTTACTATTGTTTTTAATTAAAAAATATCAATGTTATCCGTCGTGTGTTTTTATAAATTCCTTTTTTAAATCATAGCTGTATTATATTTTAACTTAAAATTATACGTTTTCATTGCGTTGACAGTTTTATTTTTATTTTATAAAGCTACAGTAGGCACTGTTATTCATTACTTTTTGGATAGTGAAAAATTAGTAAATCTAGCAGCATTATTACTTGACTCGTACTGAAGATCTTTCGTACAACAACTCACTTGAATCAACAAGACTAACATTACTCTAAAAGCGTAGTGTCACATAAAAACACATCAATACATAAATAGGACAAGAGTTACAAATAACATTCGTCATACAACTGCTATCACCCTCTGAATGTTTAATAAAAATAAATAAATCCTTCGCTCACAAAGGGAGAAACTTTTGTATTGTAACATATAAACCGTAAAACGCCGAGAGAAGTAATTTCAGGAGAAAAGAATAATTTATTTTTTCGCTGAAGACGAATCTGTGAGGTTGGTGTGTGGTACAAGTTATGAGAGAAAGAGGGCAATTAAGAGATAATTTATTTATTCTAAAACACATAACAAGTGACCTTAAGTATACGAGTACTATTGATAATACATTACAATATAAAAAGGCCTCCATGAACAGTTACAATACCCCAGAGGCTCTAGACAATACTCCATTTGCGATAACATAAGACGTTTAAATTAGCACATTTTACAGCCCGTCCAACCGATTTTGACTTCTATTGCGTTGGTGATACGACATATGGTAGCTGTAGTAAACAGTTGGTTTTGGTAACAGGTTTATGCTTTTTATGTCATCCTTATGTTTACGGAATAGAACTCAAAATCGGTTGAACGGACTGTAAAAAGATTTGGAAACATGTCTAATGTTATTTCAAATGTAGTTTAGTGGTATTCGATGTGAGCGAAGGGGATAATCGAAATGTCATAACATAAGGGAGGATTAAATGATTTTTCGGTATCGTTTGCAATCCCATATAATTTTGCCTTTTTAAATGACTTCAACAAAACTGGCCAAGTGCGAGTCGGACTCGCGCACAAAGGGTTCCGTACCATTATCGCAAAAAACGGCAAAAAAACCACGTTTGTTGGGAGCCCCCTTATTTTTTTTTTTTATAATTTTTTTTTTTGAAGTAAATATACAACTTAATATTCTGTGAATATTTCAAGCGTCTACCTGTTGCCGTTATTAATATCGAGCAAAAAACAACAATAAAATCACGTTTGTTGTATGGGAGCCCCCCTTATATATTAATTTTATTCTGTTTTTAGTATTTGTTGTTATAGCGGCAATAGAAATACATCATCTGTGAAAAATTCAACTGTCTAGGTATCACGGTTCATGAGATACAGCCTGGTGACAGACGGACAGACAGACAGACAGACGGATCGTGAAGTCTTAGTAATAGGGTCCCTATTTTACCCTTTGGGTACGGAACCCTAAAAAGAAGGAGGTTCTCAATTCGTCGGAATCTTTTTTTTTTATGTATGTTCCCCGATTACTCAAAGACGCCTAGACCGATTTCAAAAATTCTTCTTGTGTTTTGAAGGGTATACTTTATAGTTAGTCCCATAGTCATCAGGTCAGGATCTGTTGGTGGGATCCTAGAAAAATTGAGAGAACTCCTCAAATATTATAGGCATTTTGGTATTTTCATCAACAATGCAATCATTTGCACTCAGAAAGTATCATTTGGTGAAGTGGAACTGATGAAGAAGACCACAGATGGCCACTGGAACTCCTAAATGCTAAGTATATCACGGGTATAGGATATCTCGAATAGTTAACCGACTATGATGAAGCAAATACTTATAAATAAATAGTACTGATGAAAATGGTACCATCGAACTGATCTGATGATGAAGCCGGAAGGAAGGCACTGAAACTCTGCAATAAAATAATGTATCCTAGTCGTGTTTGGGTTTATTGGAATCTTCATGAGATGTGATTTGGCTATAAATGATTGTAATGTTAATTAGAGATACCTACCAAAACTAAAAAGAGAAAAACAAAAATCTTTTTAACAAAAAATCAAACTGACTTCCAGAACAAAAAACTACAAAGTAAAAAATAACATTCTTTTCCGAAGTTGGTGTCGAAAAACGGAAAACAATGAGTAAAAAAGACACCGACTTTCGATTTTCGTTTGTCAAAAAGATTTTTGAGAAGCGCTATCGCCACGCTTTCGGTGATTGAATTCAATATCAGCGATGATGATGGTCGCTAACAATGGGCCTTATCAGAAAGCTTACAGTCACTCAAAGGGCAATGGAGAGGGCTATGCTCGGCGTTTCCTTGCGTGATCGTATCAGAAATGTTGAGATCCGTAAGAGAACCAGGGTTACCGACATAACCCGAAGAATTGCCAAACTTAAGTGGCAGTGGGCAGGGCACATTGCTCGCAGAACGGATGGCCGATGGGGCAGAAAGGTTCTGGAGTGGCGACCGCGAACCGGAAGACGTTGCGTTGGAAGGCCTCCCACCAGGTGGACCGATGACCTGGTGAAGGTTGCAGGAATCCGCTGGTTGCGGGACGCACGGGACCGGTCAATGTTGCGACGCTTGGGGGAGGCCTATGTCCAGCAGTGGACGTCTTTCGGCTGATATGATGATGATGATGATGATGGTCAAAATGCCAAAATGTGAGACATTGATCACGTGACATTTCGATAGCTTTTGACATTCCCATACATTTTTTAGGATTCCGTACCCGAAGGGTCCAATTGGAGCCTTGTCGCTGTCGCTTGCGTGTCTGTCTGTCTGTACGTCGTCTGCCATACAGGTTGGTTGGGCGCTACAAATTTAGAATAGTAGTAATTAGTAGTAGTCTTAAAATTTTCACAGTAAATGTATCTTATTGACCCAAAGCCATAGAAATTATCAAAATATATTTTTACACAGCAAAAGGGGGGCCCGTAAAACATTTTTGACCTACCCCATCGAGAGGGGTATCGTTGTTTAGAACTCGTTGAGTAAATAAATCACGTACTTTTTCTTTAAAAAAATATTGGCATACAAAAGAATCAGAAGCCTATAAAATCAGAATGTATTACAAAAACAAAAAATCCGAAGAATTTTTTAACTGCCCATTGACCTATGAAATTCAAATTTAGTTTATTATAGATACGTATATTTTACTAACAAATACCAACACATTGATAAATCAGGAGTTCCCTCATTTTTCCAATTACAACAAACATGATTTTGCGGTTTGTTACCCGTTGATCGGAACCCTAACTTTAATTTTTCCAATCGCTGACGCCACGCTTTCGGTGATAGAATGTATGTCATTTGTTGCTTCAAATTAAAATATACAGTATCGATTTCGACTTCCTTGTACAAATAGAAAAAATGCTTGAGCAGCTGAAGTTTATTCATACGTGGATGAATGGTTACGTTTTCGGATCATGATATTAGACGACTCGTTATTATTGTTTCGTTTGCACACGCTCATAAATCAAATGAAATTGACTGTAATGTAATCCCGGTCCGTGATGAAGGACTTTCGTTCGATGTGTGTACTCACCGTAAAGCTTGACTTATACGATACAACTTTCGTCTCGTGAAAATTGAAGCAGCAAAGTATTACTTGTGTCATTTAAACACTTTTTCTGATGGTACAACTTTTATTATTTATTCAACTTAGTAACTATTCCACAAGCTGCCCCATGTGGGTACTCAATTCGTTCCCGCATCCGCTTATCACTCACGCCAACTCTTGCAAGACAAGTGCTGAAATACGCGGCGGCCACGCGACGATAAATCTACACGCTTACTTCTACGCCTGGCGTCGATTTCCTGCTGAACAAAAGCACGTTTCTCTAAACTAAACACGTATTGCCTGGTTTGTTAACCGACTTTGAAAAGGTTGGATGTGTATCTTTGTTAGAAGTTCGAGTGAAAGTATCTGTGGGTGTGAGTGAAACTGTTCAGTTTGTTGGATAAGGTGTCTGGTGACTGATGAAAATACTGAAAGGAAGGTCTTTATTAGAGGCTTGAAAAAGGTCATTTTTAGAGGCCAAGATATCGTTTATCTTTCTTTAAAACTCACTCAACTCATCATCTTTTTATTGCTATTATCTCATGTTACTAGGTCGGTGCAACACACATAATTCTCCCGCTCTCCCTACTTAGGTAGACAATAACCAAATGTATCATTTATCTTATTCTCATTCTTTGTACTAAATCAATCTTACCAAGATCAAAACCAATCGTAAAATCTATTACTCTTTGATATGTGTTCTTCATCTAAACCACTTAACTGCTATGAAGACCAGTGCCAATGGCAGCGTCGTCAGACGAGAGAGAGTGACCCAATGCTCCAGATTTATCAATGGACTCGCGGTGCGCGGGGACTATGAATTACAGCCATTTTTTATACGGACGCCATGTTCAGACGTCGGCCGATGCAAGCCACGATTTAGGTCTCAAATAAAGTGGTTTTAGTATTGTGCTGTGATATTGAAGAATTTCTATAGCACTCGCTACAGTGGTCAATCTATTATAGTATTCCGTGGTCAAACTCAAGGATTGCGTGCCAGATTTATAAAGTTTATGATTGTGTATGTCGTGATGGCAAGCTTGAGGTCGTAGTTTTCAGGCAGGACAACAGCTAATGTGAATTTTTCGAACAAAATACTTTGTTTCTAAGTTTATCTTGGGATCACGGATCATAAGGTTGGAGTTTCTCTGATATAAGTATAGGTTATGCCATGGAAATAATATTAAGCGCTTAGCTAGGTTGACTGTTCAGAGTAACTAGGATCACGTTGAAGCCATGAAACGACCATTGTGTGACTGTAGTGGTTAAGTGGCTACTTGGCCATGTAATTGTGGTCAACTTTTGTATCAAAATGGCCACGTTTTTGAGCAGTACCCAATCATGCTAGTTAGATGTAATTTGTAACTGTATATTAGTTAGGAAGTTGTTCCATCTAATTATGCTTATACGATCCCCACTGTGACTCGGTGGGGAATCGGCCGGCTTTTCTTTGCTTGTGATTACGTGGTTCTAGCGTGAACGTTATTTACATCGACTACTTCATGATAGTTAGGGGTTCAACCATGAAAACTATTTTGCAGTTTAAAATGTTGAATAGCACTTCCAACCATAAAAAAATCCTGTCCGATTTTATATTATATTTAAGTCAAGAGTGAATTTACATCATCGCTTGCCATCAGGTGAGATAGTGGTCAAGCCTGTTGATTATAATAAAAAATATTACCGGCATACGAAAAAAGAGATGAAAAGCCAGGTAAATACTCAAACAGCACGAACATTTTTATTAGTTCACAAATTTACAAAAATATTCTATAATTTCACCGGCGGAACATGAGAGAAACTATTTTTTTAGTCTGTGCTTATACGTGACCGGAATAGGGAAGTGCGTGGAGTCGTTTATTGAATTGTTCGCCTCTACGGTGGCGTGGCAGCCTGATACACGTGCTGTTCTGATTTCTGACTTCTGCGGTGGCTAGGGGTTATTATATATCATTTTTTATATGTTTTTTTTGACTTGGGGTTCGAAAAGGTTAAAATACTTAATCTTTCTCCATTGGTTTTTTGTATAAGTTACACTAAGCGTGGTACGAGTATTAACACGACTCCGCCTAGAATCGTCAAATATAGCTTGTTATGTACTCGTATTATTCGAGGGTTTAAACCGTTCTTATAGTGATACACTTGAGTGGAGAAAATTCAAGCTGACTTGGAATATGAGCCTAAAGCCCGAAAAACTTATTCGACGATTCCCGAAAATGTGTAATAGTCTGTCTATCTTGCTGTGAATAAAAAAGTAACTTTTTTATCTTTGGTTATCTCGCGCTTGACCACTATCTCACCTGATAATAAGCTATCATGGGGTCGACGTTGTAGCACGCTTGCGTCTGAAAGTGAGATACACGAAAAAAAAACCAATAATTGTCTATGTTTCTTTAGATCACCACGAAAAAAAAAAACATTATAAATGAAAATTATTTAATTGTTTCGTTAACGGGGAGGGAGCACAGCTATTCAATGATCTACCGGAGGATATAAAGAGTTGTGATAATATTAACATATTTAAGAGTAAGCTAAAAACACATGTATGTATCCTGTAACGTCGCCAACGCCCCGGAGGCAAATATTATATCATATATTTAGAATAAGTAACTCTGTATCTCATTATAATTGAACTGTTATATTTTATAAGTTCTTATAGGAAATAAATATCTTTAAACCTTTTAACTTTCATCAGCTTAGTTTTGCACTTTTATGCTTATGCTGCCAAGTGACAAGTAGTTTTTATAATTAAACGGAGTAAATGAATTAACAATACAGTTTATGTCAAAGTTTAGATGTTCCTTGCATGTAGAATACTGTAATGTAGTAAAATAAAAAAAAATAATTACTTTCAATTAATTATAGGCAAATAGACTAGTATCCAAGTCTAAAAACTTGGTTGTTGACGACAACGATTTGATACACGTCAAAGTCGCTTAACATAAATAAACTAACTGTCCCACGCGGCTTCGCTCCCGTCACCTGGCTACCTACCTACCCATCTTCCTTACCTACCCTACCTACCCTACATACATTATTGTTGCGTAACCTAAACCGTTTACGCAGCGCACGCAACGGAAGCTCTCAAAAAGGAATATTTTTCCCGTTTTTGCATAATTTTTCATTTATGTTCCACTCCTATTGGTCGTAGCGTAATGTAATATAGCCCTCGATAAATGGACTATCCAACACAAAAAGAATTTTTCAATTCAATTCCAACCAGTAGTTCCTGAGATTAGCGCGTTCAAACAAACAAACAAACTCTTCAGCTTTATAATATTATAAAAATAAATATACTCTTTCCAAAGAGTATAATATAATAAATTTCATGCTAAAATAACTAGGTAAGGGATATACTAATGCGATATTGCCCTTTTACTTCCACGAAATTGAATATTATTACGATAAGACCGCCCATTGTACACTTGCTTTTATGATTTTTGTCCTGTATATATATTTTTGTGGTGTACAATAAAGAATATAATAATAACTGCACTGCAGTATCTCTACGTTGATGTCGTGGTGGGACTTGCGCCCTTCAATGAACACTAGGTTTGTGCCGGTAGATTCTACTTTGCCGCAACATGCCTAGGGTGAGGGGCCAGACTAAGAGAGTAACAATCCGCAAGGCAGCATTGTGGCGAGCTGGTGGGCAGTGGCGACCCCACGGACCTGATCTCTCTTGTTCCTCATCTCTGGCTTGCCTTTATTGGCCAGTCGGAGTGGAAACCGATGGGGACCAGAGCTCTCACCTCTCTCTTGCCTTCATTGGCTGGCTTGAGTGGAGATTATCAAGAGCAAACGTGCCCGGATGAAGGAAGTTAACCCTGTAAGATGCTGGTAGGCATCTTGACCATACTGCTGGGATTGTCCTGATATCCGTGGTATACCTCTCCACTTCAGAAGTACCTCCAGATATGTTGCCCCCTTGGCGCTACGTCACTAAAGTGCTAGCGACCCTTTATGGGGGCCCATTAATTGAGTGTGCAATTCATCGCCTGCCATTTTATAGCCGTTTAGTTCAACAGTGGTCAGGCAGGGGCCAGTTATCCTCCTATAATTTTCAATCGATCCACTAAACTTACAAAATCCATAGCATATATTTTTCTCCATGTTTTGCAATAGTCCTACACCAACTGGGGATTGCCCTTGGGTGCACTCGCAGTGCATACGGGGATAATCGTCGGTTGGTGTCACATTGCCTGATACATGCCTAACAAGGCGTCTGCGACTTGGCTTCGATCGGTACCCTAGGGTCCCGAGATTATCAAAGATTTAATAAATAATAATAATATTACCTATTAAACACAGTAAAATTTAAACAGACATAACCTATAAAAGTTCATGACTGAATATATATTTACTCAAAAATGCATGTAATGTGGTCATTATTTTGACAACCTTGTTTGAGCAAAGTCGACCTTGCCGTTCTGTTTTAAGGAGCGGCCGGCAAAGTTTTGCTGGCCGCTCTTACAGGCCGGCAATGTTTTGCCGGCCGCTATTTTGACGTTTCAACGTTTTAAAAAATCAAATCCAATAAAGATTTTATTTAAAACACAGCTGTTTGTATCTGTAGAGATAGGCACAAAAAGATTTTATTGCATATTAGGCAGTATAGTTTCAACTACCATTGCTCAAAAAAAACAAAGAAGTAACAAAAGCGCGGTTCAGCGAAAATTTTGTTTTTGTTTAGTGAGTTTTTTGCTAAAAATGAGCTCTCAAAGAGAAAATTCTTCCGATTCAATGTGTTTAACACCGCTAGACATTAAAGATGAAGCTAAATTAGTGGTTGAAAATTTGATACCGCGAAACTCAAAGGAAAAATATAAGCTTGCATATGAAAAATTTGTGCAGTGGAAAATCAGTAGGCAATCTAAATCTTTATCCGAAAATGTTTTTCTTGCGTATTTATTGAAATAGATTATATTAGACTTCCTACGATCGATCTTTCCAACAAAATGGAGCCTTCGTCTCTTTGGAATACCTATTCAATGTTAAAGTGCATGGTTCTGATAAAGCACAATTTGAACATTAAAAATTACCACAATTTAACGAGTATGCTAAAACGACAGTCAGACGGATATAAATGTAAAAAATCAAAAGTGTTGACATCACAAAATGTAGAAAAGTTTATAAATGAAGCCCCCGACTCTGAGTACTTAGCGGTGAAATTAGATTAGGTACTTGCATTTTTGAGTAAAGCACTATACAAACCTTGGCCCACAATGACTGCTTCGCTGGTCACGCTATGATTGCCTCGAGCTAGCCTAGCTACGCTCTAGGCCTTTCAGCTTGGCCATCATTGCAACTCTTGCTGTCCTCGCTGTAAAGGCCTCGACCTACGGTCTCGGCCTACGGTCTCGGCCTTTATCTCAGCTCGTCCATCAAGTGCTGCACGCTGACCGCGCTGTGTCGGCCTGGAGCTGTGCTACGCTGCGCTGTCGGCCATAATCAGCGCGACCAGCAAAGTAGTCATTATAGACCGCGGCAGTAATGTAATATATTCTCGACATTCTCGAACAGAAGTTGACCCTGAGTTATTTAAATGATATTTTTCATTTAAATATATAGGCATTTAATGTCACCTCAAACAATGTATGAGCTTCTGCCATTGTCCTTTACCTCTTTATAATATAAGTATAGACAAAAGGTAAACTCTTTTATGTTTCTCTTTTATGTTTTAATTTAGTTCTTTGTTGTTATTTCTCGTTTCATGTGCCTTTTTTATTTTCTAGTTACCCGGACTGCATATAATATAATATTTTAATTTGTACTTTTATAACGCAACCGGCAGGAGGACTTAGATACTTATTTGGTGTTAGGAACTATATTTTAATAGGATTTAATATATTTTTATAGTATTTATTTTTATATTTATGTCTGACGATTGTAACAATCACAGTGACAGTTCTTACTCTCTCACCAGTAACGAGGACAGTTTCCAGAGTATGCCGACTCTTGCCGACAGCCTTACTGCCCAGTTTTCTGATGTTCCTAAGAATTTTAATGTTATTCATATTAACGCCCAGAGTATTCCGGCTCATTTCCACGATATGCTGGCAAGCTTTGACTGTAAAAACATTCATGCTATTCTTATTTCAGAGTCATGGCTCAAACCTTGTCTCCCTTCTACTAGTTACTCTCTTCCCGGATTTGTGCTGGTAAGAAACGACCGAACGGTTGGTGGTGGTGGGGGTGTTGCTATATATCTCCGCGCTTATATTCCTTTCACTATTGTCAATGTGTCAACGCAACCACCACCATCAAACGCTGGTGAACACCTATTTCTTGAAATAGAGCTACATCATTCCAAAGTACTTCTTGGAGTCTATTACTGTCCCTCTTTACGCATCAATTTCTTTTCGTCTTTTGAAAAACTCTTGGAAACACTGATCCCTTCTTACAGTCATAGCATAATCATGGGTGATTTTAATACTTGTCTTCTGAAAAAAGATCATCGCTCTTCTTCTCTCATTAATATTTCAAATTCTAGTAATCTTTCCATTCTTCCGCTTTGTGCTACACATCATTTTCCAAACTCTACTCCTTCACTTCTTGATTTAATTTTCGTTTCCTCGCCTGATCGCGTCGCTAAGCATGGCCAATGCTCAGCCGATGCCTTTTCTTATCATGATCTGATTTATCTCTCATACAAAATTCGTCCACCTAAGGCTAAACCCAAAATTCTTATGCAGCGCAATTTTGGTGGTATGAACGTTGACAGTCTTTGCGAGGATGCCGTCAACATAGATTGGTCTCCCCTGTTTGCGTCTACGTCAGTCGACGAGCAAGTTATTTTTTTCACTGATAGACTTGTCGAGCTTTACAATGTTCACGCACCGGTACGAGCTGTTAAAGTAAGACATTTGCCGGCACCGTGGTTGACAGATGACATTAAGAAGTTGATGAACAAAAAAGTGGCGGCGAAGTCTAAATTTAAGCGACGGCCTACTGACGCTAATAGGGAAAAATATGCCTCCATTCGCAATCACTGCAATAAGGTGTGTAGGAATGCTAATCGCCAACACATTCATAACTCTGTCCTAAATGGGGACGCATCCAAAGTTTGGAATTTTCTTAGATCATTGGGGATCGGTAAAACTCGACAAGAGTCAATACCTAAAAATTTTGACATCGATTCAATGAATAAACATTTTACAGCGTCGTCCCATTTCGATAGGACAATAAAATTTAATACATTGGATTATCTTTCATCACTTCCGAGCCCCAGTTATTCTCCATTTGTTTTTAATCAATTCTCTGCATGTGATGTTAAGAAGAGCATATTATCGATTACTTCCAATGCAGTAGGAAGTGACTGTATCAGCCGTAAAATGATACTCCCAGTGCTGGACGTAATCCTTCCTGTCATCTGCCACATCCTCAACTTTTCTGCGTCCAGTGGTGTCTTTCCATGCTCATGGAAAGATGCTCAAATTATCCCCTTACCAAAAAAGTCCAATCCCACATCCTTTTCAGAATACCGTCCAATATCCGTCCTACCATTCCTGTCCAAAGTCCTGGAACGTTTAATCCACGACCAAATTAGTACT
Organism: Orthosia incerta; assembly: GCA_948252205.1. NCBI lineage: Eukaryota > Metazoa > Arthropoda > Insecta > Lepidoptera > Noctuidae > Orthosia > Orthosia incerta. Next base: position 67,763,396 of record OX411741.1, read on the forward strand.
TTTCTATCTAAAAATAATCTCCTCAATCCCTTCCAGTCCGGCTTCCGTCCTGGTCACAGCACCACCACAGCTCTTCTCAATATTACGGATGATATAAGGTCAGCCATGGAAAGCAGTAATCTGACGGTCTTGGCATTGCTAGATTTCAGTAATGCTTTTAATACTGTCGATTTCGATGTTTTGCTTGGCATTCTATGCTCTCTTAATTTATCTCCATCAGTGATTGACTGGTTTCGTAGTTACCTGTTTGGTCGCCGGCAACGTATATGCATTGGAGAGACCTTGTCTTCCTGGTGTAGTACTTCTGCTGGGGTACCGCAGGGTGGCGTTTTATCTCCTTTACTTTTCGCAGTTTTTATAAACTCAATCTCCAGTGAACTAACTTCTTCCTACCATCTATAACTGTTGAACGATCACAAAGAGCAGTACTTAAAGTCCTCACTAGCAAACCTAGACTTTACCCTACAGCTACACTATATAAAGAGATAGGAGTTCTTACTGTACGGCAACTATTTGTCTTACGCAACCTTAAGTACGTCCATACAAGTATTCCAATAGGTACGCCGATTAATAACTGCAAACGAAGACAAGATGACATTTTCCAAATAACACCGCATAACACAGTATTTGCCAAACGTCATCCGTACATTGCAGCTCCTTGTCTTTACAATAAAATCAGTAAAAAAGTGACCTTGTACAAATTAACAAATTTTAAGTTTAAAAAAACAGTAAATGCCTTTCTCGCGTCATTAGACTACATAGAAACCGAACGACTATTTTACCTACCTAATTGAGATATCACAATTTAAAACACGTCCTACCAATCACGAATCATACATACTACATTCATCATTCATGCACACACGCACCCACAACCTCACAATTCCACACACTCTCTCACATACGCACACATACACACACACATGGTACATATTTAAACAAGCATGTTAAATTAGTAACTCTAAATTGTTTCCTCAAATTTTAACTTTATTATTTTATTTTTCTTTATATATACTTATTAATTACATGAATACGGACTGATAAACTATGACTGTAAATTAGGCCAACTCCGATCCCGACTGTCACTTATAGCACAGGGAATCCTATTTTAAGTGACAGAGTATTGTTGTTGTATTTCTGTTATTCTTGAACCAATAAACGTATTTGTATTTGTATTTGTATTGTATCTATATGCGGACGATCTACAAATTTACTCGCGAGCTCCTCTCGGACATCTGTCTGAGGCTATCGTAACAATAAATCGTGATCTGGCCCGCATATGCGAATGGAGCAAAAGGTATGGACTTGCGGTTAACCCCACAAAGACGCAGGTGATAGTGGTGGGCAGTTCTAGGATGGGTTCAAAAGTCGATTGGACTACTATTCCCCAGGTTATTTTCGATAACTCAGTAATTCCGTTCTGTGAGAAAGTTAAAAACCTGGGGATATTCATTGATAGGAACTTCTCTTGGACTGCCCAACTGCAGGAGGTTAGCCGTAAGCTATTTGCATCTGCTGCGTCCTTGAGGAGACTGCGTAATTTTCTTCCGACTGCCACCAGGATTGCGCTTGCACAATCTCTTCTTTTACCCATACTTGATTATGCTGATGCCAGCTATCTTGACCTTACTCAAGAACAACTCGATAAACTTGAGCGGCTTCAAAATGTTTGTATAAGGTTCATATTCGGGTTGCGCAAATATGACCATGTTTCCGAATTTCGAGTGAAGCTCAAGTGGTTGCCAATTCGCCTTCGCCGGAATGCTCATATTCTTTCCATTTTATATAATGTGCTCTTTACTCCTTCCACCCCTTTGTACCTTAAGAAACGTTTTCAGTTTCTCCGCGATTCTCACACAAAAGTTCTTAGGTCATCAGACAACTTACGACTTCAAATTCCAACTCATTGCACGACTTTTTTGGATAAATCCTTTACTGTCCAGGCTACTCGTCTGTGGAATGCATTGCCAGATCCAATCAAACGTGCTCAATCATTGCATGTGTTCAAAAGACTCGTAAAGGAACATTACCTGTCACTGTCTTCGTCTTAGCGTGTTCATTTGTGATTGTCAATAAAGTCATTCATCATTTATTTTTATTGCCATTATTTTTATTATGTATGTATTTATGTATATATTACAAAGCATATGTATTTATCTATGTATTTATTATAATATATTAAGTCATCAATGTTATGTCACACCAATGACAACCCCACTTCAAGTCCAGACAATTACTGTCCATACCAGGTTGCCTGGAAGAGATCGCGGAATGCGATAAGGCCGCCCATTGTATTTGTATTAATTTTAAGTTTCTTTGTATAATTGTATTATGGTGTACAATAAAGCATATAATAAATAAATAAATAAATAAATAAACTCTGAAAGTACTGATAAAATTACAAAAATTCTTTCACGTTTATTATAAAGTGCGCGTTCTGTAGGTAGGCGACAAGATTTTGTTATTCAAATATTTCCATCTCATTTTCCATATCGTGAATATTCTCTGCTTTAGATATTTTTGTCGACACCTGTTACGTAATCGTAAGCAGCTGGCGTTCAGAGGTTTCTGCCTACTCCCATGGAAAAAACGCGTAAGGCGTATGTTTATTCAGAATTTGAGGTTAACCTTTCCAGCTTACTTACACTTAAGAAAGTCGGGCCTCTAACTTATCAAGTGTATGTAAGTACCAAAATAAAAGAAAATAAATAAATAAATACCCAACCTCCCACATTACCGTTGTCAGATGTCAATCGCAGAACAAAGTCGGACAAACCGCGTTACATCTTAAGATCGCGCAGATCTGTTCTTATCCACACAGTGTTGTGGCTTCATCTAACGGGAAAAGTGTCACTATATATATAAAATATTCAGAACAGAAAAATAGAGATAAAACTTGTCTGCTAAAGCACTTTAGTAAAATCTTTTTGTATAGACCTCACTATTGCTCTGGGGGAATGCGAGTCTCGGTGACTTTGTCTAGATACTTTTTAGCCACATTGTATTGTGAGACTGTGTTGATATCAGTAATGCTATAAAACAGAAAATAATATAAACTTGTAAAGTTGACTAGTCAAAATAAAGCCACATATTAATAAATTGACCAATGTAATGAATGATGAAGTTCCTAACCTTGTCAGAAATAATTACAACATATTTTATTATTATTAGCAGACAGTATGTCTACACTCATTAATTAGTATAGATTTTCTTCATTGACAAAGAATCTGCGTTAAGACCACGACAGTCCTCAACGACCTTGAAGGAACAAAACGCGCACTCGTTTCACACCCGTGCGCCCCAATATGCCGTAGTTTTTTGTACTTCCCTTATTATTCTGACTTTAAAAACACTTTACAAATTAATTACACTATGTTATACGAATAAAACTCAAAATTTTCTTAGATTAGATTATTAAGAAAATGGTCTTATATAACATACATTCTTTTCTTAAAATTACAACTAGCCGTTGAGACGTGGTTCTTATTTTAAAATCAGCTACTGAGGGCTATCTGCGCTTTAAGTAATATTTCACCGTGTCATGCTTCCGGATTATACAAAACATTTTACAAGTTAAAAATGCAATTAAATCTACCTGGCATACTCGATTTTTAATAAAACTCCGCTCAGTTCATAAAAATTAATATACTGACTGTAATACTGTAAAAATTTTAGTAGAAGCGATTTTTTTTTAATATCTGATATTTTTGACGAAAATGTAAAAAAAATAGTTAAAATTTTACGGTAAATGTTATATACATGAAGTCAGGAGTTTTGCACTTAACAATGATGATGATGTTTTAAAACCAATTAAAACAGGATTGTTATTCTGATAAGCTTAACGTAGTTAAATAACACACAAAAACATTTATGAATGCCAGCGATTTTTCGAAAACAATTTTCCACTGCTTCCAATTAAGGTACCTGTAATGTATACTTTGCCCATAAAAGGCTACTGTATATTATGACTTTAGTTTATAATAAGTAAACTAGTGCAGTATCAATAAGTAATTATAGCATTCGACTATAAACATATTGCTCAGGTACACTTTAACCTCATAAAATAATACATTATCATTTTTACAGATTCATTCCTCGTATTCCATTTCGATTGCATTTAACTGAAAATCGTCCAAACAAAGCATTTGAATTTGAAAACAGTCTGCTACGACCGAAAATATGGACCTAGAATAAAGAATTCGTAAAACCCGCTTCGCAAAGAATCCTTCTTTTGAAACTGAACTGGCCGCTGATCGTCCGACAATTTTATTTCAGCCAGTGTCGCGACGCCATTGTACAGCAAATAATGGGTGATTTTGTTTTTGGAACGAAGTTCCTTATCGCGCGTTGTGAAAGGGGGCTAGACGGAAAAAAATCTTACGAAAAGTTGGTTGTCACGACACTTTTTGCTATAGTTGTAAACCGTGCGGCGTGCGCGTGTTTCGTGCGTGTTCTAGCCTATACGCTGTTGTGTCATACATATACACCGTGAAATTTAAGTGGTTGTTTTCCCGCGGCAGAATTGCCTTTAGGAGTACTTTCGAAGCATAGAGTTAAAGTAAAAAAATAACGATGTTTTTATTTTAAAATAATTTAAAAAATATTCATCAACTCGAAAAAGTGAGTAACAATAGTAACTTGTAGGTACTAGGTACTACTCGCGTCACCACCGTATTATTCACCGTAGTATCTCGGCAACGGGAGGAGATAGGCCAAATCTGACAACAGATTAGAATATACTATAAATATGTTATAAATTGAAACAAATATAGTATATTCTAGTATATATACTAAAGGAACTTCGTTCCATCCGGGTGTCCCTTGACACCTCTCAAGTTCTTTTTTTAAAAGATTTTACGAACATGAAACGGCTTTTTTAAGTGTCCATTATAGAAAAATGAGCTGTGCTCACGCAGCGTTTTAAATTTTAAATTAAAGCACTGTTTTTATTTTGCTGGCGGGTGTAATGATGAGGATCGCATTAAACGATAATGTAACAGTAATGGTGGCAATAACTGCGGGCAATTTAACGTCATTTGATGCCGAATCGAGCACAAACATGGCCGGACTTCGGAAAACGTTCCTAGAACGGCAGCTCTATAAATATTATTATGATCGTATTAATTGTCTATCTGTACCTTTATGTTTTCGTACGTTCAATCTCCGGGGATTGAAAATTAAATCAGATTTATTAATCTGTGTAATAGGAGATTATTTGAGAAAATTAGGGCTTTTGACAAGGCTTCAACCTTATTAACGACTAGCTGTGCCCGCGGCTTCGCTCCCTTCATCTGTCTGTCAACCCTATCCTACTTACCTGCCTTATTGTTTCTATCGTCATCAATCTTTCGCGGAGAATCTTAAAATGACTTCAAATGCACAACGCCATCTATCGAATATCGAGTTCAACTGTCCGAGTATCTGAATTGCGTGTGTTGTGATAATTTTACATCTTGAACACTTTAAATTCATCTAACTTTTGAGAGAGTGAACCGATTGCGATGAAACAAAAACTAAGTAGTTCTTCAAGTTACGCACAATGTTTATGTATAAAAGTTATGTACATTGGTTTCGTATATTTAACGTGATGCGTGCACAAATAAACAGACAAAAATTCTAAAAATGCCGGAAATAGGTTTGTTGGTTATCCTTTAACACCCTGGCTATTTTTTTTGGAAATATTTTCGATGAACAAAAATTACTTTTCTACAGATTTATTATTTGTATGATGTATGATGTTAAATGGGAAAAATCAATTTCGAAATTCTTTGATGATATTTTAATAAAAATCTGGGGCCTTTTCCTTCAAAATCGAATATATTTTCCCTATAACTCTATACCTACCATATAAAATATCCAAGGTGTACTGTGATAATGAAGGGCTGCGGTCAGCGAAGGACTAAGTAGATTGATTCATCGTTAATGTGGTCCAGTTTGATTAGCATATAAATTAGACGTTGGATTCGTGACTGCGTGCTCTACTCGGACGCTAATCCAATATCTACAATGTTTGATCTGCTAAGACACACAGACCTTAAGAGAACTCTAGAACCATTTAACTTCGTATTCACTCTGCTGCAGTAGTAATCTGAAACACTTTCATAGTAACTTTTTATTTTTAACCGACAAAAAAGGAGGAGGTTATCAATTCGATTGTATTTTTTTTTTATGTTTGTTACCTTAGAACTTTTTATTGGGTGAACCGATTTTGATGATTCTTTTTTTATTCGAAAGCTGGTGTTTGTCATGTGGTCCCATTTAATTTTCATCAATATTTGATGAAGAACTTCGGAGATATACATCAGAACTCTTCAATAAATGACGGCAAATCACTCGGGATAGATGCAATCGCATATCTGTTTATTGTTTACACCACTTCATAACATAACATCACACTGGTACGCTTTAAAGGAGTACGCAGGTGTGAACAGTTCACCCTTGTATACTCTCATTCCACCAGTTTTCTTTATTTAAGTTTCATGTTATTGGGTTAATCTATTCTGGCTTCACTTTGGGCGTTATAGGTACCTAGCATATAGAACTGGTCCTTTATGTACCTACCACAACTAAAAAGTGAAAAATAAAAAACTTTTTTACAAAAATTGCAACCGACTTCCAAACAAAAACACTACAATGTGAAGAATAAATTTAATTTCGGAAGTCGGTGTCAAAAAACGAAGAATCAAAAACAGCAACACCGACTTCCGAAATTGAAGTTTTTTTTCACTTTGTAGTGTTTTTTATTCTTTTCTATAAACGAAAGTCCAGTTTCGTTGCGCGAACCAACAAAGTTGAGGTGTAACTTAGAAGCTCTTAATTAAAGCGAGAGCTACAAACTTCAAAAATATGATGCAATTTATCGTATATTACGGCGTGGCATGCAGCCAAGAAAGCCAGCTCCAGATTTCAGGGTCCAGTAAGCAAGGTTTCAATAAGAAGTAGCCGGTAAACGGGTTCCGGCAAAAAATATTGGCTGGACTTTCGGTACCTACTGGCGAGTTTTGGCTCAGGACGTGACGTTACACAAATTGTGTAGCAGTATGTTAAAATTTGGCGAGGATGGAACCCTTATAGTTTCACCATGTCTGTCTGTCCGCAGCTTAGTTCAGAGACTCTTAGTACAAGAAAGCTATAGTTTGGCATGGATATACATATTAATAACGCCGACAAATTGATAAAATAAAAGCATGAAAAAAAACATTTTTGCCTTTTTTTACTTGCAAACCTAAAGTGGGATGCTTTTTTCTTCGTCTATCCAATTGTGTGGGGTATCGTTGGACAGGCCATTCAAAATATTACGGGCCTGTGAAAACCATTTTTGCACAAGTCCGACTCGCACTTGGCTGGTTTTTCTTATTGAATTATTTGCCACTTTATAGAACATATATTTTTCAAAACTTTCTGATAAGTAGTTCACAGTGTTTCGCAGTAAAACAACGATAACTAACGTTGTACGTACATGTATACTAGAAACCTTCCTTATTTATTTATTTATTTGGCCAACCAACAATTGCATATACTGATACATTTAAATTTCAAGTTTGTTTATGTCTAAGGTTAGTACTACAATTTCTTAAAGGTTAGCACCGCATGCCCCATATAATAATAGTTACATATGAAATTAAAACTTAAAGGAAAATATATGTCAAAAATATAAATCGGTCAAATTAAAATTACAATCAAAATAGAAAATTAAATTAAATTAAAAATCAATAAATATAAATCAATAAAATTAATATTAAAATAGAACATTTACATTCACTTACGACATTGTTGTTGCCCTTATCCTTATTTATTTTGGGTTGGAACCATTGGAACAGCGTTGTCTTCTTAGTTAGTTTCACAGAACAGAGATTGTAGTAGGCGTTTTTTTTTTTTTGTTCTGTGGTTAGTTTCTTAGTTGCGTTTCTTTCATACCCAAATTGACAGTTTAAGACTCAAACTGTCATTACCTCTATGGGTAAATAAAATTGTTCAAAATATTATTTCTCTTATTTTTATGGTTCGTTCCTCCGTTATCTTCGAAATTTCTACCTAGACTTGACAGAATCTCTAGGGTTGCTACTATATTGATTCTGATTTTATTTAAAACATGTGTAGTTAATATAAGTTTACAAACACAAATACATCGATTTATCTAAACATAGATCATAATATCATCCTCACATGACTAACATGCCACAGACGAAGAAGATTGGTGGGTAACAAGATGTAACAATGGTGTAATAATGATCTCACCAAACACATAAAAATGTGAAAAGGCACCAAGCTCGACAAAAACATAAATGTGAAAAAGGCGCCATGTTCGAAGAATAAGAGTTGAGATCTATAGATATTAGATACATCTAATATATTATATGTACGGTATCGTGACAGTAGGTGCGACAAAAGCCGATATGTTTGGGTCTAGCAAACACCTATTGTTCTATTGTGTCCTCTGAGAAACTGTTTGGTTTGGACAGACAGGTGCGTGCTCAGGTACATATTGACACTACCACCCATTCACTCAATTACTATATATTTCAGTACATATACATCACACTTGTAATTACTTGAACTAATCGCAATTACAGTACCTTTGTATATTACTCATGTCATGATGCCATATAGGAAGGCCTAGCCCGTTTCATCATCGGACTACAAGACGTTCTGCGATGCGTCATCAGTACATGTTGGACATCCCATCCATATGCACTAAACGTTTCGGAAATACTTTCATTATGCGTACAGCAGTCTTTCCCGATAGCTACAACCTCGGGCTCTTTAAGTCAAGAGTGAATAGGCTACTTCTAGGCAAGCGTGCTTCACCGTCGACCACATCATCGCTTACCATTAGATGAGTTAGTGGCCAAACGCAAGCCTATCTACAAAAAAAAAAAAAAATAAGAGTGACTGTCTATTTGATCACCACAAGAATTGGGTTGAATATATTAATATTACCTATGCAAACTTTAATACATCCAGGAGTAAAACACATTTGAAAATGGTGTTTAAAATCCATCGTACCTTAGTGGCTGTTAGGAAAAGTGCAATGAAATGGCTTCCCCTAGTGAAGGCGTATCCTGGCGACTTAGACATGTTGATAACCTTATCATAAGTTAATCTTTTTACCGTGACTTGCGCTATGTCACATTCTCGTATAGTCCGTGTCAGTATGAGCGAGGATTTAAATGATATAGAGCCTGATTTATAAAAAAATCTTTTTATTAACTTGCAATGTACTATATAGGTATGTTCGGGTCAAATCTTGCAACTAAATATTACCACATACATGTTTCGTTTGGATGACAATGCACAGTAAGCTAAAGAGCTTGTTTAAAAAAGTTTATTTTTAATTAGATAGAATTATTAACCATATCGCGAGACGCACGAGATCGGTCGATGTGGCGAAAGTTTTATAGATAATTTGAATTACGAATACATATGTCAAGTAAAAATATGTATAATCGTAAATGATTGTCAAAGTATTTGTTGCCTTGATTGCATTATTTATACTCTTTACAGTTTTGTGTCATCATTTCGGCCGAAAGACGTGCACTGCTGGACATAGGCCTCCCCCAGGCGTCACCACATTGACCGATCCCGTGCGTTTCGCATCCAGCGCCTTCCCGCAACCTTAACCAGGCCATCGGTCCACCTAGTGGGAAGCCTTTCAACGCATCGTCTTGCGGTTAGCCGTCGCCATACCAGATCTTCCAGTTTTTTGTATCTATAATGTTTTTTAGAATCTGTTGCGGTTAGGCTCTAGACAATATTATACATCTGTCATCATGTCAATATAATACATTTTGGTGTTTTAAAAATGGCTACCGTTGATTTAATGTCACTTTTGTCTAGGCCATCTTATGTCTCTTATCCCTTATATTGTCTTCATCTTTACAAGTTAGTTGGAAGTTCATGAACCCACTAAACTTGAGAGGGGACGTTACTGGCACAGATTTAACACCACACTAACCTATTTGGCAAGGCCCGATATTCTGGCTACATTTGTCTATATTATCAGCTGACGCCATATTGATATGCGTCAGACTTTGTTAGGAAACTGGCCTGTAATATAGGCATATAGGCCAGTTATTAACTATCAGTATGATAGACTAATAGTTGATTTAATAAGCCTGTAAAGATACTAGAGTAGCAGACATTAAGTGCAAATTTACTAGATAGACTTGCAGGCATGACTCCGGGCCAAATGCATTCGACTTCGATACTTTAGTAGGTATGTCTTCCTGCGATGGCCATACACTAAACAGACTTGGGGCGCGTTCCTATTGAGAGCAATTAGTTAGTAGTTTTTTAGTTGAGGAATATTAGATCTAAACCGTTACACATAAATTGCAACATATTCATTAGTTTGGAATTATTTCATTTTATTTATCGGAAAAACAAACAGCAGCACAGTAAGAAATAGTCTTAATATCTTAAATATTATATTTTAAAACAATAAATTATGACACTTACTACGTTCGCCACAGATTACAATTCAAATTATTTAAATCTTGCTAGTAACACGGATATGGGTGCACCAAAGTTCACCTAAATTTTCAACTCCGATAATTGTTTATCCGAAAATGTTCTACCTAACATTTTAAATCCTAACAATCACAATTCCTGACTATACAATTCAATTCATACAATTCAATTCATCACTATACAATTCATATCTTATGGGAGTGTATTCTTTGGCGGAATGAGCGCAATTTTATGTTAAATAATGTACAGGCTGCATCTGGAGTTGTTTACTATACGGACCTTGTGGAAACTAGAACAAATTTCCGTGCGTTCAAGCATTTTTGTCATACCTATTATTGGAAACAAATATAGCAGCTCACAATGTAGGACCCCTTAATATTAATGCAAATTTTTATCCGTGGTGCTAGGCAACTGGGCTTATCCCAGTTGTAAACGACCCTTTGTGCCTATTGGCCTTGTTTGTTCTGTCTCCTGCTTGATATGGAGGGAAGTGGAAATTTGTACTTTTTCCTACTCCTCCGTTATTATTTTCTGATTAATTTCGTTGCGGGATCCAAGACAGTTAAATTCATTCTCCGGGACTTCGTCGAGCTTCATTGCCTCGGCGCTTTTCTGGTGGTCGCCACTGTTGATTCTGGCTTTCAGGAGTTGCAGTGGTTTGGGAATAGTGCGGTGGGATTGTGCCAAAAAAAAAAAAAAAAAAAAAAAAAAAAAAAAAAAACCTGACTACTCCGTCTCTATTGTTCATAATTCCGAAGCATTCAACTTCATAATGTCAGTAGCAATAAACATTTACTATACTTTTATTTGTTTTCCTATATTTTCTCAACATAACCATCTTTTACACTATTATTCAAAGTCATTTCTTTTTTGTTTAGATTTCTTTTTATTCATAATAATCATTAATATATACATTAAATTTGCGTAACTTTATTTTCACATAACATTTATAACATAATATAAGAATAATAGTACCATAGTACAAGTAGTTAAATACATGTTTTCATATAAACATTTCAATTAAATTAGTTTAATGTTAGCAAAGATATCCATAGGTTAGGTTAGGTTAGAACTGTGACCAACTACGCACGAGCCGAGCGAGCGAAGCGAGCGGTGCCACGGCAGCGGCCGGCGAGAGCTACCTCGAAATTGGTGGCGAAATTTTTCTAAGTATTTTTTTCATAGTGCCCCCAAGACGACACTCTGACCCGAATTTCATTCATTTAAGACAAAAATCTGTGAAACGACCTTTAATCATTCTGAACAGTTGGTTTTTTAGACATAATTATCTCAGGTATAGTTATAGTAATACGTATGTAACAACAATAACCAAAAATATAATGGCTAAATGTAAAAATGTGAACAGTTGTTTTGTAATCACAAGAAATAGTTTAAAAACAAACCTTTTTCTTCAAAGCATCTGGTTCATGATTATGTTCTTGGTGCTTCATATATTTTTTATTATACTTGGTAAAAGTTTCTTTCTGAGTATGAGTGAAAATATTATGTTTAGGGATAAAAGCGTTATGATAAAAAACAGTAGCAGTTTAAATATATTTACATTAATGATATTATTAATTAAAGTTTCGGAAAAATTACTGTTATGAACATCGCCGGTAGCACTACAAATAGTATGAATGAGAACTTTAGGATGCAAATTTTTAGGAAGAGTGATCATTCGGATTACAAATCATTAGGAAGAACAATTTCGGGTAAAGAACTTTAGCTGAGCCAATATGGACCCCACGGATATACATATTTATATAATTACAACTACATATCTGGATTTTAAATAATATATAAAAGAAAAGGTTAATTTGTGTGCTTACAGTATTCTGTATTAACTTGCATATCCGTCAGCCTGCTTGAATTTGCTTCCTAAATGCATTTTACTAAGAAAAATGTCGATTGAATTAAACTAGTTGTTACGAGTATATGTCTCAACCAAACGATGAAGTGGTAAATGCGAGTCAGCCTTGGTTTACAGAGGCTAGTAACAAATAGACGTATATAGACGAGTGCATACCTTACGTGCATGAACTGTTCGAGGAACCTGGTAACACAGACTCCTAACTAGGTCCGAACAATCAAAATGATTGTGGCACACATTGAACAGAGTCATCACTTCCAGAAGTTTCCGTCTTGACTTTAAGGTCAAAAGATCATACTTTTTAAGAAGTAAGTGGGATGACATTTTATTTACATCTAAAATTCATAGCACGAATGTATTTACTTTGTACTAATTCTAATCTTTCACTATATTTTACGTAAAAAGGTTCCAAATAGGTCCTGTAAACTCTAACTGTGGCCTAATTATTGATTTGTAAAAGTGAATAAACGTAAAAGGTCGACGAAAATCCCTGAATAGATCCAAGGCCTACCAAACAGTTGGTTAACATTTCTATATGAGCATCCAGATGTAGCTTCGAATCTAGCATAACCCCAAGATCGCGGAGAAAACTTACTTTGACAACTCAGTAACATTTTTGATTTTGGTAAATTTTATAACATGAAACTTTGGAAGACTAAAGCAAAGCTTATGGGAAGAGCAGTAGTTAGAGAAACGGTCTAAAATCTGCTGGAAGTATAAACAATAGACTTTATCAGAAAAAAAATTATAGACCTTTAAATCGTCCGCATAGAGATGGAATTTTGAATTGAGAAAACTGTTTTTTTTTGCATTCATGTATAAAATAAACAATAAACGGCCTAAAATGGAACCTTGTGGTACACCGGAGTTGACCCAAAAAGAACCAGATTCAAAGACATTGACAACCTTCTTTTGTGTTCTGTTAATTATGTAAGATATAAATCACCGTAAAAGGTCTGATTCCATTGTAAGCAATTTTATTAAGGAGTAGTGTGTGGTCAAGTTTATCGAAAGCCTTCTGAAAATCTGTGTAAACCGAATCAATCTACTTGATATTATCGAGACTATCAAACAATACAAAAAATTAGGAGATTGCTAATGCAAGATCTATCTGTAACAAAGCCAAGCTGCTGCAATACCAGGCTATAATTTAGAGTAAACTAGCGATGATGATAGCTCTCGATGGAACCGTACCCTTAAGACAGACCTATAGTGTAGCGAAGGATATGGCCATGGGTGGGGACAAGGCCCGCAGGCAAGTTCCTCGAGTGAATTTCTAATTTTAGAAGCTTCAGCTCTTCCTGACCTAACGGCCGCACTCCCAGATTCTAATGATTATTAATGAGCCATTAAAAACAGAAATCCATTAATTGATGGTTACATCTTTAATCATACTTAAAAATCTATCATCTGTGGTTTATCCGTATTGTCGTCTCTTACAATCCAATCGGCTGGAATACTTTACCACCTCCGACATTCGACATAATGTGTACGAAAACAAAGCAGTCAATAAAAATTCTATGTGACACGGCGAGATGCTACCTAGGGATCGTCAACCTTCGAACCCAAACATATTACTTTCTTTTTATTGAGAGGAACTTCACCGAGTTGGGATTACTTGGGATTCTCAAATATTTAGTATCCATTGCCTTATTTTGCGCGTTCCTCTCTATTGTTTGCGTGGATAGTGCGCAGCGCATACCAATTCGGGATTTGAGTCGTTAATTTTTATGTGGTACTGGAACTTCAATCGTATGTCTATGCTGTTTGAATCTATACATTTTCTGCCTTGAAATAATTTCGCTGACTAGTGGAATATGCTATATCGAAATGGATCTCGTGGATTCGTTCTTGTGTTCTATCTCACAGAAACCGTGTATTCATACTAGCATATCATCATCATCATCAGCCTTTCAATGTTCCCACTGCTGGGACATAGGCTTCCTCTAAACTAGCATATGGTAGTCAGCAATAGTGTAACTTTTTTTTCATCATCATCATTCTTTCATCCGAATTTTCGATATGGCATCAGTACTAACTACCACTAGTTTAGCGATTACGAAAATTATTTTACTAGGTAATCTGTGGAGATTACCAACAACAAACTAACTATTATAACTCTATATATATATCAGTATAGATGAAAGTTCTGCAATCCCAAACGTTCGTTAGCGTCAAATAACTATTTTAACGAAGGCTAATGGTGTCTGATAGTGGACGCCCGTGAGTCAGCCGAAGAGGGTAGGATAGATGACAGAGGGGATAAATGGAGCCATCCGTATTCATTCGTGATCGCATTGTTTGATATTTATTAAAACTATGGGACTCAGGTAGGCAGACTACATATGCAGGGTTATGTGAATGAAAACAGTCGCATCCTTTTTAGGGTTCCGTACCTGAAGGAACCAAACGGGGGCTCCGTACGATTTACAATCTAATACAATATTAAAGTAAAACAAAGTAATGGAACTTTGTCGTTATTGCTAGAAAACATGTACTGAGTAATTAGCAAGTTTACGACCAACTTCAGTTACACAGTCATAAACACAAACGCTACCGACGCTTTTGTAGTATTACACTTGCTTGTTGTTTTTTTCACATTTTATTATTTTAAGATTTTGCTGTACCTACCCTTTTATGCTTGATTGAACTGGTAACGCGGTCTAATCAATCTTTATAAGAGCTTATTAACGTTTAACCATTCGAAGACAAAAAGATCATGGGTAATTTTAAACTTAAGGACATTACTCCAACTATTTTACCTTTTTTAATAAAAGTTTCGCCGGAGTCACCGTGCGGCTTGTCTGTACACTTGGAGGCAATACATAGCACGTGTTTGGACCATATCTTCAGTTCCATTGCACAGTTGATGACGATGCCTTCACCGACCTGCAGCGGTTTGAACTGCTCTCCCATACCATCTCGTTCTTTGCGAGAGCTCCTGTCATCTTCCTCAGACTTCTAACGTACTTTGAGGGACTTCCGTAGTACCTCGGAGTTCCTCCTATGTACTTCACAGTGAGCCCAATCATCTTCGTATGGTCAATATTTGACAAACTACCATGGGTATGGGACACGATAATTTTACTGGTTTTTACCAAGCTTATGTCATTATCGCCAAAGAAGAACCCACGTTATGTGACCTTGGTGTGGTGAAAACTGAATGTATGTAAAATTTTAAGACTAGAATAAGTTTAGAAATCATGGGAGTTAGAAATCAGTGAGGTTTCCGTACCAGACGTTGATTTCCTGTTCAGTAAGTCGTAGAAACAGTGCGCAGATGAGAGGACCCATGTCGTATGTATGAGTGACCCGGTGCAGTGCCTGGTCACGCTTCAATGAATGACACCGATACGATGCGGGATACTCTCCATCAGCTACATCATGGTGATGCATCAAATCAATGTTCTATATATCAAAGTTTATTATTGCATTTCTTAACACTTCATTGTTAATAGTGGCAGTTCCACTGATTATGTATTTTAAAAAACTTAGTGTTGACAACAATTGTTATATGATTGTTTCAGCATCATCATCATCTGCCTAGCCTTTGCCCAACTATATTGGGGTCGGCTTCCAGTCTTACCGGATTCAGCTAAGTGCCAGTGTTTTACATGGAGCGATTGCCTATCTGACCTCCACAACCCAGTAACTGGGTAACACGGTATCCCTTGGCAAGACTGGTGTCAGATCTCAAGCTTCTGACTACCCGTAACGACTGTCAAAGATCTTCAAATAACAGCCGGGACCAACGGCTTAACGTGCTTTCCGAGGCACGGAGAAAACTCGGTATGTTGGAATAGTCACCCATCCACGGACCGACCTCGTCAAGCGTTGCTTAACCTTGATGATCGACCCGTGCGGCTGTTATTATTTAGCCACGAGCTCCTCATATGATTGTTTTAGCAATTTACAAAATAATATAAAAAGCAATCGGTACAAAAGGTTTCAATCCGTGAATCCCAAAAGGTTTCAATCGCATTTCTATTTTATGGTTTTCCGTTTTATGGCTATATTTTATACCTCCTTCTGTTTCTACTAACACAAAATGAAATATATTTTTACGACTTTCAATAACACATCTCGACAATCATTTCCGACATGACATCACCTAATGTGGTTTACAGTAATTTTAAATAATTTATTCGATATCGCGTTTGTTCATGTTTTAGGTTACATCGGTAAGTATGTGTTTTCGCTTTACATGACACCTGTGCACAGTCTGTTTACCTTGCTTAAACCTGAAATAAATTATGATGTGTTAAGTACCTAAGTAATTATTTTAGAAAACTATTACCTAAGAGAATTTGGTAAGCTCTTTAGCGCCTGACATTAGGGACTTCCGTTTTTTTTTAATTTTACTGTTAGTTTAAATTAACCATAAGTGTTCCAAAATATCGTTGTTTTCCTCCTCCACAAACTATTTGCTAAGTATCTGCAAGTACTCATCCTACTCGCTGTTCTTCGAAATCCTGCGCCTTGCGCTAAATGAGTCGTGAGGGTGAGAGCCGAACGCGGAAGTTGGCAACGCTAAAATAAATGATAAAATTTTGCAGATTCCTTTGATAAACGACCGCCACGCACTTTGACATTTTGATTTACGTGAAAAAAATATGGCTTCTCATTTCATTTTTCTCTTGGAAACTTTCGCCTAAGGTAATTTGGTTCAGTTTTTTGCTATTCGAGTAATCGAAAGAAAGATAGTTTTGAGTAGTGAATTTGAAGCTCCGTGCTAAAAATTAAATTGATGCTAGGAAAATAAAGATGATAGGAATATCTGTCTACTAAAATTTGCCAACAAAAATGTTTACAGCTTTCAAATAAACCTCACTCTACTCACCAAAATGCATAATGCACATTTTGGAAATCTTTTCGGCAAATGTTATATTTGTTTTAAAAATAATTTAAATTAAGAGAATGTAACATGTGATATCTAAATATAGGTATGTACATCGATAAGAGTTAAAGCTTCCTTTGATAAAAAAAATGTTTGCTGTCTCCGACTGGGCCCATATTTACTATCTCGCTATATTTTAAGTTACCAAAATCAAAGAAAATAAAACACATTGGCCCACATGGGCACTTATAAAACGTCGACAAAAGGTGCACGGTTCGGGTTGGTCGTTTTCTATGGAGAAGAACCGGCAAGAAACTCCATGGTTACTCTTTTAAAAAATTGGTGTGGTTTTACAAAAGTTCCATGTTACAGCATTAGTGCTTAGATATGAGATATGAGAGTAGTCAGATAGGAAACGCCGACCTCATCTAGTTTTAAAAATATGATCGACATGTAAAAGTGTTTGTACAAACCAACTTACAGAAATAAAATCATTTATCATTTATTTATCATTTATAGGGGGACAACATAGGCCCGACAATAAGTCGTACTAAACTAAAAAAAAAAAGATTATATTAACCAAATAAAATGTTAGATCTAGAAATCTAGAAGGCCTACAATGTTCACACATTCACGTAACAATCGGTAAATGAATCTATACAAAGGTAAAAAAAAGTTTAAAAAGACTAAATTTAGCACTTATATATAGTATAAGCTAATAAAATTATTAATTGTTGAACAAAATAAATGATTTAATATTGACACATTATCAGTACAACATTTTCGTAGTTTTTACAGCAAAGCATATTCTTTCAGTAAATAAATCTTTAAAAGGTATGTCTTTCGTACAGCAGATCCTTCAGGGATCCGGGGATTTGTGCGGATCTTTTATCTGATGTCCATTCTTTCGCAAAGGGTTCAGCAGCTACGGTCTTTATGTCCGTACTTGTCCTCGAACTACTTTGTTTTTATTTTCACTGCCTTTTTGAAACCGTGGCTGGAAGCCAATGGCCAATGAATTGTTATTGGGCGTTTGGTTCGGTTTCCTTTACTTTTTATAAAGCACTTGTTTCTATTTTGGGGAGTTCATAGATATTGCTGTTTGCGCGTATTCGTTGAGTAAGGATTATAATATATCATTACGTTGCTCAAATTCTAACACCATGTAAGTTGTTTTTTTCACTACATACGTTACGTGTATCATTTGACAGGAAATCGAAAGACACGGTGTTTGATAAATCTAACACGAGGATTGGACACAACGGTAATGCGTCTTTTAATAAAAAACACGCTTAGGTACCTATGTCAAAGACGTACAGAAAAGCCACAGCGGAACCGCGTAATTCAGTAAAACTAAGTGATACTTGTTGCTAATTTGAATGCTTCAAAATATTAAATTCTGGACACTTATTTATTTATTTAGACATTATGCACTAAAGGCACAAAGGCGGACTTAATGCCATTGGCTTTCTCTACCTGTCAACCAAGGGTGGTGACACGGCAGGTGCATTGTTTAATAATAAAAATAAAACTAGTTATTATACAACATACAAAAAAAAAGGTAAAAAAGACGTACATATATATTCAAAATAATATATACTTACATGTCATTCTTCGTGTTAAAGCTTAAGCAACAATTTACGGTATTGAGATTTCGAAAAGATACGTGAGATTTTAACATTACCGACCGTTTCTTGTACAACAAATTATTATGAAAAAGAAATCGGCAACTGTAGACGTGTTCACACAATCTTTCGTCAAACGCGCTTATATGACCTAACATCATTTCTTCAGAAAACAAATTGTATTAATTTCATTCTACTATTGGTTTAGGGGTTAAAAAAACAGAGATTCCATTAAAATGATTAAAATAACATCCTGAAGCCACAGCGACAGGGTCTAACTTTGAGAAGGGTCCGTCTGAGTCAATTTGCGAATTAATTTCACGTTGAACTCACTCGATGTTATTTTAATGGCTAGCTGGTTATAAAGGGTAATAAAACCTTTTTGAACATTTTATGTGTTTTAATTTTATGAAATTAACTTATTACGATCAAAGTGTTGTTGTTTCTGATGGTGGAATTATTAATTGCTAAAATGGGAGTGAGGGACGGTTTTTGAATTTATATTACGACTGTTTTTAGTGTCTCGTAATTCAGTGGCATTTAGTGAACCCACCTGTTCTGAGACAGACAAAGTTCAGATACGTTCGTTACGATACTTTCTAAGGCAGACTTTGATTATGTGACACCTTTAACTATTATGCCAATAAATCCTTCACTATAAAACAATATTTGTACAAATATTGCTCGAAAACGGCTCTAACGATTTCGATATAATTTCGATGCAATATAGGGGTTTTCGGGGGCAATCGATCTAGGTCTCATATCTGGGTAAATTCGTTTTCTCCTTATCACGCATTTTTCCATGGGGGTAGGCAGAAACTACAGAATGCCACCTGCTACGATCCTTACATAAAGACCGCGTAATGTGCTTCCGATTCCAATACACCAACCCACACTGGGCCAGCGTGGTGGATTAAGGCCCATTCCCTCTCTCACAGAGAGGAAGCCTGTGTGCCAGCAGTGGGAAAATTAAAAGGCTGTTGATGAATGTGCTTCATAATTTCCTCACCTCTGCTGCCGTTTGAATATCCTAATGATGAAGGCGGTGGACAGGACGCTCAAGGATGCGGGTTCGAAGCCCAGCTATGGATAGGATTCTTTTCTGTTTTCGTTTCGTAAGATAATTTTTTAACCGACTTTCGAAAAAGGAGGAGGTTCTATGTTCGACTTCTTGTATGTTTTCTTATGTATGTTCACCGATATCTCCGTCAATTGTGGACCGATTTTGAAAATTCTTTTTTTGTTTGAATGAATATGTTCCGAAATTGGTTTCATTTTGATTTGGTGGAGATCTGATGAAGAACTTCGAAGATATACAACATAACTCTTCAATAAATAACGGCAAATCTCTCGGGACTGCTGCAATCGCATGTCTGTTTATTGTTTATACCATTTCATAACATAACATCACGCCAGTACGCTCTTAAGGGGTAATCAGATCTCTCATTGGATCGGTTTTGTTCAAGTATCTTGATATTCGGGTAATCTATTCCTGCGTTATAGGAAACTTACTAAACAACTTGCCTATTAGGTAGGTACAACTAAAAAGTGAAAAATAAAAAAAACTATCGGTTACATTTATCGGTTACATTTCGGGGAGTGTGCGACGGAACTGCACAATTTGATTCCGCCTAGCACTTTCCATCATCGGACTACAAGACGTATGGCCATGCGCCATCGGTACATGGTGGACATCCCTCCCATACGCACAAAGCATTTTGCTAATATTTTCATTGTGCGTACAGCTAAGGAGTGGAATTCCCTTCCGGGGTCTTTGTTCCCTGATAGCTACAACCTTGGGGTCTTTAAGTCAAGAGTGAATAGGTTTCTTCTAGGCAAGCGTGCTTCACCGTAGACCACGTCATCGCTTCACATCAGGAGAGATAGTGGTCAAACGCGAGACTATAGATTATAAAAAAAAAAAAAAACTTTTTTACAAAAAAATACCACCGACTTCCAAATAAGTAAACTACAAAGTAAAGAAGTCGGTGTCCATAACGCAAAAAAATTGGTACAGACCTTCGAAAGACACCGACTTCCAAAAATAAAGTTATTTTTCACTTTGTAGTTTACTTATTTGGAAGTCGGTGGTATTTTTTTGTAAAAAGTATTTTTATTATTTTTTCGGCTTTTTTATAAGTCATCTCGTTTTTGGAAAAAAGAAACGTTTTCTCTTTTTTTACTTCACCCAGGAACTATACTCAACGTGACTACATGCATCAGTAAGTTAATATTATTTTACAAAAAAGGTTAATTTCTGGACCACTGAATCTAGTGTGCCTGAAATATCTGAAAATGGAAAATACTCGCACCAATGGCTCCGACGTATGCGAACACTGAAGCATTGTGACTCACCTGAAACAAACAAAACGAATGCTTTTAAATCTTGAAAAGAAGAAAATATACGAAATATCAGGTTGGTTTTATAATATTTTAATGGCATATAATGTCACATTTAAATGTTCACCTTGATACATAAGTATTTACACATTACACATATAAGAACTCTGATAAGCAGCTGATTAGAAAAAATCAGAAAAAGACTTCGAAATTATGTATTAGTTAATTATTATAGGTGTTTCGATGCAGTTGTTCAGATGTCTTATGTATGTCAACTGCATTAAAACAGCAAATTTGCAGTTGGAGTGCAGTTGAAATGCGGTCCGTCTGTCTAGAGCCTTAGACAAATTCTTATCTGAAAATCTCTCAAACTTGGTTCTCCAACTCATTTGATTAAGGACTATTATTGACCTTTAACTGACATCAAACACATGGAAGACGGAACCGTTAATATTCACTATTTGTATAAAATAGGCTATATGGCCACCCTTAATTGAGGACGTAGGACGACCAATTACTACTGATAAATACTGTTTCCTATAGAAGGTCTGATTGCGGGACTCCTTGCATTGCGTTTGATGTATTAGCAATTTCTATCTAAAAGGGGTAACGAAGACCTGGTGTGATTTATACCAGGTCTTCGAGCCATCCACTGCTATAAAAAAATGTTATATTCAGCGAGACACGTAATTGGATGCTCCGTGGTAACGCCCCGTTGTTGACGTCATACGGCTGCCGATTACACAGAAACATCCTCGAATTTGGGGCAATTAAGGCAGCGAGAAGTCACGATTAAAACCATTTCAACGTATAGCTAAGCAATTGCGGGGAATTTGCATCAGCCTGAGTCTACGGTACGCTTGCAGTAGAGTAGTTTTGTATTGTTTTAGAAAGAGATGAGTGGGTTGAGAGGGAGCTATTTAATATAGCGCGCGTCCAGTAATTCTGGCAGTATGTTTCGCTCAATGGCAGAGGCACTTAGGCACAAAACTGTCCTTTGTCTTAGGTTTATGTAAGGCATGCTTAAGTATAGGGAAACATGTATTGCTGGGACCGTTGCTAGTCCTCTCTAGGACTCGCGTTCTAGGCCCAGCAGTACAAATATGACGTGCCTGCTACTGTAAAGTGGTCGCCCGTCACTAGGTTGGGAATCTAGACAATTGTCAATGTCATTAACGTAACTCAAATAATTGTATTTATCAATGCAAGCGTAACGCTCACATCAATGTCCTTCCATTAGGTAAATAATGCACTTTGCAACCTTTTTGTCTAAATAACTTCGTACATTATTATTGTTTTACTTATATAGTCCTTATGTCTAACAGACAGAAATGTGTGCTGGGAGTGTTTCATAATTTCTTCTTACCTGCTAAAACACTAGGAAATGATGAGCGTTTTGGGCGATTTTGGGGCTGTCTGTTAGAGAGTTGACCTAATCAACTCCAGTTACTTCTTGAGTTAAAACTCTCTGCCAAATTAGTTACTTGTATTTGTATCAATTCTTGAATGTATATTGACTATCCGCAACCACTATTCGGTCCTTGATCTAATACTCTTTGCATTAGTGTTAGGGTTTTTCGCACAAGCTTTAGTTAATTGTAAACATTTAGTTTATATCCCTTTAGTTATATTTTATCTTTCTAAACCACTTCCAAGTTACAATCTTATAACTGTGAATTCCAAAACAAAACAAAATCATGATTTGGAATTCACTTGTCAAATCGGTGGAAAGGTGAGGATTAGTCGAACCTTACAAATCCGTGCGGTTGGGCGGGCCACAGATTCTCCTTTCTCAGAAGGAGCAGACCTTTATCTCTAAATATGAAGCATTTTAGAAAAACTAAAATTTTATCAGCCTATGTTTATTTAGGCACAGTCACATAATCATTAAATTGCAAAACAATGCGCCACGCTATTAAGGTGAAACCGGAATTTAATTTAGATAAATTAGCTTAGCAATGAGGTGTGCTAATGCGTAGGATAAAAGATTTCGCTATGAATTAAATTAGGTATATGGTCAAAAGCAATGTTCAATATTATGTTCTATTCTAATATGCTTTTAACAGAATATTTTGACTAAGGTTAAATCTTTACTATGTAAATAAAAATGTATTGCTGAATGTTTGTAAACGTATTACTTCAGAACGGTCGCACCTATTTGGCAAATTATTTTTTTGTTGTTAACATTGTTCTCACGATAGAAGCTACGCGTGAACAATAGGGGACAGATGCAATTCTTCTTTTCTGTTCTAGAGAGTAATAGGTACTTTTCCTATTGGCCCGGCTTGGCCAGACAATAGCTAATCTAGATGTTCGTTCAATCCTGTGCCTTTGTATTTGTGCGGCGTTCTCGGGAATAGAAAATGAACTGACTAAAGTTATTTATTTTACAGATAGGAAGGAATAGATTTATTTATTGAAGGTAAGTAGAAGATAAAATTGGCATTGACATTTAGTCTCGTGAGAAAGTCTGATCAATTTCCTTATACATTTATGGCAGTATTTTCAATGGGCAACACAGAACCGTGCAGCCTGACCACCAAGCTTGGCACCCTACTAGAGAATAAAATAGTTTAAAACAAGTTAAATGAACTTATCAATAGTCTTTATTCAAGAAAGTATCTAGACCAGCTCCATCGACACACACTAAATCACACTTTCTTTCACAAACGAAGAATTTCTTGATCCACTGCTTCATTTGTTAACAAAAAAAAACGTCTACATTTCTACGTCATTGCTATGAATTTGTGTGCCACAGTGCTTGACTGGCATAATTTTTTACTATTCCTACTGAAACGAATGAAAATTTCCGTAACACGCCAATAACAATCATACAATCGTAGCTTTTTAAAGCCCACATGGTTCCATCAAACAAATTCCTGAACTTCATTCATCGCGCATTCTTCAAGTTGTCGAGCTCAACTCGCACAGATGCGATAATCACGCTTACGTCAATGGGAACAGGCTACAATCTTGCACGGCACTCGCTATGCTGCCGGCGTTTCGTCTGATTGTGCCTTTTATACTGGAGTTTCCTGCGGTGAGGCAGGAAGGTTCAACTGACTGCGTTGTTAAAACTGTATCTTGTTTTTAACACGCTTTTATTAGCTTCGTATGTATGTATCAATGTAACGGAATCTGTGAACGTGATTTTCACCCCCTTCAAAACGTCGGATTGATTTGAAACTCTGCACACTTTGATCGATGACAATGCAATAATTTAAATAGTTTGTCCCATTTTCCTTATCAGGATCTTCAGGTTTAGCGACTTTTTTGTTCAATTTACCATTAAAGCGTGTTTTTTAGTTTTTAGAACTAAAATTTATTTCTTTTTTATTGATGAATATGCAGCGGTACCAGTTTTAGCACGGGCTATCGTGTTGGTTACTAAGTTGTGGAGGGCAGTTACTCCATTTAAAATACTGGTATCTACTAAGATGCATCCCGTTAAACTGGAAACCGCCTCCCCAACATAGGTGGGAAATGGATAAAATGTTGTTCCTAAAAGCTAAATCTTAAATACATATAAAAGCGATTACTGAATAAAAAACATCATGGTTTAAAATAAAAAGGGCTTCTACAAAGAACCGTTAAGGGTACACTAGTCGAAAATTCTTCCATACAAACGTAGTCTAGGGATTACTCCACTGTTTGACAATGTACATTCAAAATAAAAAGCTCTGTATGGAAGTAAAAAAAGAAAATATTTAAAAGTTATGAGCGTCGAAAGTTCCACATTTCGACACTAATTTTAACGCATTTTTGGGCGCGAATAAATACCATAAGAAGACGGAAAATTGCAAAACGGCCTCCATACAGGAATAGATTCGTTCAACAAGGCAAAAAAAACATTTTTTGAACAGATAGATTTAGTCGTTTTTTCATGATATCTAGACTGTCAAAGGTCTGTTTATAAAATTTCGCGCGCTCGGTTTCGTCCTAAATCATTATCCTAGTTCGCGTACGAATACACACTTTTGCAAATTTGTAGCGAAATCTACAAATTTGCAAAAGTGTGTATTCGTACGCGAACTAGCTTCCTACTGCTTATCACAGCATCTATCTCTTCCGCACGTGTTGTCGGTTGATATAAAATGCATTTTATCCCCGCGCGCAAAACAGTTCGTGCCGTCGACTAGTGTACCCTTAAGGTATTTTTTTAGCAACATAGTCTATCGGGGTAAACGTATCGGTCCCCGGAGATGCAAATCAGTTTAGCGTGAATGCAACCGCGGGATAAACTTATCATTTTATATTAAAACGTGAATTTAACTTCTATCTCTGTAATATTTTGGTCTTTTAAAAACAATGACTACTTATGTAGGTGGGACCACTAGATCACTTGTGCTGAGCCTCTCTATTTTTCTACACCAATATCTTTTAAATGGCTTTGAATTCAATTGAAAATCTTTTAAATTGATTTTTATTTTATAATTAGGTAAGGTGCGGCTATATATTTCCAGGCAATCCTGCATAAATCTGTTCTACTATCAAGTGATATTTATGAAAATTCGCGACACTTTTTGGTAGGTATTTTCCGAGTCGAGCATAGCGGGACTAGAGCATACGGGACTAACCGATCAATTATACCTGCAGTGGGATCTTAGGCTATGTTTTAGGACCATAGCCGGCGATATTCTCTATTTTCTACCTACCCCAATGGTAAAAGTGGTGATTTTAAATCCTACTACTTTTAAAAATACGAAAGTTTGTGAGCATGGATGGATGGATGATTGTTACTGTTACATGAAAAAACTGCTACACGTATTTAGTGAAACTTTGCAGTAATATAGCTTAGATATCAGAATGACACATATTTATGCTATAATTTATAGTGATAGAAGTACTAATACATTGCGGGCGGAGCTAGTAGGTACATACTTTATAGGTTCATTCGTTTACACATTAATTCTGCAGTCAAACCTTATCTTTGCTGTTGCAATTCGTTATACCACCAAGTGGTAAGAACCAATCGAGCAGCCAACTTCAGCTTCTCCATCCTCATCTCCGATGTAATAAATACCATGACACCTTTTGACATTAATTTCAATAGGTACCTACTTAAAATAAATATTAAATTCCTTTAGTCTTCAGCAATTTCTATTAAGGGTACACTAGTCGACGGCACGAACTATTTTGTGCGCGGGGTTAAAATGCATTTTATATCAACCGACAACACGTGCGCAAGAGATAGATTCTGTGATGAGCAGTAGGAACCTAGTTCGCGTACGAATACACACTTTTGCCAATTTGTAGCGAAATGGATAATGATTTAGGACGAAACCGAACGCGCGAAATTTTGTAAACAGACCTTTGGCAGTCTAGATATCATGAAAAAAACGACTTAATCTATCTGTTCAAAATAAAATTATTTGCATTTTTAAACTGCTAATCTATCCCTGTATGGAGGCCCTTTTGCAATTTTCCGTCTTCTTATGGTATTTATTCGCGCCCAAAAATGCGTTAAAATTAGTGTCGAAATGTGGAACTTTCGACGCTCATAACTTTCAAATATTTTATTTTTTTACTTTTTTGCTTCTTTACAGGGTTAGATAATGATGAGACAAATTGATATCACTTTTTATTTTGAACGTACATCGTCAAACAGTGGCGTTATCGCCAGACTACGTTTGTATGGAAGAAAAAAAAAGAAAGTACATTAATTTCATGTTATTTTAATAACATTCCATAATTGTCCCCTGCATGCTCACTCTCAGGTAAGAGGTTTCCATATTGTGCTTTTGTATTATAAAAATATAATAAATTGCTTGTGATTTTCTCTTGTGCCGCCTCGAAGCACTCTCGTTTCGTAAAAGAATTTCATTTTATATAAAATTTAGAGACGTACTTAATTATTTTTCACATATAACCTTTTTAATATGATGTTGTTTAGTAATAATATTGTTAATGGTCTGCGTTATTGGATACCCCTTGCTCGTATAAATAACCTCGGACAACGAGGTTACTAAATAATGTAGGCGCTGAACATCGCCAATAAAGGTGGTGTACCATTTATTTTGTCCTCTCAAGAAGGTTAAGAAAAAAACAATAGTAGTAAGGTAGATTGGACACCTCTGTTGAGAGAGAAGATAAAAATTCGAAAATAAACGAACAACGCATACAACAACAACAAACAAGCGAAAAAAGAACAAAAAAATAAAAACAAAAGCAGCTTATTAAACTATAAGGTTGGGGAAGAGTTACTTCGCATTTAAAAAAAAATCAAATCATTTTTTAATATAGCTTATTTACATTTAACTAAAGTATGTAGGTCCTGCCTGGTGGTAACAGCTCATAATGAATAATGCCCTTCCAATTCCACCACACACACAGCATCACCTTGTTGCGAGTTAACCCGGGTTTCGCCAGTCTGTAAAACCTGACCGGCCTTTGACCACGACCTTTTTCGCACGTTCTTGTCGTACGTGATCCACTTTTCATCACTAGTTATCAGCTTCTTCAAAAATGGTTCGGTTTCAATACGTCGTAATAAAGAATCACAAATGAGTATACGGTTCATTAGGTTTCTTTCAGTGAGCTCGTGATGTACCCAAATATCGAGCTTTTTGTGTACCCAGTTTTTTTCAAATGCGCCGAAACTGTTTTATGGTCAATTCCCAGTTCTTCAGCTACGTCGTAACTATTGATATGCCAATCTTGCTCCACTTTTTCAAAAATGGCATCCATTTTATCCGTAATAGGGCGACCAGAGCGACGTGCATCATTGACATCAAAATTTCCGGATTGAAAACGCTTAAACCAAATTTGTGCTACTCTCACAGACACTGCACTAGGTCCATAAACATCGCAAATTTTTTTCGCGGCTTGCGTTGCATTTTACCCTTTTTGTAGTAAAATTTTAAAATGTATCGAATTTATTCATTAGATTCACTCATCTTGACGGTACGAAAAACAAATGAAAATCGCACATTTTCCTAATTTGAATTTGGAATTATGTTCTTTAAAATTTAAACTTTCAATGATACCAAAACCAGCCAGATACAAATAGTATAGCCAAAAGATTTTATTACAAGTTCGTACATACTACAATGCGAAAAGACTTTTTCCCCAACCTATTATTTATCTAAATGGCTGCCCAAATTCAACCATGAATTAATAATTTATTCCATGATTTAGATGTTTATTACCATGATTCCAGGGTAGACCATCGAATTGTCTCTGAAAATCCATGGGCTGAATGCAGCTAGAAATGTAATTAGATCAAGGAGATCGAAGGTCGTAATACTCTTTGAGAAAACCTCCCCGAGGAGGTTATTTTAAGAATTTCGTTTGAGGGTTGCATGAAAGGATTCAATATCATCTTTATATGGAGTATATTTTGATTGGCTAAGAATCCTCTGCAATTAGCAGCACGGCGCAAATTTTTGAGACAAAACAGACTCGTAAATTATTTTTCTTTCTTTAACAGTGGTGATGAAACATTGGGTTCTGCGCAGCAACTGGCAGACTTTACAGTCGCCCTAAAGTTCGGATCATCTATACCCAAGACACATTGAAATCCTATTTGATTAATGTTTAGCCTGCTTAAATTCTGTTGGCTGTGTCGATGAGCAAAACAATTCCAATTTGATCAGGCATCGGGAAACTATTGCGGGCCGGATATAGCCGTGTTTGTGGCGGTATGTCCGGCTTTCTGACTAAGAACATCCGGGGTTGCCTCCGGTCAGTGTTTCCCTTTCTTCTTTATTACATTTATAAAGGAAAAACCGTGTGCCCAAAGAGATTTTCCATCGACAATATGACAAATAGAAACTTTCATCGCTTTAATTCTTCCAAGTTCACTGGCGTTATTTTATGAAGAAACCTTGTGCAAAATGCCACACTTCAAACCCAAGCGATTTCATATAAATTTAAGGTTACACTAGTCGACGGCACGAACTATTTTGTGCGCGGGGTTAAAATGCATTTTATATCAACCGACAACTCGTGCGTAAGAGATAGATGCTGTGATGAGTAGTAGGAAGCTAGTTCGCGTACGAATACACACTTTTGCAAATTTGTAGCGAAATGGATAATGATTTAGGACGAAACCGAGTGCGCGAAATCTTATAAACAGACCTTTGGCAGTCTAGATATTATGAAAAAACGACTAAATCTATCTGTTCAAAATAAAATTATATGCATTGTTGAACTACTAATCTATCCCTGTATGGAGGCCGTTTTGCAATTTTCCGTCTTCTTATGGTATTTATTTGCGCCCAAAATGCGTTAAAATTAGTGTCGAAATGTGGAACTTTCGACACTCATAACTTTCAATTTTTTTTTTTTTTTACTTTTTCGCTTCCATACAGGGCTAGATAATGATGAGACAAATTGATATCACTGTTTAAATCTGTACATCGTCAAACAGTGGAATAATCCCTAGACTACGTTAGTATGTAAATTTTTTTGACTAGTGTAACCTTAAAGGCAGATATGAAATAAGCATGTGAAACTTGTTTTGAAATCAAAAATCAAAATCAAAAGTCATTTATTCAAACTAGGCTGAGAATCAGCACTTTCCGAACGTCAAAATTACATAAGACAGTCCCCCAAAAACGCCCGCCCTTCACCACTTCCTAGTGCTTTTGCTGGGAAGAAGAAGTGGCGCAACAAACTCCCCAGCAGCACAGCTGTCTGTTCAGTTAGAAAAAAACTTGTCTTAGTCACCAACTGTTTTATTCGAAGGGAGTAAAATAATAATGCAACTTTCACGTTTTATAATACGTTCTGGTAACTTAACTGAAAATTTGATAATATTACCGGTGGTTTAGAACGAATTATAGCATAATGTTTCTTTTAAATATTTAGTGCCTGGGTGACCAAGCTCTGCTAGGGTGAAAAAAGAGTAAACCTAGCTAGATCGATTTATCGCCCCCGAAACCCCCTGAACATTAAATTTCATGAAAATCGTTGGAGCCGTTTTACGAGTATATACAAGAATTGCTCGTTTAAAGGTATTACTCGTAGATAGACTAAAACTTTTATTTTTAACCGACTTCAAAAAGGAAGAGGTTCTCAATTCAAATGTATTTTTTTTTATGTGTGTTACCTCAGAACTTTATACTAGGTGAACCGATATCGATTGTTCTTTTGATTTGAAAGCCCAATTAAATTTGATCAAGATCTGATGAAGAACTTCGGCAATATACGACAGACTAACTCTTCAATAAATGAGAGCAAATCTCTCGGGATTGCTGCAATCGCATATATGTTTATTGTTTACTCCATTTCATAACATAACATCACGCCGGTACGCTCTAAAGGGGTATGCAGATGTGTGCAGTAGGTACACTCTAATTTCACCGGCTGTGTTCAAGTATCATGTTTTTCTGACAATTTATTCTGGCATAACGGTGGGCACTATAGATATGTACCACAACTATAAAGTGAACAATAAAATCATTTTACAAAAAAATACAACCGACTTCCAAATGAAAACACTACAAAGTCAAAAATAACTTCAATTTCGGCTGTCGGTGTCAAAAAACGAAGACACAAAAACAAGAATACCGACTTCCGAAATTTCAACAACGTTTAATGAACTAAAACGTTCGAATTGTAATATCGTTTGTCAATACACGTTAATACGTCGTATATTTAACGCTATTTACACTGAGGTGTAATATGATATGCTTTGAAAATTACGCTCCCGACTACACATCTGCCGTGTAACTATAAACCATACCGAGATCTAACTTGACGCCAGCGCCATCTACGAAAGAAACTTCGGAAGCTTTAACAAATAATTAAATAAATTAAGGCTAACATGAATTTATGAAGGACTAAACAGATTTCTATTTTTTTTTTATGTAACGTTTTTTCGAATTAAATGGCTAAAACTGAGCTGCCAACAAAACTGATTGGCAATTTGTGTTTTTATGGTCTGAAATATTTTAAAAGTCTCAACAACTATATTTTTATGGAAGCTTGATTGATAGTCTTTTAACGAATAAGTTTCAGTGTTAAATTTTAAACACATATGTTTTTTTAACGATAGTTTGTGTTAAGGCGATATATACACCCCAATGCTAACGCAGTACTGGCTGTGCGCCCACTCGATGCCAAAATATCAAAATTGAACCTCCTTTTGAACAGTTTTGTTTGCAAAATATTATTTGATTTACATATGCTATGTTAATTATAAATAAATACCAGCCATATTTTTTTCTGTGTAAAATATTTTCCAAAAGTTGCGAAAAAATATCGTGTTGTTAATTATGTTTTTAAAGCAAAACTATTAGTTACACGTAAAAACCTTGTGTTCAAAATTGTGTACATGAATCAATAATAAATATATATTTTTTTCTAACCTATTAACCTAGCCGTTACTAAGGTGTATGCTTAAGAATGTTACCGTTTTACGGCACTAAAGCGTATGTAGGCCCTTAACAACATCAGCGCCCTGGCGGACGTAGCGAGGAACTGACCCATGAAACAGCTGGTTCTTAAGTCCTGCATATTTAATACGGTAAACTTTGTTAGTACAAAAGTTGAGGAATCCTTAGTTTATTACTTCAACCTACCTGATATTTATGTAGCTGTAACTTTAGAGCAATTTCGCTAGTTCAAAATCAAAATCATTTATTTTTATTTTACATAGGCCTACATGGGCACTTATAAAACGTCGACAAAAGGTGCACTGTGCACTGTGGTTTTCCTGTTAGTCGTTGTAATACTTTACACCTATACGTAGTTAGTCAGTCTGGTTGCACCGTGCTCACGTATATGGATTAATGTGTGTGTGTGTTGTGTGTGTGTGCGCGTATGTATGTGTGGGCGTATGTATGTGTGTGCGTGCGCGTATGTATGGATGTGTGTCGTGTATGTTTAAGAGTAAGAATGAACTTTTTTGTCCATTCTTCTCCATAACCTTAGTATAAATCATGTATGTCTCCTGATAGCAATAACCTGGGGATATTTAAGTCAAGAGTAAGTGTAATATTTCTAGGCAAACGTGCTTCGCCGCCGACCACATAATCGCTTACCATCGGGTGAGGTAGTGGTACACGCAAACCTATGAATAATTTCAATAATACAAACAAAGTTCCCAGAGCTGATGCCGGGTACAAGCTAGCTATGCATAGGTAGATAATCATAAAGTAAGTATTCAAAGGTGTGTATTCCCGGCAGAGGGTCTGCCCACAAAACTAAAGTTCACAAAGCTCCCACTTGTTTCTAAACTATGATTTATCGGCACCCCAAACAGGTGACGGTACTCGCTTCCTCGTACTTTTAGAGCAGTTTAATTTTGTACATCATTCTGTTTTGAAACATATGAACGGGAGGGATGAAACACAACATACTAAAAGGTTTTAACATCATTAATATTCTTCTATTAATTTTCTTGTATTTATCTCAATTTATGTATTTGTGATATTTTTTTTTTATTGATAGGCTCGAATTGAAATGGTTAGCGATAATGTGGTCGACGGTGAGCACGCCTGCCTAGAAATAACCTATTTATTCTTGACTTAAAGACCCCAAGGTTGTGGTACTGTTGTCTCCTTCCAGTTAGTCATCATATCATTAGTCAACCCCTTTCTAGACATATTTTATTTTTCACACATTCCATTCATCGTTTCCGTTGTTGAAAAGAGTAGCGGCAATGCTACTCTTATTTATAGCCATCCACTTTAATAACTACTCAAAACATTCCTCACGACATTTTCCTCATTCTTCAAGAAACTAAAAGAATTATGAATATAAATGTGAATGGATGGCACAGGAAAAGAGGGGTTGTAGAAAAGACAGGTAGATTGTGTTAAGATTTATATGAAAAAGCGAGTGATAAATAATCAGACGGTTGACAGGACGGAATATTAGAAGATTTTTTTTTGCGACCATCCCAAATGATAATGAGTCAAGGGCAGCAAGATAATGGTTCTGTTTTGTAAAACTGTTTTGGTTTTCTAGGTTCCAAGGATATTTTCCTGCCGCCCCATCTGTTTTAAAACTATTGAAGCTATTAATATAGAATTGGGATTACCATTTACAAAATGAGGCAATGACTAGCATGTGGGCCTATCCAGTTCGTAAAATGACTCCTAGAAAGACAGAAGATCTATTCTGACGATAGATATTTTTTATCACAGGAGTGGCACTGATGATATTCCATTGTTCGGATGTGATGGTATAAGGTTGCTGTTTGGTATATCCCTATTGCCTTCACCTAACAGAAACATTGTCGTCAGTTCTTGAATCTCGTCGTCAAAGAACCAATATGGTAAATGTTGACATACTGAGGTGGCCCTGACTTCAGAAGTTCAACTGAAAGCCAGAGTCAGCAAAAGGCCATCGCCTAGAAATTGTAAAGTGACGAGAGGGTTTTTAAAGTTAACCAAGCAAAAAATTACGTCAACATCCAAAACTAGGGTTGCCAGATCGGAAGAAGAAAATATCTGGTGGTATTAGAAAATGTCGGGCTTTTGAGGTTGTTGCCGGGAGAAATAAATTTTAAAAATAAAAATGTAATATAAAAAGTTTATTTTTTTAACTAGGTTAAAAATACTTAACATTAAGGACAATACTCCATTTTTAGGTTGCCACATGTATTTGGCATTGGACTTTACTTAGTCCAACATTTAGATCATTTAGGAGTATTCAGCAAAGGTTTAAAATTCTAATAATTTAAGTACTTCAAAGTTTTGTCTAATTACTAACTCAGCTTTTATTAAATCAAAGGCCATGCAATTTCTCTCTTTGGTGTACCTATAAATTATTTAGCAAACTAAAGATCTTTTCACAGTAAGCATTGCTTATAGACATTAATAACACAAATGATCTGAAAGAAAGAACATTCCGAGAACTTGTTTGTCTGGATTTTTTGAGTTTTGTCGGGACTCTGGAGACCCTTTAAAATGTCGGGCGAATCCAGACGAATCTCGACCATCTGGCAACCCTATCTAAAACACAACTCTCCAGTTACCACTTCATTATCGTTTTAATCAATTTCAGCAAAGGCATCAAATTAATTGCCTCTCTGAAACCTAATAGGAAAACTGAAGCCTCGATACTTGGCCCGGTGTGTTTGTTGAACAGTTATGCTACCTTCGGCACAAAGTTAGATTGAGTTGAGTCAAACGACGCCGCTCCGTCGATGACATCAAGTTCTGATTTCATAAATAACTTTTCTACAGATCTAGTAATACATCAACTTCGGTACATCACTCTTTGGGCTCCCACAGAGAGGCACGACGCGACGATGTAAAACAATTTTGTGATATTGTGCAGGACGTAGCGTGTTCATTGGCCCCGAGAAAAGAAGGGCGTAAACCTTCTGGCCATTGCCGCTGAACGCCCCATCCACATCAACGAAAACAAAGGTTCTTGGATGCCTAGCTGCAGCAGTGACGTAGGGTTGCAAATCGACTCTAACGATTCAACGATGTGTTGGCTGTACTTGAGTTATTTCCAGATTCCGGGTTGCCTACTTCTGGATCAGCACTCCTGGTGTCCAGGTTCCGAGGTTCAGCTCGACAGGATCGAAAAGGGATGTCTTCATAAGGGTTGAAGTCGATGAATTAAATGAAACACTAAGTTATTCAGTACACGGCACGATTCTAGGGCTCTCAACAATTTCTGAGACTTGATTCTATATAAGAATTACTTCTTATTTACTAAGACAAGTACAAGCGACTAGCTTTGGATGACTACAAATTCTATTTTGGGCCCGGGGGTTCTTTATACCCTCGCATCGTGCCATTATTGAGAGCCCCGCAAATTCTCGCCGAAAATAATTTTTATTTATGTAAAAAACCCTTATACATATTTGGTAAATAGGGTTACCGCACCCCTTCCATGGTGCTATCAATAGCTGGATTCCTTCGTACTGTAACACAGCAACGCCCCCTATCTATGTATCTAATCAATATACCTAATTTCCAGGTATTGATAGCTTCCCTAGACTATTTCCATGAAATAAAAGGACAATTCCCTTTATTTCCCAGTTAAAACCTTAATAGTTTTCAACCTAGCCTAAGGATATCTATAGGTTGGGTTGACCTGCTGGTGCCAATAGCAGGCTGTCTGTTGACGTCTAGAAAAAGCTTATTTTCGGGAATCTTCTATGGGATATCATCCCTTATGTAATGAATCTATAAATTCCTAAGTCATTTCACCGACTTTAGGACTTCCTACTTAGGCTAACCAGACAATCACCGCCTATTATGGGGATTCTGGTAGCCAATAGACCACACTTTACATTTCTAGTGTTTATGTAAGTCTATCTAGGTCATATGCACATAAGGTGCCTTGATATGTACAAATTTGATAGCCGGTCACTTTCTTTGCGCCCAGCTATCAGAGAAATTAGATATAAAAACACTAATAAGATTGGGACGACACGATGGTGCGTTCAACGGGCCATCGGGAGGTCCCCAAAAATTCCTTATTTTCGGAATTCCCAGGGGTGTATAGTCTCGGGGAATGCCAAAAACTGACTAAAATTACATTTCCAGAAACCTATTTTCCGGAATTGTACTTAAACTACTTGAGCGATTTTCGCTCCAAAGTGATGGCTTGGTAGCTAGTCCAGCAAGCCATCCGAAAGTACTTATACCATGAGTACATCTATTCCCTTCATGGAGTTATTCCACCTGAAGGGTCTACAAATTTCAACGTTTTACGTTGTTTACATTTTTCACGACTGCTTATCTCGTTGACTATCCAAGCGATTCTTCCCATCTAGAAACCGCCTGGAAGCCCTTTTAGCAAGCTTTCCAATGGTAGTACTTTTACCAGTACACCTATATGTTTCTAGGTACTTAGGGCACCTAAAACCGTAAGCGATTGCCAAAACCAGTTAAACAGCAGTTTTTCTATTATATACTGACTTGATATCTCAAGTAAATGGGCTTTATATAAAAGACTACGCTAACTATGAGGTGTATATAGGCTTCCTGTCTCGGTCTAGGTCCCCCATATACCCTAAAATGACCTAAAACCATATATTTGGTGTTTGAGATATCAAGTCAATATTCCTATTTACATAGCAGAAACTATGTGGTCTTCACATAGTTTCATCATTATGTACTGATTTCATGTCCAGTACATAGGATAAGCCCTTAAAAACATGATTTTAATTACTATAATATTTTCGAAAACCACCAAAACTATATATATCGTGTGGTTCCCTCTCACGGTTCATTCGGAACTAATCCGTCGTCGAGCACAGACGTATCGTATGACAGAAATTTATGTTTTTTACTATGATAACTCTTATCAGTATGCTTTCTAATGATTTTACTCTGTTAAGGGTGAACTATTGAACCCTATAACATACTGACAAACACTAAAAACATTATACTACTATCTCAAAAAATGTAGGTAAAATTTTAGTATAAATATAAACGTGCCTCTAAAATTCATTTTAGTATCAGGTGGCGCGCCGTGGTAAGCAGACATGTCTACACATACAAACTTCAATTTCTATGAACCATTTAGTATGGTTGATGACGCTTCGTCGCGAACATATCTCCCGCCGTGCAGTGCTGTGTCGACTCGCTGTGTCGACTCGAAGTGTTGTCGGCGCGGCGCTGCATTCCTTCGGTGAGCGACGGACGGCATTTCTCGGCTGCCGGCCAGGCCCACCGAGAGGACGGTCGCCGCTCCGGCATCTCTGGTTACTGGGGCAGTGGGACGAGTTTCTTCACCGGACGCTTCAAGGTACCGCCAAGCGTGCGTACCTCAGCGGTCCGGATTTCTCCGTCGATTCCTGGATACACGGCCACAATGCGGCCTCGCGGCCACGTATTGCGGGGCAGCTGGCCGTCGGCTATCAGGACAGGGTCACCCACTTTAAATCTGGGCCCACTACTATGTGGCTCCCGCCGGTTTTGGAGCTCCGGCAGGTACTCTCTGACCCAGCGACTCCAGAACATATCAGCGAGGATCTGTGATCGTCGCCATATTTTCCTGCTGTCTATATCTTGCTCGGTGAACGTGCCAGGTGTAGGTAGTCTGGCTGACCCACCGAGCAAGAGGTGATTCGGTGTGATGGATTCATCATCATCACCATCTACCGACACGTGTGTCAATGGTCGGCTATTTACAATGTACTCTGCCTCACAAATCAGTGTGGACAACACCTCTTCGGTGGGGTGTTTTCCTGTAAGTACATTGTATAGTGTGTTTTTTACACAACGAACTAGGCGCTCCCAGGCGCCTCCCATGAATGGCGCTGATGGCGTTATGAAGCGCCATACGATGCCTCTACGACTTGCCTCTGTTTTGAAGGCGTCTCGCAGCTCTCTGTCGGCGCCGTGCATGTTGGTGCCATTGTCTGAGTGTATCTCAGCTGGGCATCCTCTGCGTGCGGCGAATCGGCGCAGCGCCAATATGGCGGAGTCTGCGCTAAGGCTGGCGGCGATTTCAAGGTGCACCGCCCTTGATGTGAGACACGTAAATAGTGCTACGTATCTCTTCTGATGCTGCCGACCGACGGTGACGGATAGCGGGCCGAAATAGTCGAGCCCGGTATATGTAAACGGCCTCTTATGGTGAGCGAGGCGCGTTTTCGGGTGGTCGCCGGTCGCAGGTACTGGTGGCTGTGCCTTGCGTATACGGCAATGCAGGCATCTTGCTATCACCTTCTTCGCTGTTGGTCGCATCTTCACGACCCAGTAGTGCTGCCGTACCTCATTAATTGTGAGTTCGGTGCCACTATGTTGTAGACTGCGATGTGTCCAGTCTATGTACAACTGCGTTATGTGATGGTCGCCATGTAATATAGGCGGTAGGCTACCTCTTGCGTAGCTGCTATGCGACTTCTTAGTCGCAGCACGCCGTCGACGACCTGAATTTGTAAAGGTCGCAGCGAGCTATTTTTATTTATTTCTTCAACATTCGCTAACTCTGAAGCGAACGATTGTTGTTGTGCGACCTGGACAAGTATTTTCTCAGCTTCTTGGAGAAATTCTGCTTCTATGATTTGTCTGTTGACCTGGGTTGGTGCTCTGCATGCCTGCTTCTGCTTCTGTGCAGGTACAGCGGGCTTCTTGCGCCAGTCTGGGTCCTTTTCAGCGTTTTTTCTCGTCCGTTTATAGGACGTTATCTCTGTTCTATTTTTGCAAAGAGATATAAAACGCAGAACTGTGGCGGTCGCACGAAGCAGTCGCTCCCATCTGGAGAATCTGCTTGGCTCTGGAACGGCTTCTATGAAGCTCTTCTTGTCCCCTTCTGTGACAACGAAAGTTTTTTCTTCTCCCGTGTCGTTTGTAGTCGGAGGTTTCTCTGTGGGCCATAATTCGGGCCCAAGAGACAAAAAACTCGGCCCGCAGTACCACTCGTGGTCCGAGTTGAACCGCAGTGGCACGTCACGGGTTGCTGCATCAGCGATGTTCATCTTGGTGGGTATCCATCGCCAATCTTCGACTTTGCTATTGTCTTCAATAGCAGCTATTCGGTGAGCAACGAAAGGTTTGTATACTCTCGCTCCTCTTCTAATCCAGGTCAGTACGGTCTTGCTATCTGACCAATACGTTACTGACGTGGGCTTGCAGTCGTGTTCACTCATCACTGCTGCGGCTACGCGGGTTCCCAATACCGCGGCCTGAAGTTCGAGTCTCGGTATCGAAAGCAGTTTCAGTGGGGCCACCCGCGCTTTCGCCATAACAAGGCTTATTAAGTGCTTGCCTTCCACGGTCGTGGCCCGCCAGTATATAGCGGTAGCATATGCCATCTCGCTTGCATCAGTGAACACATGCACCTGCATTTCTATAGCGTCGCTATATCCAGGATAGCATCTTGGTACGCTAACGTTTTTTAGTTGGCGTAAATGTTGTACCCAAATTTTCCATTGTAATGCTAGGTCAACATCTAGCCTCTGATCCCAGTCGACGCCTCGCCTCCATGCTTCTTGCAATATTTGCTTCGCCTTGATGGTTACTGGCGAGGCGAGTCCGAGTGGGTCGTATAGCGACGCTACTATTCTGAGCGCCTCTCGCTTGGTGGGCGCCTCTCGGTCCAAGATACCCTCAGGCAGACGCGCGAGTGTGAGGTTGAAACCCAGCGTGTCTTCGCCTGGCCTCCATATGAGGCCGAGTATCTTTTCCGACGTATCTATATCTCCAATGGATACCATCTCAGTTTGTATATGCGATGGGTCCATTTTTTCTAGGAGCTGCGAGCTATTTGAAACCCATTTCTTGAGTTCAAACCTCGCCTGTAGGTGTATTTTTCGCACCATACTAGCGACTTCTGCCGCCTTCTCGATAGTTCTATAACTATCTAGGTAGTCATCCATATAATGACTACGTAGTATAGCATCCACAGCTTCAGGGTGCTTCTCTATATATTTGTTTGCGTTCCAGTTCTTTGCAAAAATTGCTGTGCAAGGCGAACTGGCTGCGCCGAAAATGATGGACGTCATTCTATATTCTTCTGGCGCTCCTTCTCTGCGGTTTCCCCTCCACAGGTAGCGAAGCGCGTCTCGGTCTTGGCTCCGCACCTTCACTTGCATGAACATCTCCGCTATGTCACCGGTTATTGCGACGCAGTGGCGGCGAAACCGCATCATTACGCCTGGCAGCGACTGTAATAGGTCGGGCCCAGTTAACAGGAAGTCATTCAGTGACATTCCTCTCGATTTGGCGGCAGCGTCATGTACGATGCGAAGTTTGTCTGGCTTCATTGGGTTGAAGACATCGAAGTGTGGGAGGTACCAAGTTTTGCCCGGCGTGCTAATTGCGGGTGCCCTTTCAGCGTACCCTTTCGCAATTAGCGAGTCCATCTGGTCTGAGTATCTTCTTAGAAGTTCCTGGTTCTTGTCCAGCTTCTTTTCTGTTGAGACGAGCCTCTTCAGAGCTGTCTCAAAGCTATCTGGCATCTCAGCATGCTCATTACGCCAAAGCATGGCGGTTTCGATGTGTCCATTCTCTAATTGGACAGTTGATCGATTCAAAATGTCCTCTGCCCTTCTTGCTGGGTCAGAGGCGGGTCGCTGTGGGTTTATGCACAACGATTCTATGGCGAAATGTTCGCGCAACTGATGATCCAAATTGTCATCAGTTGTTATTCTATTGACATGATGTACTTGTTGTCGTAGTAAACTACTGTGCGCGCCATGTAGTGTCCAACCCATTGCTGTAAGTGACGCAATTGGTTGGTGTCTTGGACCTCTGCGAATCTCGCTGGCCAATAACAAATGCCAGTTGTCTTGGCCGACGAGTATTTTTGGCACGCCATTGTTGTACATCAACTCTTTTCTCAAGTCGGTTAAATGCTTGCAGCGTGCGACAACCCTATCGCTCACTGTTTGTTTTGCCAAGCTGAGTTTAGGTATAGTACGTGCTTTAAATTGTACCCTTCTCTCTTGCGGGCTAACCAGCGTCACCTTGACTCTTCTTGAGCATGGGGTGGTGAGCATGGTGTTGCCTATCGCACCGATCTTGAGCGGGTCCACAGGGCCCTCTGCCCCGACTTGCCTCGCGATGTCTTCATCCATCAGCGAAACGGTGGACCCATCGTCTAGGAGAGCGTATGTTGCTACCTCTCCCGCCGGTCCGATTACCCGGACCGGCACTATCTTGAGGTACGCCTGGCTCGATGGTGACCCGAAACTGGCCACCGTTTCCTGAGGATCCTTGCGGGATTCAGGAACATCGGGCTTCTTGTTGGCTTCCCTCTGCTGTTGCTTCTTCCTATGAAGAAGCCGATGGTGCGTATCTCTGCACCCGTCTTGGCCACACTGTTTTCTCTTACAAGTGTGGTTGCCTCGTCGATGTTGAAGGCAGCGATAACATAGATTGTGTTTTTTCGCTAGCTCCCATCTTTTCTCGACAGCTACGCCCCTGAATTGTGCACATCCAGTGGCGTAGTGATGTCCCACGTCGCAAACACGGCATTTTCCTACCGGTTGGTCCGTAGCTATATGCGTCCTTTGTGTGACGCGTCTGTTGGTGTTCGCCTCGGCCGAAGCGATGCCTTCGGGTGGGGCGAATGGACTACAGAAGTGTGCCTGTTCAGATATAAAATTACTGAACAATGAAATATCTGGCACCGATTGGTACTTCTCCGAATATGATCGGTACCATTGTGCTCGTAGCGAATTGGGTAACTTCTCTGTTAACAATCGCATAAGCTCCGCGTTCATAAGGTAATGACCCTTTTTTAACGCGCGGAGCGTGACTACAGCACCTCTTACGCGACTTGCAAACGCGCAGATGTCTCTTGGTGACTCATAGTCCAGTCAACGAGGATATTTGTTGTATGGAGACTTCCGAAAAATTCTCCCGCCTCTGAAATTTGGCATGTGATGAAATGAGGTAATACAGATTACAGATGTAGAATAATCCAACAAATTTTATTACGAGATGTTAGGTATTTTTACCTAAACATGATAATCGCTTATAAGGCTTTGTGAATATTTCCTCAGACTGAAATACTTTCTTTATACGTATGTATGTACTGGTTAGAATAAGTATGTAAAGGTATCCAATATTTTTTCGATTTTGGATATACCCCAAATTCAACTTTTAACATTTTGCACTATAACTTCTACTGAAAAATTGCTCTGCTAATTGTTATTTTTAAATATGTTTTTATATCTTTAAATAGATAGCTTTGTTTAGTTATCCAAAAGATTTTCCTTTTTTTTTTTTTTTTTTTGATTTTTGATTAATTACGTGACGTGAAAAATATCTCCGTGCATTTTCATACCTTTATTAGTAATATGATTTTATATTAAAACATAATTATCAATAATCCAACAAATTTTCGAACGTTCATTATATTTGTTAGGATAATTTGCCGATTTATGCTAGAACGTAAGGGTTGACCTTCACTTGACCGCTTAGAGCTACTTTGCCACGCACTACTTTTGGATTAGTGTAGGCGAGTTTTACAAATATGTTTTTTATCTTAATATGCACAATTTATGTAAAGTCATCAAGTACCACAATCTAAAATTTTCTCATCCGATTTTGAACTTAACCAACAACATTTTATGGTTTAAAATCATTTGGAGAAAGGGGAATGCCCATTTTGTAAGGGAACTTGGGCCCCTTTGAAAAAATGGTTGTATCTTGATGAATTTGGTTGTATATTGTAGAAAAAACACGTTATATTCATAATTAGAAAACATTTTTTATTTATTTTGCGGGGTTCACGAGAAATAACGATGTTTTTGTTCTTGAAATAAACCCTTATTACAATGCAATAAGGTGCATACAAATGTCCAAGTGAAGAAACCTGATCTGTTGTTGTATGTACATAAAAAGTAAAGGACACGGATGGAAAAAAACACAAAATATAAATCCTGTTATTGGATAATATTGAAATCTCAGACACGATACCTCATAAGGGGCCTGTGTATGGGCAATCTCCTTTTACAGTTTTGTATAACCTGATGTGCTGTTGACTGTACAACGGCGTTTAGAAAATCGCTTAATATTTTTTTTTATACTTATATGGATATTAAAAAACTTTTGATAGGTATAAAACGTTTATTTAAAATCCGTCGCATCTTCATAAATCTTCGCATAGTTTACGGAGGTCCTTAAGGACTTTGTAAACTATGCGAAAAAATTGTCAAAAAGTATGTTTATAAAGACACCTGTTGAGGAAATATCGAGGAAAAAAAAATATTATTATGTTCTTTATTTAATTTTCATTTCTTATTGTCTACATTTTAAAATATTTTTAAAAAAATTAAATAAAAAATAACATTAGAAAATAAAAACAAACTTTTAAAAATATAAAAAATAGACGCCCACCGGTATCGGGAACAGGGTCCAAGCATGATGTACAAGTCTATTGCTAAATATGGAGCACTATTGTTAAATATGGAGATAAATATATTGG
Source organism: Orthosia incerta (assembly GCA_948252205.1). NCBI lineage: Eukaryota > Metazoa > Arthropoda > Insecta > Lepidoptera > Noctuidae > Orthosia > Orthosia incerta. Next base: position 67,806,339 of record OX411741.1, read on the forward strand.
GACTTTGTTTAATTTATGTGAATACTTTTTACATTTTTAAATATTAGCTTATAATAATAAAATACAAATATATTTAAAATATAAAAAATAGTAGCCCACCGGTAAGATTGGAAGCCGACCACAATATAGTTGGGGAAAAGGCTAGGTAGATGATGATGAGTAGCCCAATGGTATCGGGAACAGGGTCCAAGCTACCGGTGGTCAGGGCTCCTGAGAGAGGAATCTCCTAACGATACGCGCCGCGTCAGGAGTACCGCTTTCTGGATCAAGCCCTTGATCCAACTGCCCAACAAGATATATCATGCCATTGGCCGTCACCACTATCGGCACAATGACTGCTGTATTCACATCCCACATGTCGACAACCCGGCGAGCCAGATCAAGATACTTAGTTTTTTATCTTTCTCAGCATTCACGAGGTTCTCGTCATGAGGGACCGCTATGTCAACAATCATTGAGCGACGCTCTAGTCGGTCGATCACCACTATGTCAGGCTTATTAACAACAATAGTCCTGTCAGTGATGATAGACCGATCCCAATGCAACGTGACATTGTCATTTTCGAGAACTGGGTCGGCCACATACCTATAGTACGGTACTTCCCATTCCACAAGATTGTATTTAAGAGCAGTTGCTGATGGATAATCCTGGCTACAAAATTGTGTCTATGAAATAGTCTCCGTTACCTAGACTAAAACAACCGGAGATAATGTGACGGATGGATTCCCCCGGCCGGTGACATGCCCGACTAATGTCAACTGTGCCGCCCTTCATGATGTATTTCCGGTAGTTGTTCGTCATCATAACTCGTCCATAATCGCAAAGACAAAACCTTCGGTTTCCCCGAAAAGGTCACCAAATCGCAACCAGGCCACGGACGCTAAGAGATCTATAAGCGTCCGTGAAGCGCCTTGCTCTGCCATACCTCCCTGTGGTATCTAATACTATAGGTTTGCGCATATTATCGATAGCCAAGGAGGGCGGGATAAGGCCCTTGTCCGCCGCTACCACATCACGATGCATACCCACGTAGGTTTTCTGGAAGTATTCCCTAAGACTGCATACCTCGCGGTTGTGCAGAGATTTAGCATTTAAAAGGCCTCGAACGCCGTCCTTCCGCGGGATATACAGTCTCATCACCGATGACCCTGGTGATGCATGTAATTTGCGGTAAGCAGTGAGCAGACCCTCCTATCCAGGGTGTCAAGTTCTGTATTATATATTATATATCCATTTGAGTATGCCGAAAGTGTACATTAAGACGATTCATTTAACGACTGATTCACGCCAGTAGCATCGATGCCTAGGTAGTGCTTCCGACATACCCAAATACTTGTAAGTTTCGGTTGAGTAAAGGGATCTAAGGTTTATGGAATCCGAGAGTTGTATTCCCACGGATTCCATAATCTCGCCTCGCTTTACATGCATGACTGCACATTTGTCCACACCAAATTCCATCCTGATGGCGTTACTGAAGGTTTCTGTTACCATCTGTATATTATATACCATCAGTTGCAAGTTGTTGGGGGCAAAGAGCTTCAGATCATCCATGTAAAGGAGGTGTGACATGACCTGACCTCTTCTTCTCAACCGATAGCCCAGGCTCGAACCCACCAGCAGTGTACTAAGAGGGTTTAGGGCTAAACAAAAACACAGCGGACTCAGACTATCACCCTGAAATATTCCACGCTTGATCCTCATAGGTTCGCTGTTCTCTTGAATCTGTCGACATCCTGGATAGTGAAGGACCGTCCTCCATTGCCCCATAGATGACGTCAGAAAGGCGCGCAGAGTTGCATCAATTTTATACAACTCCAGAACCCTCATGTATCACTGAGTCATAGGCCTTCTTGTGGTATTATTATTTTTGATATATTTTTGTGATTCTCGGGACCCCTTTGAAAGGTGTACCAGAGGCCGAAACCAATTCGCAGAGGCCTTGTTAGACATGTAGGAAGAAATTTGACACCAACCGGCGATTATCCCTGTATGCACTAGTCACTACGCAAGGGAACCAAAAGGACAAACCCCGGCTGGTGCAGGACTATTGCAGAATATGGACACAAAACACATTGAGCTATGGGTTTGAGAGGTTTCGTAGATCGATTACCTAAAAATATAGATGGACTATTGGCCCCTGCCTGACCACTATTGATCTACACGGCTTTAATAAGGCAGGTAAAGACTTGCACACTCAATTAATGGGCCTCCCCAAAACAGTCTCTAGCACTTTAGTGACGTAGCGCCAAGGGAGCAACATATACGGAGGTGCTTGAGGAGTGGAGGGGTACGCCACGACTATCAGGACAATCCCGAAAGTACGGTCAAGATCTGTACCAGCATCTTACTTGGTTAACTTCCTTCCTCCGAGCTCGTATGCTCTTGCGAATCTCCACTCAAGCCAGCCAATTAAGGCAAGAGAGAGGTGGAAGCCCTGTTCCCCGTCGGTGTTCACACCGACCGGCCAATAAAGGCAAGGCGGAGACGAGGGATAAGACTTCTGCCTAGAGATCAGGTCCGTGGGGTCGCCACTGCCCACCAACTCGCCACAAAGCTGGCCTGTGGATTGTATTGACCCTCACCCAAGGCATGTTGCGGCAAAGTAGAATCTACCGGAACCGACCTTGGGTTCATTGTAGCACGTAGGGCCCACCACGACGTCAACGTAGAGATACTGCGGTGGGGGTATAATTATTAGACATTTTGACTGGAAATCGAATTCGATAGGCGGGATGTTCGCTGCCGGTGGTTCTAACGCTGTGGCATTCATGAATAATATCTTTTTCCTTTTAAACGCCTTGATCATGGCATCATTTATATATCATATTCGACATTTCACGTGTACTGTAAGGTTTGAAACTTCCATAAGTTGCGAGCAAAATCCAACATCTCTTCTTCGGCTTGATTGTCGAGTCTTTTGAAGTCCCTTTTATGTCACTTTAACAAACCCCACTATTAAAGGTTTTTTACACAGCACACACATTTTTAAACAAACGTTCCTTGCACAAGTACAAAGAGTAAAATAATAAATATGCACAAGTAGGTAGGTACACAACTGCCCGGCGAGCATGGGCGTACCCAAGACATTTGTGACAAGACATGATAAATTATGTCATGTCTTACAATTTGTCTTAAATGCTAGCACGGGTCAAACGTGTGACATATTTTAAAGTTTTAAAGGCGCGACATGCCTTTCTTGTTGCTGCCCGGCGAGCACGGCCTACTGTGACATGGCTTGAGTCACACATTTCATCACAGTTTGGGCGATAAAGCCATTTTGACATAATAGCACCGGCGGCGTGAGAAAATTCTCTGACGTTTATTTGGGACTCATCGGGTCTTAATTGCTAATACGGGCGCACCCATTTTGTCACAAATGTCACATTTTGACAGATGATTCAGAAAAATGTATCACTTTCTCTCTTTATAATTATTTTCTTTTATTCCATATTCTTCTTACTTTCTAAATTTTTAAATATTTCTTACCAAAAAACATTTAAAATTAAAAAAATTGGGACCCACCGGTATCGGGAACAGGGTCCAAACTTTTATATTTTTAAGTTATTATTAAAAGTTTTCACAATAATTATATCTTTCTATCAAACACTTACTATGTTATCAAACAAACAAAGAAAAATAAAGTGTGCATAAGTCTATGGTCGTGGGTCAAATATTAATTTGTTCCCAACAAAATTAAGAAGTTGTTTATCTGTATGAACGGTACACTTTTATACGTATTATTTTATTTGGTCGTCTATTCAATTTATGTCGCACTGTGAAGTCAGCAACAAGAAAGGCATGTCGCGCCTTTAAACTGTGTCACATGGTTGTCTCGTGCTAGCATAAAAGACAAATTGTAAGACATGACATATTTTATCATAACTTGTCATGACCGAAAATATTTTCTTTTAAGAATTTGTAGTTCAAGTCGAAAACCATGCAAAAAAAAAAAAACTTTCATAAATTCATGTTGGGATGCTGCTAGTACCTATGGATGTGACAAAGGGGGGGCTAACTTTTGGTTATTTTTTGCCTAGGACATACCGTTTTCGAGATACCATTTTAGAAATATAGAGCGTTTTATGCAAAATAAAATAAGATTCGGAGGCCCATAATTCGGAAACAGTCCGTCGTAGGGCTATGCTTCTCAGAACCTAAATGGTTTTTATGGCCAAGGTTAAACCGAAACTGCAATAAAATTGGAAAAATTCCGATAAAAATAAAAAAATAAACGTCAAGAAGTTATACCACAAGTCAAGAAAATATCTCACGCCGCCGTGCTAGCATATAAGACAAAATGGCTTTATCACCCAAACTGTGATAAAAAGTGTGACTTAAGCCATGTCAAAGTAGGCCGAGCTCGCCGGGCTGCTCCGTTTCATACTTCGAGCGAGACTCGCTGCCCGTCGCCACAGCACTGCGCGAGCGCCCCGCACCCCTCTTCACTCCCGCGACTGGTCGTTGCTAACCGACAGCAATGCTTGTACTTAACAATTATTGAGTTTGTAAAAGCTTTGGTATTAGGCCGAATTTCCATTGGATTATTGAAAAACCTATTAAAATACAGTGACTCATAACTAATAAATGTATTAAATTAACCTGAGCAATTATTCACATGATGTAATTAAGTAAAAATGAAAAAAGAAATGTTTTAAAGGAAAATCTTTTGGATAACTTAACAAAGCTATTTATTTGAGAAAATAAAACCATATTAAAAATAAAAATTACCAGACCAATTTTTCAGTAGAAGTTATAGCGCAAAATGTAATAAATTAAATTTGGAGTGTTTCTCAAATCGAAAAAATGTTGGATGCCTATACTTGCCTATTCTAACTAATACATTCGTACGTATACAGAAATTATTTCAGACTGAGGAATTTTTCACAGAGAGTTATAAGCAATTTTCATGTTTAGGTAAAAATACCTAACTTCTCTTATCAAAATCTTTTGGATAATTTGTTATCTGTAATCTGTACTACCTTACTTTATCACACTACCTACACTCACTGGCAGGAGAATTTTTCGGGTTACTTATGCCCCGTTGACTGGGCTATCACTGCAGCGCGGCAGTCCGCGTAATCTATCTGTTTCAGCTTGCGCTATGGAGTCTGGACGGCCGAACTGCAGCTCGAGTTCCTTCATGATGTCATCGGGCCTGGCATGTCCGATGAGTTCTGAGCTGACGGTTTCCATTGCACGTCCATGTAAGCTTCTCCTCAGCCTCGCTGTATTCTCGATGTCCGTAAAGTACGCTCGAGTTGTCTCATATATGGCCCGAAATGATAGCCATTCAGTATGAGAACCATTGAAATTTGGCAATGTCATGACGAATTTCGACGCAGAGGGGTTCGGTTGGTCCCGCTGTTCTATTTTCCTGTCGGCTAGCGACGCTATAGCGGACGTCAACTCCGTCAAGAATGGACGGAGACTATCCCTCTGACCTCCTGTACCCTCAGCTGACGCTGCAACTGGAGGCTTTCGCACTTCTCTCTCCTTAGGATGCTGACCTTCTATTTGCGATTTGGTGGCGGCCGCAGTCAGGGGTCTATGCATAGAATTTCTGGTTCCCCCTTCAACGACGTTATCCTCCTTCTCAGGCTGAGGTTCTGGTGCCTCTTCTAGCCATGAACGCACGTACTCGTCATTCGAGTTTCTGTCATCCAAGTATTCAGCTTCGGAACCCTCTTCCTCCGCTCTCTGAAGTGCCAGTTGTGCAAGCTCCAACTTAATTTTGAGTAAGTCTTCGCGAGCTTTGTCTATGTTTTTTCGTGACCGAGTCACTCTAGTTGACGGCGGACGGCTATGTTCGATACGGGCGTCACCCCGGGTAGTCATCGGCATCGCTGTACGTCTGTCTTCTTCGGAAATCTTCTCTTTCTGAGAAGGTTTCAATGTTGTGTCTGAAGCTCCTTCTAATCTGGTTACTCTGGTAGAAACCGCTTGATCAGTTTCTATTGGTTGATGCGTCGGAGTGCTTTCAGTTTGAGGCGCTAGATGGCGCTGCTCGTCCGACGGCTCGGTCCCTTCGGTTGTGGAAGGTGAACACGGCGGCAGCTCATGTCTGATGCCAACTGGCTGATCCAACTCCACGGTCCATGCCTCCGGCGTCTTGCCTTTGGATCTGGTTATCGGCATTGTTGTTGAAATATTTTCTTTTGAAAACTCGAAGTTAGTTTTCAAAGATAAGTCCCAGTTCCGGGCTTCAGCGTTCAAACCGACGATCTCCAGAAGTTAACCTCCACTTCGATTGACTATAATTCAATCTTCAAATAAAAAATAAAAAATCACTAAAAACTTACGGTCAGTGATAAGTCTTCAGGAAACTTCAGGCATTTGCTATACAAGTTTATTTTTCCCATAAACGTGTATGTTCTATTTGATTGACTATAATTCAATCAAATTCTAAATCACCGAAAAGTCAAGGTTACTTTTCGGTGGTGATGCTTCATGAACTGCTTGTCCAAAGCATCAGAGCCGTGCATCAATCTTCCGAGCACGTATCTTGCTTGATTGAAGAAAATTCAATCTTCAAATAAATCACCGAAACGTCAAAGTTATTTTCAGTGATAGTGCTTCAGGAACCGCATAGTCAGTACATCCGAAACGTATCTAAGTCTTCAGAGTACGTTTCTTCCATTCACTGACGAAAATTCAGTCTTCAAAATTTTCCTGAAAACATAGGGGTTGTTTTCAGTCATAAGGCTTCAGGAATTATTCTTCAATCATCAAGGATGCACATCAGCCTTCTAAACGCACGTCTTGTATTTTTCTGACGGGCGCTCGTTTTTTAAACAAATCGCTAAAAACATAAGGGTAGTTTTCAGCGATAAGTCTTCAGGAACTATTCTTCCGCGTCAAAGACGTAATCCAATCTTCTGAACGAGTATTCTTGGTTGAATAAACAAGCGTTCAGTTCTAGAACAAATCACTGATAACATAGGGTAGTTTTCAGCGATAAGTCTTCAGGAACTATTCTTGGGGCTTCAAGGATGCGCATCTGTCTTCATACAGCATTTTGCGGCTCACAGAAAATTTCTTCTATTTTCTTACAATTATTGAAAAAATAGGGTATTTTCAATAACTGTCTCCAGAATTTTACCTCTTGGATCCAGCGGCAAATAGGGCACGTAGGACTTGTTCCCTGCAGTGCACGTCGATTTTTGGTTTATTTGTGAAATTAATTTCTCCAAAATTCGAAAAATTCATTCCACCACTGTTTCTTCCTGACGTCCTGGGGCGCTCCAGACTTCGAATTTCGGCTCGAACGGGTCAACGTTGTGTTGCACGTAGCCGACTTAATATGCAGGCACCCAGTTGTTTTTTCTGGATCTACTGTTCCCGACGTCCTGGGGCTCTCCAGGCTCCAAAATTCGGCTCGATAGGACCATTAAATGTGCAGGACGTAGCGTGTTCATTGGCCCCGAGAAAAGAAGGGCGTAAACCTTCTGGCCATTGCCGCTGAACGCCCCATCCACATCAACGAAAACAAAGGTTCTTGGATGCCTAGCTGCAGCAGTGACGTAGGGTTGCAAATCGACTCTAACGATTCAACGATGTGTTGGCTGTACTTGAGTTATTTCCAGATTCCGGGTTGCCTACTTCTGGATCAGCACTCCTGGTGTCCAGGTTCCGAGGTTCAGCTCGACAGGATCGAAAAGGGATGTCTTCATAAGGGTTGAAGTCGATGAATTAAATGAAACACTAAGTTATTCAGTACACGGCACGATTCTAGGGCTCTCAACAATTTCTGAGACTTGATTCTATATAAGAATTACTTCTTATTTACTAAGACAAGTACAAGCGACTAGCTTTGGATGACTACAAATTCTATTTTGGGCCCGGGGGTTCTTTATACCCTCGCATCGTGCCATTATTGAGAGCCCCGCAAATTCTCGCCGAAAATAATTTTTATTTATGTAAAAAACCCTTATACATATTTGGTAAATAGGGTTACCGCACCCCTTCCATGGTGCTATCAATAGCTGGATTCCTTCGTACTGTAACACAGCAACGCCCCCTATCTATGTATCTAATCAATATACCTAATTTCCAGGTATTGATAGCTTCCCTAGACTATTTCCATGAAATAAAAGGACAATTCCCTTTATTTCCCAGTTAAAACCTTAATAGTTTTCAACCTAGCCTAAGGATATCTATAGGTTGGGTTGACCTGCTGGTGCCAATAGCAGGCTGTCTGTTGACGTCTAGAAAAAGCTTATTTTCGGGAATCTTCTATGGGATATCATCCCTTATGTAATGAATCTATAAATTCCTAAGTCATTTCACCGACTTTAGGACTTCCTACTTAGGCTAACCAGACAATCACCGCCTATTATGGGGATTCTGGTAGCCAATAGACCACACTTTACATTTCTAGTGTTTATGTAAGTCTATCTAGGTCATATGCACATAAGGTGCCTTGATATGTACAAATTTGATAGCCGGTCACTTTCTTTGCGCCCAGCTATCAGAGAAATTAGATATAAAAACACTAATAAGATTGGGACGACACGATGGTGCGTTCAACGGGCCATCGGGAGGTCCCCAAAAATTCCTTATTTTCGGAATTCCCAGGGGTGTATAGTCTCGGGGAATGCCAAAAACTGACTAAAATTACATTTCCAGAAACCTATTTTCCGGAATTGTACTTAAACTACTTGAGCGATTTTCGCTCCAAAGTGATGGCTTGGTAGCTAGTCCAGCAAGCCATCCGAAAGTACTTATACCATGAGTACATCTATTCCCTTCATGGAGTTATTCCACCTGAAGGGTCTACAAATTTCAACGTTTTACGTTGTTTACATTTTTCACGACTGCTTATCTCGTTGACTATCCAAGCGATTCTTCCCATCTAGAAACCGCCTGGAAGCCCTTTTAGCAAGCTTTCCAATGGTAGTACTTTTACCAGTACACCTATATGTTTCTAGGTACTTAGGGCACCTAAAACCGTAAGCGATTGCCAAAACCAGTTAAACAGCATTTTTTCTATTATATACTGACTTGATATCTCAAGTAAATGGGCTTTATATAAAAGACTACGCTAACTATGAGGTGTATATAGGCTTCCTGTCTCGGTCTAGGTCCCCCATATACCCTAAAATGACCTAAAACCATATATTTGGTGTTTGAGATATCAAGTCAATATTCCTATTTACATAGCAGAAACTATGTGGTCTTCACATAGTTTCATCATTATGTACTGATTTCATGTCCAGTACATAGGATAAGCCCTTAAAAACATGATTTTAATTACTATAATATTTTCGAAAACCACCAAAACTATATATATCGTGTGGTTCCCTCTCACGGTTCATTCGGAACTAATCCGTCGTCGAGCACAGACGTATCGTATGACAGAAATTTATGTTTTTTACTATGATAACTCTTATCAGTATGCTTTCTAATGATTTTACTCTGTTAAGGGTGAACTATTGAACCCTATAACATACTGACAAACACTAAAAACATTATACTACTATCTCAAAAAATGTAGGTAAAATTTTAGTATAAATATAAACGTGCCTCTAAAATTCATTTTAGTATCAGGTGGCGCGCCGTGGTAAGCAGACATGTCTACACATACAAACTTCAATTTCTATGAACCATTTAGTATGGTTGATGACGCTTCGTCGCGAACAGATATAATTATGTACACTCGGAAAAAACCTGCGCGGCCTACTTGCCGGGATGAAATTATCGCAAAATTAAACTGACAACCGTTAGCTGCTGTCATTGATTCAATGAGTTTTCAACAGCCAAAATAATTGCATCATTGTGATGTGTCGATAATATCGTTCTAGAAACAGAAGGTGAGTGATGTATTGCCTCGTATGTCCGTGGGAGTTTTTAAACTGACGACCGCTTCAATTGCATGCGTTCAACCGATCGTAAACGAAACATACGGAGTGAGTTTTGCAAATGGGACTATGAACCGAAAACGCAAAAAGGAGAAGCCAGAAGTCGTCAATAAAGTGTGTGCTTGGTTTCAAGTGCAACAAAAATTGCGATTAGTTATATATAAAGCGAGGCTGTCAGATGGCATAAGCAGTAACTGGAGTGGAGGTTTCACGATAAAATACAGACCTGTATTGTATCACGATAGACGAATTTGTTGGTTTTATGCTGCTCCTAAATGTTTCTAGTATACCTTCCTACTTTTTGATCGAGGCCTCTGCCTGTAGCCTCTTGCCGAAAGCACGTTAAAACGGTTGAAAACACTTCAGTCACACTTCAGTCCTTTAGATCGGCTAATCCTAGTTTTAATTCGTGTCAGAGTAAGTTAACCATTGAAGCATGAAGCTTAAGACGATCATGTTATAAGTTACCATAGACATTTTCATAAACATACTTTATAAGCCTTCATAGCTAAGCCAAAAAATACGACTGCGATCAAAACACTTGAAGGATCAATCGCTTTCCGGACTCCGTATCCGCAATTTCAGCGAATTTAGGAGGGATCCGCAAAATATTTATTGACTTAACAAAAGAGAAAGAGAATGAAACCAATCGGAATTGAATAAATAACGCCTGGGTCCATTTTATTTACATTTGCCAGCCGGAGTTTAGAAACAACGTTTTAGTAAAAGGTTTCAAATTGGATAATATTGTGTTTCGGACGACTATCATGTAGTTCATCAGTTTTTTCGAACACTATATTGGACAAAACGCTGGCTTTTCACAACAAATGGTTTAATGATCTGTCTGTCTACACCACTCGCTATAAGCAGCGCTTATTCTCTGGTTGTACTACTTTATATTTCCAACCGTGTCGGTATTGGTGGCACAGTATTAATGGCCCCGACTTAACTTCGTTGGTGGTGGGTTCAAACCCTGGCAGACGCATTACTTTGTGTAAATTATTTCATCACCACTGATCTAAAACTGTAAAGAAAAACATCGTGAACCAAAGAGCTTGTTTAGAAGGCAGCTCGTTTTGAATATTTCAAACCACCTACAACTCTGTTTACTTCATCGCAAGAGGCGCGCATAATATTTCAAATTCTCAAAGCGACACAATTTATCAGAAGGCGAACGTTCCTCGATACAAACAGAGTCAAAAGGCGGCGATCAGCAAATATTCACAAAATGATACAAGTAAATTGAAAACGAGCGGAAAACGTGACGATTTGGGTAAATGTTCCTTGTTAAGAATACACGATACGTACAGCTTTCTATATATATTGCATGTATTAGCAATGGTATTACCTCGTATCACAGTCATCGTATCTATAGTCTCAAGAATTGTAACACTTTCATGTGGCTTGCCAGATTTAGACAAGTACCTAGGTAGTATCTTCCTAAGTTTGGAGAATATTGTCAAAAAGATATCTCATGGAAAAATCATTAAGACAAAATAAAAAAATATATAAATTGCCAAATTATAAGAGATGGACCACGAGACATTTGGATAGCGCATATTAATCTAACACAATATTTTGGATTCGCTGGCAATGGCTATCGTTAGGGCTTGTCCCCATTACTACGTCACGACGTCGTCAACGTAGAACGGTGCGGTGTCGCGGTGCGGAACGTCGGCGTTGTCTCGCAAATTTCCGATGCCGTGTCGTAAAATACACACCACGATTCCGCAACGTAACACGGTGTCGAGTCTTGAAAAATTCCGGTATATTTTTCAGCATTTATGACAGAACGAAACAACGTTTAGTTACGCTTCTTGTGGTTTCTGACAGTTACAGCATTTCTAACATCTTTTTTGCACAACTAATCGCTAAGACATTTAAACATCATCGAGCGTGGCGAGCATCGCCACGTGCCGCTGCCGACGACTCGTCGACGCGTCGTTCCATTCCAATGTTGCCGTACCGTGTTACAGCGACACGACAAATCAACGCGCCGCGACAACGCACCGTGTCACGTTGACAACGTCGTGCCGTGGTGACGGGGACAAGCCCTTAGGCTGAGGCCTTATTAGTGCGTTGCGTTGCGGTTTTCCATTAATTATTAGCTTCACAAATGGTCAAATAAGCGTGATTATTTAACCATTTGTTAATCTAAAAATTCATGAACGCGCTTTACCAAAATTTAAAACCATTGGTTAGCATATTTAACCATTGATTGAGTTAACTACGCATCAAAACACTGCGAATCAAATAATCAAGCTTTAGACGCTGCGCTGCGACCCTGCGCGTCGACCTTGCGTTGCAACGTCGTGCTCGTGCGTTGTCGCAACGCAGCACAGGTGTGGCATACAATGCTTTGATCCGTTGGGACGACGCAACGTAAAGCACTAATGTGGCCTCAGCACAATATTGAGTTTCACTTATATCCTTCACGATTTCTGTGATGTATTTATAAATCTCTACATTAGCCTGAAAACTTGTCAAACTTTGTCACAAATACTATTTATTTGTCAAGTTCTTTACTCCGATAACTCAATTCAATTATCTGCGGTTTGTCATTCTACGATCATCAAATCATCTACAAAAGTAGGTACCTACACTTTCAGCGATTGTTTTTGAAAGCCCTTCAGTTGTTATTCGTGATAAACTTTGCAGAAAGCATTACAATATTAAACAGTTATTTGGTTACTTACACAGTGCAGATATGTATGTATACCTAAAGGTATGTACGTATGGAACAGGCGAGCGGAAGTATTTCAAACAATGGAGTCGTTTAGCTCAGTAATTAGCGATGTTACCCCTACCAAGCGTGTCGTCTTATTTGGTTCATTTCACACTTCTTCAATCATTTTCGAGTCAAATTACCTAAAGGCTAAGCATCAAGGAACATGTTACGGTAAACTTGAAAAATAGAAATCAAACTTTTAACGTAGATAAATGTTGACCGTGGGCAGGAACAGTCTATAGATGATTATTGGCTTAAAATTCCACCAGTGGGCTTTGTCTACCAGTAGTTTTTCACAAGTGGAATCTCACTGTAAGTTTTATGTAAATTTTCAAAAAGCTTTGATTTTAACAATAAACTTTAAAAAAATGAAAATATAATAATAATAGGTTCATGCAAAATATATTTTTTACAATCTTTATATTACTTACTTGACTTATTGCATAAACAACACATTATGTTATCATTCAACGATTATATTACTGAAAGCAACAGGTTAAAATAGCCAATTGGTATCGAAATTCTCTTAGAAATAAGTCTAAAAAATAAGTCTTAGAGATAAATCTTAGATGAGAGAATTAGCATGAAAGCAGCTTACGTTTGGATACCGACATAAGGAAATCCTGTTAAGACGCGTCCCCGAGCAAAACGCCGCGCTAGTCGAAGTTTTTAAGAGCTATCTACTCTTTATTTAAAAAGAAATATTAATTAATAAAAGTACATTAAATTTCTACATAATGTTGATTCTAAAATTGTAGTACACTTTTTTTTTAAAGAGGTATATGTGTCACTAATCTCCTTCCAACAAAACCATAAAAATGTGAAATACCTAATTATTGATAGCATGCATCTCCTCGAAAAGTGTTCATTAATTATTTTTTATACTAACACTAATGGATACACAATTTGATAACGAACATTTTGTAAGTTTTATATTTTCAAAAGACCAATATTCGATTTTATAAAGATTTTATTCTAAAATCTGGGCGTATTCACTACCGTAATTCATGCGCCACCAGTGCCGCTAGGCCAATAGGAATGCTCATATCTCATGCTGATTTTTTGGTTAGGGTACGGCCTTAAGTACCTACCTTAATCAATTTTCTATTAAATTTAAAGTTTACAAATTAATGATAGTAATAGGTTATTTTTATTAAATTACTAAAAAATAATTACTTATTTCATCGTTTGGCACTTTTGTTAGATATCACCTTAATCTAAGTAATTAAAATACCTTGAGGTACTAGATTGCTACTCTAGAGGATTGCCCAGTCGTACATACATTCAAGGTGTAAGTGGTATGACCAGCCTAGCAATTTTTTGTAAAGGAAATAGTTGCCTTTATAAGGTCTTAGAATATGTATATAAATAAGGCTGCGTAGCTTAGCCGTGAGCTGCTAAGGGGGGCTTTAAATTTTAACCCTGTCAAAATTCACGAAAATCTCATTGTTTCGAATCTACACTTTTAGTATGGGTCATAATTACCATTCGCCGGTACAAACGGTTCGTTAAGGCACACATGAAATTAATTTTTGAATTCGCGTTTACTACAGAATGTTCAAACGATTTATGATAGTTCAAACTCTGTATTAGCTGGCTGTTGTATGCTACAACAATATTTGTTCGCCATTTGTTTCGGCTATAACTCAATTGAATGTTTGTTTGTTGCTCTCAACTCTGACGGCTGGGAAAGGGAGAGTATTTATTTTGTGACTGTCTCGTGTAAGATAAAGGTTAAAATGAAGATATTAGTCAGAATGGTTTTCTAAATTACAGTAGATTGTAAGATATGGCACGAGTTTCGTAAAATGTTCGACTTTAGACAAAACGACGCACGAAGTAATGAAGAAAATGTCGTACGAGTATAAATTTGAAGGCTATGAAAAGTAGCGGAAAACCAAAGAAATGGTGGATGGACTTTCTGAAAGAGGAGATGACTAGAAAGGAGTGAGTATTGCGATAACGACTAACAGAGGAGAAAAAACTTACTCCATTTAGCAAAAATACGAAGAAACGTGCCAAGCGGAAAGACATTTTCCTCTGTACAAATACACCTCCAACCACTCTGAAAGACCTTGAGAGAGAGAGAGACACGAGAAAAATGGACGCTGACAATGACTAGTAATGTGTACAGTGTCGTCCCTGTCAATCACTAAAATGCAATACTCTATTCGGCACGGGCAGTATACTGAATCGTTGAATCTAAACAAGGTGACTATCCAAACAGTTTCGTTCAGTAGCCCACACAAACTGTAATAGGACCTCGTTTGACTCCCAGCTTAGCTACAGATCGCCCAACTGTTCCTACGTCACTACGTGTACGTCACTGTTTGATTTTTTTGACGTCACGGGGTGGAAGGTGAAACTGAAAGCGCCCGAAATTCACCAGTTTGGTCACTACTGATTCTGTATTCTGTGATTTCTGCTGAGCGTAAGCTCTTGGGTTTCATATCTAATTTTGAATTTACTATTGTAACATTTCTTGTAGCTTCTACATGTAATAAATAACAATTATTTTCTTTCAACTACGTACCGTACCTACGTTATCATTAATCACTACAAAACCGATCACAAAGGACGTATTTTTTGCTTAGAACCAAAACAGTGCAGAAATGTTATATGAAATCTCATTGTCGCACAGTTTTTCATTGATGCACTGTTTTTATTTTTTATTTAGATGTAAATTTACCACAGAGGTTTAATGTCTCCCATTAAGTTTAATATAAAATGTATGCATTAGATCAAAAAGATACTGGCTGCAAATAAAAATCAGCTGAATAAAATCGATTTGATGGAAAAAAAACAAACGGAGTGCATTTTGTACCATTGTAAAACTTTGATTCTTACACTATTTAGCAAGAAAAGTAAAAAACAATCGAAATAGACGGCAATAGCGATATGAATTCAACTCCAGAACTCCGCAAATGTCGCGGTATAAATAATTTTCAATGACCTGTGTTTATTTATTTAATTATTTATTTAATACTTCAAGCACACAAATGTACAGAGGCGGCCTTAATGCCTTAGGCATTTTCTACCAGTCGACCTTTGGGTGATGCAGAGAAAACTAGTGGTAGGTGCAATATTGTCAGTTAAACGAATAAGGGTTATGCAAAAATATATAAAAACTATAAATACTATATAATTATAACATATATACTCAAAAGAATAAACTAAATATATAGACATACTTAAACATTAGTAATATTAGATTAATAATTGAAAAACATTAGCGTTGTGACGATACTGATGCCAACTTCTTGCGAATGTGCTCGCGAACTTTAACTTTGAAGGTTAGCCGGTTGGTTGCCATGCTGATTTCCTGGGGAAGCGAATTCCACAGAGAAATAGACTGAACGAAGAAAGAACAGTGAATGAAGTCAGTACGGTGAGTGGGACATTGAAGAAGGCGGTTATGGGATGACCGCAGATTTTTATTGTGGTTATCGTTTTTATTATGAGTAGGTATATTTTATCACGGTAGATAGATTGGTTGTTGGAAGAAAAGTAGATTAAGCACCTCGCTAAAGTGAGTAATTTATTAATGCACTCGGGTTAATTTAGTGACCTCGCATGCGCGCGGGCACCAACATAACACTCATGCATTAATAAATTACTTTGCGTTCGATGCAACAATCTACTATTATCTCATCATCATCAGCCTCTTAATGTTCCTACTGCTGGGACACAGGCCTCCTCTAATAGAGGCAGTGGCCTTTAAACCACCACGCCGGCTCAGTGCGGTTTGGTAAATGTCACATGTCTTTGAATTTGATTTCAGAACACCCAAATCACCTTCTTCAAGGGCAGATAATAGGTCAATAAAAAAGTGAATCTGCGACCAATATTACCAAAAGTGCAAATTATGTGTGCGAAATGTTTGATTTAAATCCAAAACGTTTTGGCATTTCTACATTATTGCTATAGCTGATATAATGCGCTGCAGTTGAAATGAAACTCGAAAATAATATTTTTAAATTTGTAAATTTTTCGTGTTGTATCTTCCTCTTTCAGTCGGATAACTACAGCTGGAGTTATGAAAATATCAGTGATATTGTGAACACACGACGGATTAGAAATAACTCATGCACAAAGGTGTAAGAGCGTGACCGCCAGTGTATGATCACGGCGTATGTAGTCATAACAACCACTTATTTTGCACTGTAGTGTAATGTTGGGGTTTTGTGCTCACTAGGTACTTCATTATCACGCCAAATTAAAATTTAAATCAAAGAGGTAAGATTCATTTACATTTGTCAAAGCTTTGATTAATGTGTAAAATTATGTGTTGATGAAAATCTAGTGTTGCTCTGAACCCGTAAGGTTGGTTTTCGATTGGCAGGATTAGTACAACCTTGAAGTGATGTTTTATTCCAAACTGTACTCTAAAAATGAGGGCTTAAGGTTAAATTCATCGTAAGAGGGGGTTGAAAAGGAAGATGACAAGAGAAATTAATGATTTAAACCCGTGAACCTTGAGTAATTGCTCGAAAATGTGTGTCACCGCACGCACGGTTTTTGGTTTTCCGAGTCACTGGAAGTTTTGTGTGTTAGAACAACAACGGCCAAAGTTTATCCTAAAAACCGAGTTCATTATTTGTATAGATACCACGAAAAAATGAGATACACCACAAATCCACACATTTTCGAAGCTTCGTCATTTAAATTTGCAACTTAATTCTTACGTATTTTGACACCAAGCTCTTTGGCTCAATGGACATTTTTGTCAATCGTTACTTTGCTATGATAAGGTCAACGCAAAATTAAATTAAATTTTAAAATCATACAGAAATAGAGCTAGTATTCAAGAAATAGGGAAAAGCATTCTACTTGGGTCGCACTATGTATTGCATGTATTCATAATAATATACATAATAATATACATTTAGTATTTCTAATAACCCAGCGAGAGGAAATGTAATAGGTACATACAGTAGAACTATGTCTTAATGTCTCGCGGCAATCATCGCATTTCCGAATACAAACTAATGATAATTTCTATGTCCATCAATTATTAGATTTATCGTGTACTAGCTGTTGCCCGCGGCTTCGCTCCCGTGGACCACCCCACAGGACCCAATTTCGGAATTAAAAATAGCAAATGTCACTCAGGAATAATGTAGCTTTCTATTGGTGAAAGAATTTTTCAAAAACGGTCCAGTACTTTCGGAGCATATTCGGTACAAACAAAACTTTCCTCTTTATAATATTGTAAGTATAAGTATATTAGTATTAAGTATTATAGTCGTGTATAATAATGTGAATTCAGAACTAAGTACTTTACTGTTGTTTTGTTTTTATTTCCGTGTGAAATATATAGAGCTGTAAAAATAGCAGTTTACATACCATTTTTAAAATAAAACGCGTACCGTAAAAGATTATTTAAATCTCTATATACTTGCAAGCTGATTGCGAGCGTCCGGTCTGCACAAAAAGTACTCTGTGGTCTGCACCAACTGCAATGAGCAACTGACAGAAATCCGACGAGTGACGAAGTACGAAGTTTTGTACTTATGGACTTGTGAACATGTGACATTCAAAGAACTTCAAGTTCAACATACTTTTTTAATTAACATTTGTCCTTCTTCTTCTAAACATATAATGATACTCGGAAATTGCGTAGTTTTCTATCAGTGGAAGTATTTTTAGTATATGGATCAGTTTTTTCAAACATAAGTAACATCATATCAGCCGAAAGACGTCCACTACTGGACATGGGCCTACCCACAGATCATAGAAACAACAGGGCCTACCCAAGCGTCACCACATTGACCGGTCCCGTGTGCAAGTATACATAAACATTATAACCGCAGAAGTGTTTTCTTTTAGTTTTAATTTCAGATATAAATAAAAACTAGGAGTAAGAACATTGTTCTATAATGGCTCTCGTTTATTATCCATAACCAATATATGCTCAATGTCAAAATAAAAGCCATCATTAATAATAACGAGTTGTTTACGCAATAAGATTGCTGGATAGTGCACGCAGCTTCCTTTCCAACAGATGGGTTGTATCGGTCCCACTGCTACTCCTTGGAGGAGACAAATAAGATGGATAATAATTGAACGGGACACCGCAATTAATTTGAAGATTTAATTGAAACAATAAATATGGAGTAATTGATTGCTTCTCAACAATGTATTTAGACTCGGCAATTAATTAACAACATTCCTGGATGGTCAAAACGGTTCTTAATGACAGATTGGCTGACAAATGATTATTTTCAGGCACGTATTCAAACAAATAAAAATCAAGAAAACTTAACCAAATGACAATACTGTTGAATCCAAACAAAAGAAAATCAATATTGCTATGACAGAATATTATATTCGTGAAAAGATTCTACAAGTAAACGTAAAAAATTATGTAGCGAACATAAATAGTAAAGCAAACTATAAAGATTATTGAAAAATTATTTGTTGTTATTTGAAACTGACATTTATTTCACAAATAAATCTCGAAGAGTGCAATGTACAAGTTTACAGTAGCATTGTGTATTTTACAAATTTTTGGACAAAACTGTGGGACATTTACAGTAAATGATGATGTAAATGATTTTAATGCAGATCAATTAGTAGTCAAAAAGTACCGAAGACCGATCGAACGACAAGACGCGAACAAAGATGAGATTCCATTCGTGGTAATGGGGTATGGTTCACCGCGACCTAGCCCGCCATGGCTTAGTGTGTTCACAGCCTCAGTAATAGCCCAAGAATGGGTGTTAACTTGTGGCCACTGTGTGGAATCTATAATTGATCCATACATATGGTACGGACAGTTACCAGAACCTTCAAAGGATTACAATATACCGGGCTCGCGCGTGTTGAACATCTACTTCCATCCGGCTTATCGCGCATATCATGAAATTATAGGTCAAGAGAAGATGATAGACAATAATATATCTCTACTGCGAGTGAGTGTGATAAATCTGCAGTTTTATGGAAGACTGTTATCAGTTGACTATATGTCTTTGATAGGATTACCTGTCACATCTGTGACAGGTGGTGCTAATGCAGGACAAACGAACATAACAGGCATCAATGAGAAAAAACATATACAATTCGATGAACGTGTGATCGTAGCTTGTGACGAGAAGGTACGCGGGTTCAATAGACATCTTCTTTGCGTGACGCCGAAGTGCTCGAGCGGAGATCAATCCACGTCCCAGACTGACGCCGGGGCGCCATTATTGTATGATGGTAAAATTATCGCAGTACATAGTTATGATTTTACTGATGGATCTAAAGTCAGAACAAGCTTTTCGCCAGTCAGTCCTTACATAGATTGGATTTCGCAAACAGTAAAGATAAAATGAAGGAATGTGTAGAAACATTTGTGCTATATAAGACATTTTCGATGTTGGGTACACAATCGGTAGCAAGTATAAATGTTAAGGGTATTTTCACATTTACACCATATTATAAATTCCACAAAATTATGGTGAAAATGCTTGCCCGGAATCGAAGTATGGCTGCTGCGGTGGTTCCCTGAGCCGTGAGCATTATTTGTGTATTTTAAAACGCACTAATATATTGTTATTAACATTTAGTAGATAAATAGTTCTAGTTAAATATGATTTGGTTACTTTTATGTTTAGTTATTAGTTTATACTTTTGTAAAAAATATTTGACTTTGGTCGTAATTGGAATCAAGTTTTTTCTGGTTTCATAACTCGAGATAATGATGTTCCTACAAAAACAATAGTTTAACAACCTTCCTTACTCCCCTTTTTCCTTTCCATGTGTAAAAGCTTTATTAATTAGTTAAAACTTGCTGAATTGTAGCTACTTTTATTACTATGCCATATATTTTTGGTTGGTCCAGTCACACAAGCTAAGAATATTTACGACGTATTAGTCGCCATCTTGACGCATATGCAGTAGAGAGCTCGAAGCTTTGACGTTTGAGGACTCTTAAGCTGGTTTGACATCTCTGTGATCGAGATTGAATAATTGAATTATGATGATTATTTTGGGGCGAAGTATACGGAGTATATTATTATACCATGGGTGTAGTTAGATTAATGACGCTGCTCGTTTCTAATTTATATTTGAACTAACGTTTTATCAATAAATCCGTACTTCAAAGTGATTCAGTGACTATCCTCCAGTGACTTGCAATGTTGTTGTAAAACTTCGCGAGCGATATTCCCGATGACATAACTTACATTAAATTGATAGTCGTTTAGGAAAGGCGATGGAGGCTAAATAGTAGCCGCATGGCAACGCTTGTCGTGGTTGGTCCGTGGATATGTAGAAAACCATCGCTGGATGTTTGACGCCAATCATATTGAACTAGTAATCCTTTCGGTATGGGTCACGCGCAGTACAATATTTTATTGTACTTTTTTACTATTCTTCTGTGACTTTATGTATGTTGCTGTTGAGTTGTGTCTTTGCCAAGTAAATGCGGATCTGCCAAATACCAGCTTGATGCACTAGAGGCACTGGTCAAATCAAAGCCTTGAACATCGTCGCTGAGTTGCCAACTTGTCGGTTTTGTATCGGTTACATTTCGGGGAGTGTGCGATGGAATTACATGATTTAATTCCGCCCAGCCCGTTCCATCATCGGACTACCAGACGTACGGCGATGCGTCATCGGTACATGGTGGACATCCCACCCATACGCACAAAACTTTTTGGGGACACTTTTATTATGCGTACAGCTAAAAAGTGGAATTCCCTGCCGGAATCTGTGTTTCCCGATAGCTACAATCTAGGGGTCTTTAAGTCAAGAGTGAATAGGTTTCTTCTAGGCAAGCGTGCTCTATCTTCGACCACATCATCGCTTACCATCAGGTGAGATAGTGGTCAAGCGCAAGCCTATAGATAATAAAAAAAAAAAAAAAATTACATGACCTAATTCCGCCTTGCCCGTTTCAGACGTATAGCGATGCGCCATCTATACATGGTGGACATATCACATGGTGGGTACATAGTTTTAAGTATATGGGCCATATTGTGACGTCCGACTTGAAGGACGACGCTGATATCGAGAGAGAAAGGAGGGCGCTGTCGGTGAGTGCGAATATGATTGCCCGCAGGTTTGCTCGTAGCTCCAAGGAAGTAAAGATCACCTTGTTTCGAGCCTACTGCACATCTTTTTATACGAGTAGTCTGTGGGTGTCATATTTGCAGAAATCCTACAGCGCTTCAATATAATAACGCGTTGAGGGCACTGCTGGGGCTGCCACGCTTCTGCAGCGCATCGGGAATGTTCGCTAGTGTCCGCGTTGACTGTTTTTATGCCAGCATGCGCAAGAGGGCGACCTCGATAGTGAGTAGAGTGCGGGGCAGCGGCAACAGTCTCCCTGCCGTCGTTGCGAACAGGTTGGACGAGCCATTTATGCAGCACTGGCAGTCCTTACATGTACCCGTGTATCGGGCGTGGAACAGGCGTTTTTTTTTTACATTTTTGTGTGCTTTCAATTTTATTATTTTATTTTATAATATTTTTACAACTCTGTCATTTTTATTTATATACTTTTGTGACATTTTTGCTGACATGTTTAATATTATTATGACAGTGTTGCTGATAGTAACATTTAAGCTTGATGTATTTCAATTTAATGATTTCAGTATTTTTTTATAGTCTAATGCTAATTAATGACATTTTATTTTAATTTCAAATTGATCAATTTTATGCAATGCGAATATAATATTATGGACTACTGTGTCTGAAAATAAATGAATATTATACATACGCTTTAAAAACAAACATATATTGGTTTGTAAACATTTTGGGAATACTTTTATTATGCGTTCATCTCAGGAGTGGCATTCCCTGCCGGTCTGTGTTGCCCGATAGCTACAACCTTGGGGTCTTCAACTCAAGAGTGAATATAGGTCACGGCTAGGCAAGCGTGCATCACCGTCGACCTCATCATCGCCTACCATCATGTGAGATAGTGGTCAAGCGCAAGCCTTTGAAAATAAAACCGGCGAAGTGCGTATCGGACTGGCGCACGAAGGGTTCTGTATCCAGGGTGGCATCAGCTATGTATGTATGGGAACTTAATTTTCTTTTTTTTTTGGGGTTTTTTTCCTTTATTTTGTCCTGTAAGTTTGTTTTTTTTTGTTACTTTTTGCCAAATTTCGTGCCTCTAGTTCAACGGAAACTAATGGTAGTTCCCGTTGACCACCCGTTGAAGCACCCAAAACCTTCGGTACTTCCGGTTCAACTAGAATTAAAAAAAAACAGAATAATAAAAATCGTCGAAAATTAAGATAAATTCTGGTACAGTTTTCGCGAAAACCTAATTTGGCCATATCTTTTTATCGTGTTGACTCAGGACCTTGATTTTTATACACCTAATAGGGGCTATGCACTTCAGTATCTGGTATAAATTTCAACTTGCTAGATCCACCCGTTCCAAAGAAAATCGGTGGTGACACACGGACAGACAGACAGACCGGATAGACGGACAAGAGAGTGATCTTTAAGGGTTCTTTTTTTACCTTTTGAGGTACGGAACCATAACAATGTTTCTTTTCTATTATATTCTTCCTTCCCGTGTTTATTGAGATCTGATGATGATGATCGATGGGGCGCTAGACAATAGTGATCAATAAGACAGACAAAACAAAGCAATCCAACTTTTTCATACGATCCCATAGCATACTTACTTTTAGAGTTTTACGTGAGCGATGCCGCTGATATAAGCTAGTAATTTGATTAAAGTTTTACTTCAGGGTTACGTCAGATAAGCGGACAAGGTTTTACGATCAAACTTGGGTACAGAATCGTGAAAAAAATATTGTTATGATCCCCTGAACGTTGTGTGGACAGCCCTTAGTAGATGACCGTGCTTGGACGTAAAAACATGTTATATAGTAAACCTGCCCCGTTTTTAGGGTTCATTTGTCAACAAGGAACCCTTATGGTTTCGCCATCACCTCAAAGTACTAGAAAACTATAATTTGGCATCCATGCCTGCACATACATATTAATCACGCTGACAAAGAGGTTTTAATTTTTTTCCAGTTTAACTCCTGTACACGTAAAGTGGGGATGTTTTTTTTCTCGTCTATCCCTCGGTGTGACGTATCGTTGGATAGGCCATTCAAAAATGTTATGGGTCTGTGTAAACCATTTCACAATGCATGTCCTCGAAAAGAGCGTTTTCCGAGCAGCCATTCTGTGCGGAAAGTGTTACTTTTTTTTACTAGTGCTTTTTACTTTCCTGTACTTTTCAATTTTTAAGTCCAACGTCAGACCGCCGCATAGAGTTTTTATTATTTGAGAAAAGTTTTAAAAATTAGTTAAGGACAGATTATCATTCATATAAAAGGAAAAACAAAACTTATACTTCATTTAAGGCGTTTTAATTACTCTAGATTTAGATTTTGATCAATAAATTAATTTTAAATATTCATTAAATATGTTTGGCAAGAGTGAATATTTTGCTCGTGCCTTTTTGCGTTACGACGTGACAGCTATTTGCACATGCGCAGTAGATATGCCCGAGGAACTATTAGTTAATCTGTGGATATGCTGAGCGCCCTTGAATAAGCGCCATTTTATTAATTTCTTGCTTGGTTCAGTTTTTTTTTTATTTCCTCGCACAATGCATAGTAAAATGTTGTATGATACACTTGCGTAAGATGATTTCCGACTCGTGTCGATTTATCCACTCTCTCGCTTCGTTCGCTCGTGAATTAAAATACTACTAGTCGGAAATCACCTACTTTCCGCACCTGTAGCATAAATAACTATTTCGATTCAGGGATTCGTTTGCTTAAAATTAAGTTTTAAATTGCTTTTGGATATGTGAATTTTGTAATACATATATACGTATTACAAAATTAAAAGGAAAACTATCACAGCTAAGTAGGCTTTACAAGTTTACGAGTAATTGTAGTCGACCAACTAACAAAATGTATGTGTAAGCCCTATTCTTAACATTGTTGTGTAACTACGGGATCCTTTTACTATACGTGCCCGACAACTTTTCCAAATTTTCTTTCCATAATGCCGAAAGGCACTGTCAGGCGGCTTGCTTAGCGTCAAGATCTTAGCGTTCGGTTAGGTCCGTAATAGTAAGCAAGCCGCCTCCTGTCGGTGAATTTTCGAGCCGGAAACATGCTAAGAGGATTGCTAGCTCTAAAATGTTCGGCCTAATAAAGTAACTTGAATCATTATAATTCAGCCTGTAACGCTCTACATCCGATCCATGTTCGCAAAATGTCGGTTCCGAAGTAGCCTTAGTACTTTTTGTAGGGAAGATTACGCACTACATCCGAACTGTATCCGTCAGATTCTGTCATAATTCAGACCATTTTGAGCTCGGAACTCAAATCACGGACACGGACGTGTAGTGCGTAACCGCTCTGTTTCGCCAAATGACAATTGTGCCGTCGGGTTTTTGGTCGTATATTTATTGTGTTTTATTTACATATTTGTTTTATAAATTATACACAAACATACTGTAACTCACCTTCTGTGTTTGTACTATTTTGTTATTTGTTTTATTCTATTTTATGCCTAATATATTGTATGTTTCGTTTCCGTGAGTGTGTCCGTGGCATCAATAGTGGGCCCTATCAGAATATCAGCGCAGTGTTTTTTTTTTTTTTAATATCTCTTTTTAATAATAGCATGTGCTGACATAGGAGCCTTTTTGGTCTAGCACGGGGTTTTTTATATTTTATTTTTTGTGTTTTGCTTATCTCGTGTCTCCTGTGCGGGTCACAAATAAATATTTTTTTCTTTCTTTCTTTCTCTGACAGTCCCATTGTAGGCCAAAGATTTCATCTCACACAGAGAAGGCACCAGCACTTGGATTATTACGAACTCTTAAATTAAAACCGGTCCTATCATTTTCAACTGATGCGCATACCAAAGAACAGCATTGATCGTTTATGTATCCAGGTTTCTCCTCGCTGTTTTCAGTACTTGCTTATAGCAAACTACTTGATTATCAGAAAACACATATTTACTATGTAAATATAGGTGCCCTACGTATTGCAGTTGCTATGAACTGACGCTCAGTGCACATCGTGATCAGGCTCATAAATATTGCTGAAGCGTCATGCGTCATCATGTATAGCAATGAGGGCGTATTACAAAGAGATCGGTAACCGATCTATTCTTTGGGAAAGCATTCGATCAAAATATGTTCCATGGGTTTCGATCAAAATAAGTTGAATGAGAATACTAACTTTTATATAGTGTAATTGAAATAACGTAATTCATGAAAAGTGGTAATTTTTAACTACGAAGCTGACACCGAAATCGCGAAAAATTCAACTGACTCATACATTTCTGTTTGCTTAACTTGACAAAATGTTCTGAGCAGCAAATTTTTTTTGTGGGTTCAATGTTGGACCTTTAGTCAAAGTTGTCCATATCTTTTCTTACACAATCCATTCACCTACTAATTTATCTACTGGATATCAGACAAAATAAGCCTAAATAGGTGGGTTTTAACAACATGAAGTTTTACATAAGGCACCTTAAATAACGAAAAAAGCAGTATATATACATGTATATAAAAGTATTTTTGAAAATTCATTCTCGGGCGCATGGCTTAAAACTAATTCGTTTTCCCGTTACCTGTCAACTTCAGTTTGACTCTCAATTCCAGTGAGCTAAAAACATATTTTCCTATAGGAATTTCACATTCCATCACAATATTTTGTTTAAAAATAACGAGAAGCAAACATTGTTTGTGAAGGATCAATTCACAGGCATTAAAATAAAATATTTTTTTACAACTTTTAGTTCACACTTACTATATAAAGTACATGGGTACAATTCGGAACCATGTAAGTCTCGTACGATAATTTGTCATATAAAAGTGCCGTACAAACCAGAGGTAGGTACATGTATTCATTAGGATTATACTCCGCAGTCCGCATCGTGAAGTATTAATAAAAAGAGCTCTTCACGTGCGGTTTAAAAGCATATTTTCCCGCTAATGTGAAAATAAATGAGAAAAAGCCCATGTGGTTGCAATAAAAAAGTAACCACTTATATTCTATCCATTAGCATTATACCTTTTCTTGAATAAACCTATTCCAATAGAAAATTTATTAAACATATTCACCAATTACAAATAGAATTATTAAATCAGTTCCAGCACTTGTAGGCGTTTGCGGCGGATTGGTGGAAGAAAGCGAAGCATTGAGCAGATTGGGCGTTGGGGGAGCCACAGCAGTAGGACAACGTTGGTTTAGGAAATAACCTGGTTTCAGTGTATGAAGTTGAGTATTTGTTAAACTCAACTTTAGAGAGAAAACTTATAAAAATTTAAGTAAAAGAGGGTTTAACACGATCGACGTTTCCAATTCCGAAACGGGTCCTTAATCGGTGTAATATTGCATAGAGTCTGGCAAACGAAAGTAGAGACTGAAAAAGCGCGTCAAATTTAAAAAAAGCGAACTAAAAAGACATAAACAAGAAGAAAATCATGCTGTGTAGTCGAAGGATACATCTGGTTTTGGCCAGCAAACTCGCGCATATGTATCCTCCGACTGCACAGCATGATTTTCTTCTTGTTTATGTCTTTTTAGGTCGCTTTTTTTAAATTTCTGCAGTCTCTACTTTCGTTTGCCAGACTCTACTTCATTTTTAAAAACCCTGGGCCTCTAAAAAGCTAACTACACGCCAACATAGCATATTACGCGCTAAGAGCAAAAAAATCTGAATTAAAAGCAGCGCGGCTCGTGCCACCCTTTGTTCACATATGCTCGGTTATGTGTTATTTACGAGCGGTGTTAACTAGTGCACCTACTATGGGGGAACTTCGAGCATCGAGGATAAATTAACTTGTAATATTCCTTCAGTTCTTATTCATACCTGTCACATGTCTACCACAATCTAGCTATACGAATATCCTCCTTGTTTGATTAAACATTGAGAGATACATGATTAAGTACATTTATAAATTCATGCAGTTGTCCCATAGGGGGTAGGCAGAAACTGCAAATCGTTACCTGCTACGATCTTTCCACAATTCTTATTCATGGTGATAATGTCAATATTGTTAGTAAATAAATATTATAATGATGTAAGTATAAGTACAGTAATGTAAGCAAAAAATATGCAAAATATAATATTATGTATAAAGGATTTTAAGGCAGATTCTCGATTGTCATTTGCTCCATAAAAACCTTGACCATCATCATAGGTCTATTGTGTAACAGTTTACAGCTCAATAGCGTTTCTCCAATCGCATTTCATCGCTCATCATGACCCTACACTTGTCCCAATTTACTTGAAGTCAGTCTTCTTCCATTCCTGCATCTCTCAATGCTGCTTTATCAATAGTTACCTCCTATCTATTAATTATCTTTCACACACTACAACCATTTAAATATATAGAAGAATAAAAACGACAACGCAACGAGTTATTAAACATAGTAGGCCTGAAAACCTGTAACACACATTTCATGTTCCGTGCAAAAAATAGCGCTCATGGCAATCATCGGCCGAGCTGCCGTGTGTATACATAATGGCTTTGTTACGCAGACAATGGTCAGCATCATCTTATATTACGTACAACATACCTTGTATGTAGGTTCAGTACGATGTATTTGACGATGTGTCGAAGAAGTCATTGTGTTTGGTCAGTACCTTATTATAGGCTTCAAACAACTTTATGGTATAGTTATACAACTTAAATGACGTTTTACGAATTTAATAGATGGACGGGTCGATCTGCAGGGTAAAGCAGTATATGTCGAGGTCGGTCCGTGTATAGGTTGCCCATCGTAACATATCGAGATTCCTCTGTGCCTAGAAAAAGCAAACCCAATCGCACCACTGAGGAAACAAAATCGCCCGTGCATTTGTTTGTGTATATATTTCGCACGCAGCGAAGTATTTGTGTTGGGTGGCGTGCCTGGTTGTCTGCCGGGGATCTGGTATATTTTCCCCCCATAATCCCCGACCGGACATGGGATTGAACGAGACCAGGAGACCACCACGGGGACAGATGTAAGTGTAGACGTAGGTTTTGTATGCTTGTAGAATTGTAGGATCACTCTCCCCCTATACGGGAATCGGTATCCCCAAGAACAAACCCCTAGTTTACCGCTGCCGCGTATCGCGGTTTCGCGGGTATAGACCTTGTAGGATCCAAGATTCGCAACATTGCTCATGGGCCCAAATGTTGCCTCTTGGCTTGTGATCCGCAGGCCTGTATTCAACATTTTGATGAGCACCTGTAGCTGTTGACCCAGCTGCGTAGATATTTGACAGTCGTTCGGGATAGTTAGAAACCTGAAAGCCTGGTTTCTGTGTGCTCAGGTGATACTGAGCACTCCCAAGCTTACGCACACAGAAACAATGTGCTGCTACACACATGACTAAGACCAACCCGCCATCGTGCGATAGAACAACTGTAATGGAAGTCGACCCCAACACAATTATAATAAAAAAGCTAGGCAGAATTATCTCTGTTTTTCGTTTGGAATAATTAACACGGACACAGTAATTACTTTTTTACGCAAAATAATATCCAATGCTTTTTTACATAATTCTGCCTAATAATTCAATGTGTATAAAAAACCTGAACTGTTGATACCTTAACAGATCCTCAGTGAAAATTTGAATCACACAATTTGCTAACCTCTTGTAAATAGTTTAGAGATTTTTACGAGTACGATTGTGTCTCTTTCAGAATAATAATATATTTTCTGTGTAACCAAAGTTATACGCCTCATTAAAACACACGCTGCGCCGTTGCTTCGTCCGCACACAATTACCCGATGCACATATTTTATTACGGGAAGAGTCGGCCGCTCGCGATTCACACGCCTGCTCCCTTTGACACCCGAGCCGTGAGTTACGTTATAATCGTTATATTCAGTCAGCCAACATTACTATCGGTTATCGGTATCGGTATCGGTATCGGTACCGATGACAGAGGGTATACCGGTATTATAATACCGATGGTTTGCAAATTGCTGTTGGCTTTTGGGCATTTTAAAATCGAATATGATAATTGTCCGTGGATATAAATTGTTTTTAGACGCCCTGTACAGATTATAGCAATTAATGATACGCCTTGTTTCTCGACATATTCAAGTTTTTAGACTAAAAATAATTTATTCCCCAACTAAATTGAGAATTTGTCAATATCTTAGTATACAAGTGCTGATATTTGACATGTTCTCGTGTAAAGTTTGCTAGATTCTCAATTTTTCATTGCTGAGGCATTAAGTACCTTGATTGTTGACAGCAGGAACAAAGCATTCTGAATGCAATCACTACCCAGCCACTTTGCATAATAACCGTCATAATTTCAATAGCCACAGGAAGCAAACGACAAAAACTTTTCTTTGCCAAGTGCCGCACGGGACATTAAACTCAGCCCCTTTAGCTCTTTCAGTTCTAATTCGCATCCTTATGGACCAATTGCATGGCACTTTGGCTCACCACTGTGACGTGATCAGTTTAGAACCACTGCGTTAAATGATGACGACAGAAACAGTCACCGCGAGGTTTTTGTTTGAATTTAGAACTCTTTAAATTCACAAGATCTTTCTCTCTATCACTCAAAGGTTTGCTGGAAGAAAATTCCATTTGGAGTTAAGCTCGCCTTTGTACATGCATTTTGTTATCAACTTGTTTTAATGTAATGACTTGTTGTAAAATAAAGAATAAATAAGATCTTTTTTATTGGTTTATTAACCGACGAAAAGAAAGGAAGAGGTTCTCAATTCAACATGCATTTTTTTTTATGAATGGCCACGCGTAACTTTTTATAGAGTGGTCCGATTTCAGAAATAACAGTAAATACAAACATACATACATAGGCTGCTAAAATCATAACACTTCTATTTGGCTTCGCCGTAGTCGGGTAAAAAAACCTTTTTAACCAAAAAATGCACCGACAAAATAACGAATTGAGAAGCAAAATATTTAAATCAATATTTTAGTCTAGCATTTTGAGGCGGCTCCAAACAAACTATCAACAAAAATCAACCTAGCTACAATCATTATAGGTTATTAATTTCCATGTTTCTTTGTTTGGCTCCAACACAAAATGCTAGACTAAAATAATTTTAATTTTTTGATTTTTAGTTTATTGTTCTAATATTTAGATTTTCGTGAAAACTTGTAAGTTTAGAATTTACCTTAATTTTAAACCATTTTTTTTGAAGTTTTCCCTTCACTTGTGCTGTATGACCTTACTTTTAACCAAAATTGACAATATTATAGGTCAACCGGAAGTACCCTATAGGTTTTGGGTCGAAAACCTATATGGTAGTTCCCGTTGATCTAGAATTCGTTGGCGCTCCATGGCCGCCAACCCACGTGTTACCCCCACTGCCCGCGTTTCCGACCCCGCTTGTTGGTCTCTCTCGCGAACCCTCGCTTAGATCACTCGCGAGTTTGCGCGCACCTTTGATCGCGACGCCATTTTATGAATCTCTGTACAGTTATCAAATCAATTTTATTTAACAATTTCGCCATTTGCACGTTTCTTGTGGCTTATATTGCTTATAAATATAGATTACGTTGATCTACGTCTGTGCTATTATTCTTTTAAGTTTGTGGACAGATACTGTTGTGATGAGACGACGGCTATCTTCAATATTCAAATGATACATAGATACTAAACTAAAGGATGCGAAACCTATTTCAATCTCAAAGCCACCCTAAGGAAACAACAGAGGTAAGATAACGTGCCATGATCTCCTGAACGAGATCAAATGTAATATCTCGCTGTGAATCGGATAAGAGAAATATGTTGATGTTATAAGTACAGTCAAACAAGGAGGTTGGTATACAAGCATTTAATTTGCATCTTTTTAATGTTGTGAGTGTGCTGTGTCGTTACAAAAAATTGATTCTATATATATTAATATTCGTTGCCTCTTTGGTCTGCGTTCGCAAGCGCTACTGAGATGCTACTGAGATTTTGTGTGCAATGCCTGGGTCCGTCTAAGTGTCTTTGTGTCTTACGTTTGGAATTTCTTAGAAGCAGCCCGAAGTCTAGGTTTTTAAATATGTTAGGTAATATGGGACTTAAACATAATTGGCGAAACGTAGTTGTACTACAGCAATACCTACTCTTACCCTTTCGGGAATACAGGCGTGAGGTTATGTGTTATGAATATCGGTAATATAGTAGAAAGTCGGACAATAGCCTATATCTCAAACTTTTTGTACGACTGTACATAAGTATAGTTGCAGCCTGAGGATACAATATCAATTTTAAAGTCTACGTTCAAATTCCCTGGTTGATTGGATTTCAGACTGATATCTTCTTTTATATCCAACTGGAAGTCTATATTCTCTGTAGCTGTACTTTTCAGTTAATGTATCAGAAGGATAAGAACTAGAAAAAAATAATTAAATATTGTCAAGAGCTGACAGGGTCAGCAAAGTAACCAAACTAACTCTTTGAAATGATGGCAGCGGAGGGAACCAATGGTAATTTGGAGTAGGCCTACAGAGGCTTTGACGACAAACTGTTAAGATTCTACGCGAAAGAATCACACTAGAAAAAATTGGTATGTAGGTATGTAGGGTAGGCAGGAAGGTAAGTAGGGTAGGGTAGGCAGATGACGGGAGCGAAGCCGCGGGCACAGCTAGTCGTCAATAATCAGATACCTTGTTTAATATCATATTGATAGAATGTAATGGTAGTCTAAAAAAAGGGTGACACCTTAAAGGCTGTAAAAGTGTAAACTACATCTATTCCATCTCCTGAGGCTCTATCAAATGTCATTCGATGTCAGCGAAGGCAATAGTCAAAATGTCAAAATGTAAGCCGTTGATCACGTGATTTTTCGTTACGCTTGTCATTCCCCTACAATTTTGCCTTTTTGACAATCGTTGTCGCCACGCTTTCGATGATAGTATATCTCTTGTCTAGGGCCTCCTGTGAGCACGTCCAAGTGAAACGTGATCCACATGAATCCTACAAATAATTGAATTCAACCAATCACCCGCAGTCAGCGTAGAGAAGTCACATAAGTCTGGGCTCCCACAGGGACCTACACTCGGCCTTCTTAAATTTAGCCGTTATGTGCTGCATCATACTTTTTTCTATCACCCTGATGGTGATAGAAACATGTATGATAAGTATGACTGCCTCGATCAACGTTTGTACCGCCAACATCCTTCCATAAAACATTCCTGGAGCATTTTGGGCTCACAATTATAAATACGCTAAAAAACGCACACTAAGCAAAGTACTTCATGAAATATTCATAACATCACATCCAGTTTAGAAAATTCCGTTTTTTTTTCACAAAAAAGGTTTCGCGTTACAAACAAAATAAGGCTCTTAAGTGACTTTTAAAAAGGCTCGTAATGTTCACAGCAGCATTATAATTCGGGTTAGTCTCATATTAAAAAGTGAACAGGCTAGGGTATCAGTTTCAGCTAGTATGACAGGGTTCTCTTTGTTCAGGTTGATGTCAAAGGCGACTAGAGGATTACTTTATGAGGTCGGGTAGCGTTGCTCTCTTTTCAGTTAATAATATACCTGTAACTAAGGTCTTCGTGTCCTCAAGGTCATTGGGCCCGTCTTTAGGAGTGAATATTTTCGAATTTATAAAGACCATAAATTATCCGATTTTCTATATACGTGAATAGTTGTGGATAAAATATGTACCTATAGTTTTATAAATAACACAACTCTAACTATGAAACAAACCGTGCTTATTCTGAACTATCTTTCGCCTGCGGATTCGCCTGCGTGAATGTCTGTAACTATTCCAAGGTCCTTCTTTAACATTTACAAACAACGTAAAAGATAGTATTACTTTCACATTTATAATAATTATTATGGATATATCCCGGCTGTAGTATTAGCTCCATTGGATTATGTCTCGTACATTGCTAATGGAGCCGCTTCAGGTCGTTGTCGTCGGATGGACCTAGATCTCGGGGCTAAATCTCCTACACATTGGAATTACCGGTCATCTGTTAAGTTGGACTAGATAACATGGTTCATAGGGGCGACAAAGAATGTTTTAATAATATCTATAGTTTGTTGACCGAGGTTAAAC
Organism: Orthosia incerta; assembly: GCA_948252205.1. NCBI lineage: Eukaryota > Metazoa > Arthropoda > Insecta > Lepidoptera > Noctuidae > Orthosia > Orthosia incerta. Next base: position 67,839,899 of record OX411741.1, read on the forward strand.
TGTCAAAAGAATTTAGGAATAGATTTTTAGAGAAAAATTGCAAAAACCACTTTCGTTTCGGAGTTATTTTTACTGTTTTATTTCGGTAGTCGGTTTATTTTTTTGTGATATTTTTTTTGGAGTCGCTGATGATTCGGCTTGAAATCATTCATCTCTAATTAATAATTGTAGTATAATTCAATGTTTGTAATATTTTACAATAAAACATGTATGTGTTCGATTTAAAATTTATCCGCCAGAAGATGTGTTCTCCGAATCAATAAATCAATCAATCTGCCTAGCCTTTTCCCAACTGTATAGGGGTCGGCTTCCAGTCTAACCGGATTCAGCTGAGTACCAGTGTTTTATATCGAGCGACTGCCTATCTGACCTCTACAACCCACTAACTGGGTAACACGATACCTCTTGGCAAGACTAGTGTCAGATCTCAAGCTTCTGACTACCCGTAAAGACTGTCAAAGATCTTCAAATGACAACCGGGACCAACGGCTTAACGTGCTTTCCGAGGCACGGAGGCAACTCGGTATGTTGAAATGGTCACCCATCCACGGACTGACCTCGTCAAGCGTTGCTTAACCTTGATGATCGACCCGAGCGGCTGTTATTATTTAGCCACGAGCTGCTCGAATCAATAAATAAAGTTTATTTTTGCCTTTATTCCTATTGAATATTTCTCTTCAATCTATCTAGCACTATTGTACGGATCGTGGACCATATTATACTTAGCTCATGAGATATCTACTTAAGAGAAAGTTAAGATGACTGCTTCAGACAAAAGCCTTGAAGTGTGCCTCAGAGGGACACTTAAGTGTAAGAGAGGATTTATTATTTAATAGAATATTCTTTCTTATTTACATTAAGTACAAAGACTTGGATGTTGAATCTCCTTATTTCATTTGTTCAAGTAGTAGCAAGGGAATTCTTTAATATAGAACATATTCGTTTTAAGCAATTGCTAAGCAATGAAAGGCGAAATTAATTCCACAAAAATGTGAAAACCTGGATAAAAAGTTACGAGTACCTATCAAATAGTCCAGGCCATGGTCTACCCTTATGCCAAGTTTCTCCCAATTCCATTGTATCTTTGAGTTACGATTGATAACAATCATACATAGAGACCTTTCTCAATTAAATTATATTTCTTAAAACACCGGCCAAGTGCGAGTCAGACTCGCGCACGAAGGGTCCCGTACCAAAAACACGTTTGTTGTATGGGAGCCCCACTTAAATATATTTTTTCTGTGTTTAGTCATTGTTGTTATAGTGGCAACAGAAATACATCATATGTGAAAATTTAAACTGTCTAGCTATTACGGTTCATGAGATACAGCTTGGTAACAGACGGACAGACAGACAGACAGACTGGCCGCGCAGTCTTAGTAATATGCCTTTTACCCTTTGGGTACGGAACCCTAAAAAGAAACGATTTATTTTAACTGTGGGCTGTTACAACAGAATTAATGGAAAAATACTGGAACAAGGTCAAAATACACATTTTTCATCACCAAAACAATTTCCTAAAATAAAAATAGCCAATCTTCATTACAATTGATCGGACATCTCAGTGTAAAGCGTTTCGTTTTCTTAGGAGGCATAACAAATTTAATCAGAAGGAAAAGTGAGAGGAAATACAATTTCCCTTTCCGACGTGGGTCAAGTGTACGTATAGGCAAACAGGAAGACTCGCCGCTACCAGGCATTCAGCGCTCGCAGGAAATTACTCTTTGTTTCTTTATTATTTGCAGCGCGTTTAGTGGGTCACGGGAGTAGCTGGAGATCGGGTTTATTGGAGAGTTTCGTTTGGGAGTGGGTCAAATGTATGAAGGACTGATTACTGTAAACCATCATATACATAACTTCACGCTTGTTTTACACGAAGGTTTAGGCAGATATGCATCTTTAGTAACATTCTATGGCAACTACGAGTAAAACCAAAATGCTGTAATTTTTATTTAAAACAGCGCCATCTATCAAATCATTACGGAAAAAATTGAACAAAAATTGCGGTGTTGCTATGTAAATATATAGTTATAATATGGATGCTGGGAGTTTCCTTCAATAATATTTATAAAATCTAAATCAAGAAATACAATTATGATCAGATGTTTATCTTGAATTTAAATATAAAAAATAACAGAATATATAAATTCGAACATAATAGAGGTTTTTATTACTAACACAATATTGAATTGTTTTCTTTTTATATTAGTTATATGTATGTATTTATGTATCTATTTTTATTTTATTTTTGTATTTAGTACCTACTTTCATATTGAATTAATTATTTGTTGAAAATTTGCACCAAGTGCAAACCCATATTGTGTCCAGGCTGTCTCTTTCCATTCTTGGTTGCCTGGAAGAGATCGCGGATCGCGATAAGGCCGCCTGGGGGGTGACCATAAGCTCTTAGAGCGGAATCAGTTTGATATCGAGTAAGTGACAGATGTATACAAGTCAGATACATCTGTCCCTTATTCGATCTCAAATTGATACCGCTCTAAGAGCTTATGGTCACCCCCCAGTTGTATGTTTGTTTTTGTTATAAGATGTCTTTTTGAACAATTTTTATCTTGGTGTACAATAAAGTATATATAAATAAATAAATATTGCAGAAGCTACATTTCTTTTTTCAAAATATGCAAAAATTTTGTTCTTGTATGGGCACTCTTAAATATAAAATAGCCGGCTGCGTAAGGATAATTATAAGATCGTAAGCTTGTTTAAATTTTTCCGTTTCAAAGGGCATCATCATACACTTCGAGTTCACCTTCCGGTCAGTTGAGTTGTGTCTCCTCCTCAGTGTGAAGCAGTATTGTAAACATCATCCAGAACTTGCAAAGTTAGGTACTGTGGACTTCTACGCAAATCATAAAGGTAGGAAAAGGATGATAGATGGCGCGCATTCGAACACTTTTTTAAAGGTGGAGCTGCCTATCTATTGCCCAGTATTAATATAGCATAATACAGCTATTAAACTACAGCTAGTTTAGTAGGTTCACCCACGTTTCGCCAGAGGAGCTCGTGGCTAAATAATAACAGCTGCACGGATCGATCATCAAGGTTAAGCAACGCTTGACGAGGTCGGTCCGTGGATGGGTGACCATTTCAACATGCCAAGTTTCCTCCGTGCCCTGGAAAGCATACTAAGCCGTTGGTCCCGGCTGTCATTTGAAGATCTTTGACAGTCGTTACGGGTAGTCAGAAGCTTGAGATCTGAAACCAGTCTTGCCAAGGGGTACCGTGTTACCCAGTTACTGGGTTGTGGAGGTCAGATAGGCAGTCGCCTCATGTAAAACAATGGTACTTAGCTGAATCCGGTAAGACTGGAAGCCGACCCAAATATAGTTGGGAAAAAAGGCTAGGCAGATGATGACCCACGTTTCGCCAGTAATGTTTAAGTGCCATGTAATGTGGACGAGCCTATTGCCATCTCCTGGGTACAAGTCTCAGAATACAGGCTGAGAAAGGTCGGATGAAAAATACCGGCCAAGTGCTATTCGGACTCGCGCACGAAGAGTACCGTACCATAATCGCAAAAAACGGCAAAAAAATGACGTCTGATGTATGTTTATTTTATTATGTTTTTAGTATTTACAGAAATACATCATCTGTGAAAATTTCAACTGTCTAGCTATCACGGTTCATGAGATACAGCCTGGTGACAGACAGACAGACGGATCGTGGAGTCTTAGTAATAGGGTCACGTTTTCACCCTTTGGGTACGGAACCCTAAAATCGGATAAACCCTGAGCAGTAGCGCTTTCTTTACTTGACCAACGAGGCAGTTTACCAAAACTTATAGGACTTCGTTAAAAACCTGAGAGAACATAAAGCAAAGTGAAACCGACTGAATTTCCTTAGTAAAAGCCATAATTCAAGGTTTGGCTCTCGTCTCTTTTTTCTCCAATATTGGACCAATTTAAAAGATATTCCATAAACTGGTAAAGTAAGATATATACTATGTCCCTATGTTTTCCTTTTTTCATTTATATATGTCAAATTTGTACACTAATCCTCCGTTGACAGCGCAATTTTGAGCATTATTTGAGGGTTCTAGTGCTTCTTACGATAATGTATCATCAAAAAGGAAAACATAGGGAAATAGTATATATCTTTACTTTTCAGTTTATGGAATATCTATTAAATTGGTCCAATATTGGAAAAGGAAACAGGCGAGAGCCAATCCTCGAATTATGACGTTTTACTAAGGAAATTCAGTCGGCGTTCTCTGCCCCCGTTTCCTCTTAAGCCTGTAATGCTGTTTAAAAAGTTTCACTAATTTTAGTAAATTTTGACTTGAATCTAGGTCTGGTTACTAGGAATAAGGATTTCATATTTAACCAATTGAGATATAATAAAATTTGTAAATTTGAATAGCTTAGTAAGACTGATCAAATACTGTTATGATTTACTTAAATCTTTAACATCATCTTCCTGCTCTTATCCCATGTTACTTGGAGTCAGCGCAACACATTTGCTTCTTCCATACCTTCCTGTCACGTTATTACTGACTCCCTTTTCTTTCATATCACTCCTCACACAGTCCATCCATCTTTTCTTTGGCCTTCCTCTGCCTCTCCATCCATCCACATTAATATTCATAACTCTCTTAGTAACATGCGTTTCATCCCTCCTCATCACATGACCATACATGGACAAACGGTTTCCCTTCAACTTTTCTGCCACTGGCGCCACTTTCAAACTGCCTCGAATATACACATTTCTCACTTTATCCAATCTCGTCACTCCGCATATCCATCTCAACATTCTTATCTCTGCTACATGCAATCTCTTTTCATCCATCTTTTTCACAGCCATACTTAAATCTTTAACTATTCGTATATTTGAATAAAAGTTAAATAAACCCTTAATCAATGTAATATGAATTCAAAAATACAAGAAACAAACGAAGCAGGGTCAACGATTCCACTCGACTTAAGTAGCGGAATCAAAGTAGCTGTCGCTGACATTTATGACAGCGCTCCTCAACTACAAATATCTCGTCTTCAAAGAGGGTTCCATAGATCGTTGATATGACTGTTTGCTTAGGCTGCTTATAACCACTCAGTTGGACGTCGGGTTCGCAAATACTTTAGATATATTAGTGTTTGGTTAAGATATTGTGAAAGTGATCTCTAAGGTTGCAATCTTGAGTGTAATGAGGAATGGAGTGAGATAGTGTGATGCAGTGATGTAAGCTTTAGAACATAACAATTTTCAGGCTATATTATGCATACACATAAACTAGGCTGAAAATTACACTATGAACGAGTGGAAAATAATGTTACTTGGAAAAATCCTTATTTTTCATGGTAGGTTTGCCTTGGTGTGATGACGATGGAAAATACCATTTAGTGAAGAGTATATCCATATTCAGATGATAGCAAATAAAACATCCGCAAATTTAAATACGCTCCTCAATTACTGTAAAATATTCCAACTTTCAGGCCAAAAGTTGCCAAACTCGGAGGAATCGCCCATCCTTGAACTAACTGCGACAAGTGTAGCTTATCCTCACAGATAAAACGCCCTGTGATAAAAGTTGATCCAGGAACGTATTGTAATTCATTCAGGAGCTCCCCACAAAAATCCTTCGATTGACCTTACAAAAAATAAATGAAACAAACATTTTAAATAATTCAAGGAGAGAATATTAAAATGCCGCCATCATTTGTTATTCTCATAAAAACAGCTCAGATTTTCAGTTCCTGCATTATACGTGGATAAGAGAATATTAATGGCACTGAGTTATGACGACCGAGGGACTTGACATCGTGAAGAACTGCTACACTGATTGGAGAAACAGTCTTAAGTGTCTTCCGACGCTTTAGTGCCGTAAAACGGTTACTTTCTAAACCATATTCCGTCCTTAGTAACGGCTATGTTAAAAGGTTTGAAAAAAAAAAAATTTGTTCTTTCATGTACATTATTTGTGAAACAAGATTTTTTTTTGTATAATTAATAGTGCTTTAAAAAAATAATTAACAACACGATATTTATCGCAACTTCTGGATACTTCTCCAAAACGACTTGGATGTTTCAAAATATTTTTACTCAGAAAAATTGATGGCTAGAATTTCTTCATATCTGAAATAGCATATAATGTAACTGAAAGAATATTTTGCAATCAAAACTGTTCAAAAGGAGGTTCAATATTGATATTCTGGTTCCGAGCGGACGCACGGACAGTACTGAGTTAACATTGGTGAATATATAGGAACGCCTTAATAACATGTTTTTTCAATTTGTTTTTCTTATTTCACATTGAACAAACGACTGAACCTATATCTTAGTATTTATTTATATAAAAATCAACCAATATCAACAGATAGCGCCGCCACAGATAATATAAATAACACTAGCATACAGATGCCTCATCCCATACAAAGAAACCGTGCCGACGTAACTGGCGTTTTTCGTCTCATTATTTGATTATTTTTGTACATCGATCGCGTTCGGTTCCGTCATTAAAATACCTTCGCCCGGTGGATTTGGTGCGATTCTCGTTTATTGTCCGTGTTAGACATAACTTTACAAATGATTAACACTATGTTATACGAATAAAACTAATGAAATATATAAATATCTTTTTTTCCAAAAAATTACAACTAGACGTGATTCTCATTTTAAAATAAGCTACTGAGGGGTATCTGCACCTTAATCTCTGGCAATGTACTATGTCCAATTCTTTCACTCGCCACAGGCCATTGGGAAAAGCTAGTAGTTTAAAAAAAAAACCATATGTCAAACACATTTAAATGATTGACTATATAATAATTTAGGTTTAAATTGACCTTCTTATCCATTCCATAAAACGTTTTCACAGTCGGGCAGTACAAGGCAAACAATGTAGGCCCTGTTCCACCACACATTAGAAAATGTACATATATAGGTGTATGTCTGCTTGAATATGTAACCGAAATATAAACGATTTGGTATAAATGGGGTTCTTCAAATCAAGAGTAAACCTTGTCTCAGTATTACTATGTATTTTTTTATATTGGCTGGTGCATAAAGTGGTGAACAAAATACGAGAAGGACTGGCACGAAAGGAGTACTGCTCGGCTGTATTCCTAGACGTACAGCAAGCGTTCGACAAGGTCTGGCACCAGGGCTTGTTGTTTAAGGTTAAAAAACAACTGCCGCATAACCTATACGTACTTATAAAGTATTACTAGGAAGACAGAATTTTTCGGGTAAAGATTAATGAATCCTACTCGAAATTCAATAATATGGCGTACCCCAAGGGTTCGTATTGGGTCCAACCCTCTACCTCATATACACAGGAGGCTTACGAGTACCAACGTCAGAGGAAATTCTCTTCATGACGAATACTGCCCACCAGTTAAATTCGAAGACGACACAGTTCCACACGGGACAACGGCTAAGTACCTCGGCTTGCATCTCGACAGGAAACAGACGTGGAGATGCCACATAGAAATAAAAACGGGACGAGCTTAACATCCTGCCCCGTAAATAAACTGACTCTTGGGAGGTTCATCACCTATGTCACTGGAGAACAAAGTACTTATCAACAAAGCAATGTTAAAACTCTGCGACGAACTCAAATGTGGAAATTCTTCAGCGATTCCAAAATAAAGCTCTCAAAATTATATCGAATGCTCCTTGGTTCATGAAGACCTCAGAAATACATGACCATCTACAAATCAAAACAGTGAAAGAGGAAATGGAACAAAGGACACAGTCATATAAACATCGAATAACGACACATACCAACACCTTAGCCATAGCCCTAAGAGAACCATTAACCATGAAAAGGCTCAAACGTGAGACTTTACTAAATAAAGTGTAAACAATTTTGAGAGGCAGATTCTTCACAAGTGAATGTCTGCTAAAGGTTTTTCAACCGATTGCATGATAAGCAAGGGAAAAAAAGAAAAATATTAGCATCATCAGTAAACCAATTCGAATGTATAGACAATGACTAACTAACTTCACTTTCCGACTAATTTATAATGCCCAAATAATCCACCTTCACATGAGCAAAGGCATGGGCACAGCTAGTCATTTAAATTACAATCCGTTGGCCACAAATGAACCAGTCATGAGTTACTAAACAGATTAACTGAAATATCATTATGCCCTACTAACATACACATCTAATTTTCACCCCTATAACGCAAATTAGGCATACACTATCCTCATTCCACTTGACTTGATAAAGTCATAATATTATGACTAAACTTGACATCCGAGTACCATGTACTTCAGAGCTATCATTGTCTAGAAAATATTATGACTAAACTTGACATCCGAGTACCATGTACTTCAGAGCTATCATTGTCTAGATACCTACGTCTTCTATTGACTTGAATGACTCCGGTGGTTGAGAGTATGTCATGCCCACTCAAATGTCTCGCCGATGGTGGCGCGTGTGTCGGATCATTTAGCTCCCTTCAAAATGGTTGAGCTGAATGGTGCTGATACATGTGTCATGTTCGTGAACGGGCGCTGTCGGTTGGGACTGGTCATCTCTTAGCTGCCATGGTTTATTTTAATTGATTCTAATTTTATTTCTGAATTGTCTTTTTATATTTACTATGGACACTTTTAACTTTCTACATCGTTCTCACATAATGTGTAATCTCAACATGAATGATGTAACAAATGATTTGTAATAATTACCTAATTGAAAAAGAGTGTCCATGGAGTTTCTTGCCCGTTCTTCTCCATAGAGATCTACGCCTTGGAATGGGCATCTACGGTACTTTCACAGTTATTATGTCTTGTGACTGGGACTGTAGCACCATAATTTTGTAATATTTTATTTTGTCTTTTGACAATTCAAAAGTGCCTGTAACTGGCCTACTTGAAATAAAGTGCTTTGACTTTGACTTTGACTTTGACATCGTGACATCACAGATAGTATCCATAAATAGGTGTGTGAAGTAGAGGTATCTATTGGTTATGAGCATCCGTGTGAAATTGATTTTTATATGATGGGAAGTGTATTGGTATATAACATGATGATCCCTGAAGGGCTAGTCAGAAGTGTCAACACAATAACACTTTTGCCCTTCCTGAACCTCTAGACAAGTGTCTTTCGATGACATATGCCTGACCTCATTTAATTGAAAACATATGTAAAAAAATAATATAAGCACCTTTATTGTGTATTGTTCTTACGTTAAGCACATATGTGATACACAGTGACCCTCAATTCAGTGTGCCTTTTGGCACACACCGCCACTCAGCCATTCTCCTCCAGTTTGAGTTCATTAAACGCAACAAATAAGAAGACGGGAGGATGAACTAACACAAAAACCAACTGGAGGAGATTGGCTCGTGACAGGAAAAGAGATATAAAGCAATTAAGTTCTGAGGGATCAGAGCGATGTTATCGCTATTAGCAATATCTTCCCGACAGCCGCGAATCGATTGGTATCTGAACTGAGCGGGATTAAGCTGCACTTGCTGCCTTTTAAATATCTGAACCACAAATAACGGTAAAATTATTTGTTGTTTGTGAGGTCTAGAGCTCCGGACGACGTGACGTTCTATCGGTGATTAGCGATTGTCGTAATACTAAAAGTTTGGCATTGCCCTCGTAATTTCTCGATAGCGCTGTCAATCTCATACATTTGTGACGTTTTGATTATTGTTATCGCTGATAATTATGTCACTTTTAGGATCATTATTGTAAATTATTTCAATACACTACACACTAGCGTGGGTCCTTTAATCCCGTAAAAATGCATGTTGCCAGTGTATTCATTTTTAAGGTTCCCTACCCAAAGGGTAAAAACGGGACCCTATTACTAAGACTCCACGATACGTCTGTCTGTCTGTCTGTCTATCCGTCTGTCACCAGGCTGTATCTCATGAACAGTTATAGCTAGAAATTCGAAATTATCACAGATGATGTATTTCTGTTGCCGCTATAACAACAAATACCTACTAAAAACAGAATAAAATAAATATATAAGTGGGGGCTCCCTTAAAACAAACGTGTTTTTTTTACGTTTTTTGCGATAATGATACGGAACCATTTGTACTTGGATCGTCAACAGAACAGTTGCATGACATGGTGACTATGGTGAATGAATCATTTAAGTTGAAGGAGATGAATATAAATGTGAACAAGACGAAGGAGCATGTAAACGATCGCAAGTGCTGGCGTTTTTGTTACCAACTCCCCTGGGAATAAGTGAGGTTTTGTACATACTCATATTATGTCCCATAAACCACGGCCAAAGCTACTTGCCAATATACACCTTACCCACCAATCAATATCTCACCAGCTTTACTTACCTTCCTGTCTACCCTGCTGAAAGTTATGGCGTAATTATAACACGTATTATGTATGTCGATGGCAGCTGCCTTCAATATAATTAGCGGTGTACCTTACTACCGGACGCCGGGCGGCCTTTCGTAAACGAACCTTGTTTGTAAGGCTGCCGGTAATTGTGATATTAGCTTTTCGGATTGTGGACGGAAAAATGTAAAGGTGGCTTTGGGCATGTATTTTTAGAGTTGCCGTGATGTTTTTGTGGTTGTGAAACTGAAAAGGCTATCTTGTAATTGTGAAAAGGTGTTTGGTGTATTGAAAGTTGCCTACAGCTGTTCTTTCTCCCGACGGCGGGTTGATCTTAGTCGTGTGTGTTGCATTGTTTCACACAGAAATAGGCGATACTTAGCGCTCCCGAGAACAGCAACAATGTGCATGTGCGTCTACACACACGACTAAGACCAATAACCCGCCGTCGTAACTAATTTTACTATGGCTATGAATATACCAAGGATCTCCGTATCGTACATACCTAGTTGTAGGTCGCCCCGAACGTGTAGGACTTGAGAAAACTAACATCAGATTGATATTTGCCGTGCCCTTTGGCAAATCTAGACCTTTCGTATCGTACACATTCGTTGGACGTACGCGTTCGAGCTCGAGAGAAGTAGCTAGGCAAACATTGGTATTTGAAGTACCCATTGGGAAAGCAATTGGAGTTTTTTCTAACCACTTGATTGGTTAACCTCTGCGTTTATAAAAAGGTATTGCTTGCTCCAAGTGGCGACAAGGTCATTGATCATTATTTACTTTCCGAATTAAACATCTTCATCATTTGCCTTTGTCCCAGGATTTTTCATCCTTTCAACTCCCGAATTAAACATATTAAAGAACTTATAAATTATGAAAGCCTTCTTACTGAAAAGCACGTATGGGTAACGCACGTAGTTGCTCCTACAGTGACACTGTCCACTTCACAAGTAGATTAATTACATTTAATACGAATAACAATAGGTAATCAACCTGCCTACCCTTTTCTCAATCATGTTGGAGTGTGCTTCCAGTCTAATCGGCTTCAACGAATTACCAGTATTTTATATTGAGTGACTGCCTATCTGTTGCCTAATTGTATAAGTGAATTCGCAGCAAGCGTTGCTTAATCTGATAACCTCCTTTTTAGTCGGTTAAAAATATACCCATGTTGCTGTTAAAATTTAGCCAGAAGCTCCGTAATAAGTTTAGGTACTGCTAAGGTAAATTAGCCCTTAGTTACTACAAAATGGTCGTACTCAAATAATTATAATATATTGATGGCACAGTCTGCCAGAGACGCCGCAGTGACCGTGAGGTCGTAAGATCGAACCCGGCCGAACCGGAGCGACCCCGAACCTTGATTATTGATTGGGCTAACTGGAATATTAGCAATATGCGTCACAAGTTATTATTCATGGCACCCAACTATACCGGAACGAATAAAAGAGATATAGGCACAATAGAACAAGCTAATTGAAATTCTACCCACAGTATCAAAAACGAATTACATTTTATTTAAAAACAGAATCCAAAGCTTTCCACTGTGTTATTTGTGTATTAGGTAAAATTAATTAACAGCGCTGCTTTCTAACAACAAAAAAGGATTAAATACATCTAAAATATATATATATATATTTTCCAACAGCGATATCCGATGGTCAATTATTGTAAAAAAAAATACGGAAACTCAACAATGACTCTACAGAAATGGGCTTAAAAAAGTTCGTCGATAACGTTTTACTTGGCGGACAGGGAGCGGCTTTTTATTTTGTTTCTGAATAATCTTCTACGCGGCCTGGTTTGGGGTTCCGCAGAGAAACAAAGAACCTTTTTAATTACAACATGTCCGTTCGAGCGTGTGACATGTTTCACTTCGGCGTCCGGTTTATATCCGAAAAGTACCTTTTTTATACCCATCGTTGCGTAATGTGGTAATGTTTTTTTTCTAAGTTAAACATTGTTCTTTTGCTAAGCTATAAAGTCTACTTTTTTACATATACCACTTTAATCCATCTGTAGTCAATTTCTACATTTTTTTTTTTTGCAACATATGTAACATATACCCTTGCGCCATCTCATCTTCTTAGCACGGCGGGCTGTGCTGGGGCGGCTGCTGCTGGTGCAGAAAACCTCGAACGGCGCAAATATAACAACCTTATTGTAAGTTATATGTTTGAGCCGTTTGGGGTTGAAACTTTAGGTCCATGGGGTCCGAGTGCGCATCGACTTTTTCGAGAAATTAGCACAAAGCTCGTCGACTCTTCACGTGACTAGAGGGCTGGCCTTTTCTTCGGCCAGAGAATCAGCATTGCCATCCAACATGGCAATGCTGCCAGCGTTCTGGGCACTTTTCCCGTTGACATCGATGTGGATGAATTTTTTGATGCACAATGAGCTCTTTTCCGTTTCCCTTTTCTATATATAGGTTTGGTTTTTTTTTTTAGAATAATCAATTGTATATTTCTACATCTAAAATAATACAATATATTTTGACGTACAATGAGTTCTGATACGCATTGATAAAAAAGATACAAATCTTAATACGTTTGTATTGTTCATTTCTGCAATAGATACTCTTGACCAATTAACTTTCAAAGCTAAATTGGACATCAAATAGAGTATTATTATTTAGTATTTCAACTGCACCCGAGTAGTTAATTGTGTATATTGTTGTTTGTTCAGTTCAGTATTAATGACTATAGTCAGCAAACTATAGACCGTTACATATGTATACGTTTTTCTAGGACCTAGGAAAGTAATTCCAGTTTATCTGTTTGTTACGTATTTACGCCTAAACCACTGAACTAATTTTTGATGAATTTTGGTACAGATAGGGTCTTGGAGCAAGACATGTCATAATAAGACGTATAAGTATACGTACCTAATTTCCAACACAGATAATATAAAAATATTACAGAATTTCATGCGGGCGTAGCCGCAGGCAAAAGTTAGTATATTTTTTATTATATTTTTCATCACACTTGCACGTAAACAGTATCTAAACATACAGGTTAACTTGGCCGTAATGTCCCATATAAAACCCTCGAGCTTTCTTAAGTATTTTTTTTTAAATTTATAGCGCAGCACACAGGTCATGCAAGTTCAAGCAAAGGAGTTTACACGCAATTGAAAAATTGTCTTAAAATGTTATCTAAACAGGAATTTCATTGCAATCTCGCTACATGTTACTTATGTACTCAACTAATGTTCTTAATTATCGATTATAATAGTATTTTGAATCAAAACGACGAAACTTTTTTTTTTACTCTCCGTCATGGCAGTAACCTACGTAAGTATTTGCCCTTAACGTTTCTGTACGAAACATTTGTATAATCTTTGGTGTAGGCAACAAGCCCGACATCCGCTTAAAACAAAAAGTTCACGTATTTCGTAATAATAGTTGTGCTGACTTGTGTATTAAAGCTATAATTCATAATTATTTACTCGCAAATGTGATGAAAAACACTGTATGTTTCAGGGGCGGTACGGGCATTACGAACCTCGACTCAGAAAGCCCTCAGCCTTCGACTTCGGGCTTCTACTAGAGCCTCGATCGTAATTCCTTACTACTATTATATGGGACAATGCAGATAATTAGGTTTTGCGATGTGTAAGCCTAATTAATGCCAAGTGTAGTAATTTCTTTTCTCTGTCGGCTACTCCACTGCAAGAAGATTCTACCCGTTAGGGAGTCCTAGGAGGATTAAAAGTTTCATCCGATAAAACTCACTGATAAGGTAACAGCCATTCAATTAGTTGTGAACACAGTTCAATTAGAATATCAACGAGCCTCACTGAGTATTTATTCAACCGAAAATTTGCAATACATTCATTCTTAACCATCATCTGCCTAGCCTTTTCCCAACTAGATTGGGGTCGGCTTCCAGTCTTACTGGATTCAGCTAAGTACCAGTGTTTTACATGGAGCGACTGCCTATCTGACCTCCAAAACCCAGTAACTGGGTAACACGGTACCTCTTGGCAAGACTGGTATCAGATCTCAAGCTTCTGACTATTCGTAACGACTGCCAAAGATCTTCAAATGACAGCCGGGACCAACGGCTTAACGTGCTTGCCGAGGTACGGAGGAATCTCGGTAGGTTGAAATGGTCACCCATCCACGGACCGACCTCGTCAAGCGTTGCTTAACCTTGATGATCGACCCGTGTGGCTATTATTATTTAGCCACGTTCTTAACCAGAGCAAAATAATCAATAATTATGCTCTTTATGTGTTTTATTTTGTCGCAAAAAGAAATAGTCCGCGCAATGTGGTTCGTAATTTCGCCATTGCTGCTGCCCTTTTGGAAAGCCTAATAGTTTGGTAAATGATGGCTGAATGTGCAGTTCTGTAAGCCTACACTTCTGGTTAAATGACCAATACCTTTCAACACTAATTAACTGTTCAATTTGCACAATTATTATAATATTTAGGAGTTTGGTACTTCGTTAATACGCTACGGAACCAAATAACAATGCGCGGTGCAGGCTTGATCTATGTTGTATTTTAACGTATGTTTCATCGTGTTTTATAACCCTAGCTTTTAATACTAGGATTTGTTGCGCATTGTTTTTCTGCACCTGCACGATCTCTAACAGGAACGGACCGAGTTATGATGAAAAAGCCGACCAAGTGCGTGTCGGGTACACGCGCAGTAATAGGGTTCCGTAGTTGCATAATAATGTGGACTAAGAAAAGGGTTTTTTGTTATTGGTGGACGATGGTAAAGAAGGAGAAAGGAGAAGGAGCTTTCTCTGTAAAAAAAATTATATGTTCATAACTTTTTACTTGCTAAACCTACAAGGTGGACATTGAAAGACTTGAGGGTAGCAATCAGGTAGTAATTACTCAAGTGAAAATAATAACACGAATTTGAATAGTTTACGCAAACGGAGAGTTGACCAGCTATCCTGATGTCAGAATGGCTGGTCATTTTGAAGGCCCTTTTTTTCAATTTTAGGTAGAAGCTAATTGACTATAGGCAGTAAAAAGTAGCAAATAGGCAGCAATTATTGGTCACAAGCCTGACGTGAACCTATACAGATAACCAGCCATTCAAACGCACACGATTTGGTAACTCTGCTTTTGTTTGAAAGTGTATACTTCCCATGGTCAGAATCTGATTATGGGCTCCTGGAGAAATTGAAGGAACTCCTTAAATATTATATGCATACGTATAGCGATTTTGGTACTTTCATCAACACTACTTAATGCTTGCACATTTGCACTTAGAAAGTATTATTTGGTGTAGTGGAACTGATAAAGAGGACCGTAAGCTTGTCACGGGTAATAAGATATCTCGAATAGTTAACCGACTTTGATGAAACAAATACTTATAAATAATTGGTACTTATGAAAATGGAACCGCGAACTGATCTGATATCGAAGCCGGAAGGTAGGTACTGGAACTCCGAAATAAAATAATGCAGGTATCCTAATCGTGTTTGGGCTTATTGAAATTGTCGTGAGATGTAATTTGTCAATAAATGATTTTCATGGTTATCTGAGCCACCTACCAAAACTAAAAAGAGAAAACCAAAATGTGAAAAAATTAAACGACTTCCAAAGCAAAACACTAGGTACAAAGCGAAAAATAACTTTCTTTTCCGAAATCGGTTTCTTTGGTATCGTCTTTTAACTACCCACTTATCCATAGCTGGGTCTAGACCTCTCCTAAATAAATTTTTCCAAAGGCTTAAGCCTTATGTATCTATCGTGCGTGACAATCCCATATATTTTTGTCATTTTTCTAATCACCATCTCGTCGCTTTTACTGTTAGAATGATACTTGACTAGACCCTCAGTAATACGCGTCATCATCTCGCCACCTCTTCCTATATTTTCTACTTCCAATTAGTCAAGATCATAATGATCTCTCATACAAGTTAACATTTCTCATTATATTGTACACGAGGTAATTAGAGTTCCACAGAGAACCACATCTTATAAACTTGTAGCTATGTATGTAAATAGTCTGAGTGGAATTCTAAGTGCTTTCTAATAACTTCGGCAAACGGAACGTGTTTTCCATCCCTGTACTCAATCTCCTTAGAAGATGTTTGAATTGAAATAGTTCATTAGACTTTTTATTTGCCTTGAATTAACAGTCAGGTGAAGCTAAAGATGTAGTTGCTTTGTGCTATAGGAATCTTTAAAGTGTGCTTTTCTTTTATTGTGTTGCTGCATAATATACATTTTAAATATGGCATATTGTTATTTTTACTGTGTGTAAATTAAAGTGTCTGGCTAAAATGGTTTTAAAGCTGCTGTTGTTGATTTGATTCATACCGTAAGCTTCATATGATATTCTGACATTCATCATCATCATCTGCCTAGCCTTTTCCCAACTATATTGGGGTCGGCTTCCAGTCTTACCGGATTCAGCTAAGTACCAGTGTTTTACATGGAGCGACTGCCTATCTGACCTCCACAACCCAGTAACTGGGTAAACACGGTACCCCTTGGCAAGACTGGTGTCAGATCTCAAGCTTCTGACTACCCGTAACGACTGTCAAAGATCTTCAAATAACAGCCGGGACCAACGGCTTAACGTGCTTTCCGAGGCACGGAAACTCGGTATGTTGAAATGGTCACTCATCCACGGACCGACCTCGTCAAACGTTGCTTTACCTTGATGATCGACCCGTGCGGCTGTTATTATTTAGCCACTTATTATGATGTAGGTAATATTATTACCTTAATGGGGTAATACAAAATCTATCTAATTTATCTTTTCTCAACTAGCTAGGGTTGGCTGCCAGTCTAACTGGACGGAGGTAAGGGCACCAGCAGATATTTTACAGGGACTGCCCATCACCCATCCCCAGAACCCAGAAACTGGGTTGTTAATAAAAAGGGGGGTGTGGTGGGACAAAAAAAAACAAAGGGTTTAATGCCTCATCACATCATCATCAGACCATTGATGTTCCCGCTGCTGGCACACAGGCCTCCTCTCTGTGAGAGGGAATGGGCCTTAATCCACCACGCAGGCCCAGTGCGGGTTGGTGGATGTCACATGTCTTCGAATGATTGATTCTAGGACATGCCGGTTTCCTCTCCACACGATGTTTTCTTCACCGTTTTGAGAGCAGTGGTGATGATGAATTTATACAAAGTAAAGCACCTGCCTGGATTCGAACCCACGACCTACAACTTGTAAGTGGCGGCCGATACCACTGGACCACCACTACTCTACCAAGCTGCAATCAAGTATCGAAATTAATTCTAAATAAACATTTTTATATATCACATTTTTATGTATTTTATAAAACGTCATAACAGTGCCTCCAAAGGCTGCCAGGTAGTTATCGATGTCAGCGATAAGACCGCCAATCTACCCACTCAATTAAGAATTCTGTACAAGAGTTGTAAAAATAAAGAATAGATCCTCACAAATCTATTAAAAAGATTCTCGTCAACCTTTCCAAATGAATAAAATAAAATAATGCTTGTCTCTTACAAGTAGTAAATGTAGCAACTACGGGAAAACGATGGTATTCCTGTTGTTGTTACATTTACTTAATCCTTGATAGTAACCTCAACCAGTGGACCATTTATAGCTCTATTAGTGTTCTATAGAGGAATCCATCTAATATCCGGCGTTATTTCGGAACCCACGCAATTTCCCACTAGCCTACTTGGACGTGATGTAGGCCGGCCCACCTGTTCCGAGAACTTGATACTCGTAGAGGCTTTGAATTGAAAGATAAATATTATGCTTAGTACCAGGCCAAAAATAAAAATGGCCATAAATAAATAAAAATGTTTTCCATAAAGTCCTGAAAATTATAAAGCCTAATAAAGATACCAGCTAACCTAAGTAATATTAACAAAGTTCGCGTGCTTAGACAATAATTTTTCATACTTGTTTACATAGTTTTCGGTCTGTTCTAATACCAACAACTAATACCACTGGTATTTGCTGCGAGAGGAGTATTGAAACAAAGATATGTAGACACCGTGTGTAGAGGGGAAATATAGTAAAAGCATATTAAACAATTCACTATGAAGTAGAATACAATATAACAAATAAATTTGTACTCTCATATACATGCATACTAATCAAATAAATATTACAATAATAAATACTAAATAACATCATAAAGAAATAAAAATACATCAAACTAAGATTGAAAGTAAATAATTAAATCTTGTTGTAACTTCACAGTATCATAGCTTATACACCAGAATAATATAAAAAAATAATTATTAATGTATAAATTTAAATTCAAAAACTTTATTTCGAGCAAAGACTCATATAGAGTTCGTATTAATATGCACTAAAACTAAGTGTTAGTAAACAATACGATACGGTGACACATGTAACTGACAGCAGTGAACTATATACGGACAGTCCACTCTATCAACGATCATTTTTAGAACCCTCTTAAGCTGTCCATAACTCGGGCCACCATTGATGTTGTGTGCTTGCGCATTTTCGCGTAAAAACAATCCAGATGCGCCGCCGCAAACAACCCTGACGAACTGCAACGCCAAGGCAACCCCATCAGTTTTCTGAACGCATTATTATACTGGACACAAAGCGCTCCATATATACTACGCCCACGAACATTTCTCCCACAGGCTGCAAGTGTAGAAGGTGGTACAGAATGCTCTCAAGAGAAATATATAAAACCTTTATTTCTGCAGTACAACGTGCAAACCTGCGAGCAATCATAATCGCACGCACGGAAAGAGTTCTTCGTTCCCTTTCAATGTCAGCGTTGTTCTTGAGGTCAGTGGTGACCAAGTGCCCTAGGTACTTATATTGTTCCACTCGCACAAGAGTAACATCGTTTATCCGTATGGGAGGCACATAAGGAAGGTACCTGGTTCCCGCGTCAAAAACAATGTACCTACTGACTTGTCTGAACGTACAATGGGCTGTTCAGTTCAAACCACCGACTGATGCGCTCAGCAGCACCATGTTGTCCGCGTAGCTTAAATGATTGAAACAGAAGTACTAATTCCATTCGGGCGGTAACAAGTAAATAAATAAAACTGTCGGAAAACTCATTTTCACTATAACACATCAAGCTTAAAATACATTTTAATTATCGACGAATGAGTTTGGACACCGAACTCATTATAACTATACATGTTCCTGTACGAAGTGCTGTTCAAATAATTACAACGAGACTTTACCACATTATGAATTCTAAACGGTTATTCTTTTAGAGATATTAGTTTTTCGGAAAATGTTGACATTACACATTTGCATCATGAATTTTGGGATTGCCGATAATCAAACCAAATAGCATGGGATTGAAGAGGCATATTTCCAGCAGGGATGATGTCAGGGGGGATGGAGAGGGCTTTGCTCTGCTTTTCCTTGCGTGATCGAATCAGAAATGTAGAGATCCGTAAGAGAACCAGGGTTACCGACATAGCCCGAAGAATTGCCAAACTTAAGTGGCAGTAGGCAGGGCACATTGAACGCGAATTTTTTGTTCTGCGAGCAATCTCTATATCAATTTCTCCCCATCGGGCAGTAAGGTTCTGGAGTGGCGACTGCGAACCGGAACACGTTGCGTTAGAAGGCCTCCCACCAGGTGGACCGATGACCTGGTGAAGGTTGCGGGGATCCGCTGGTTGCGAGACGCACGGGACCGGTCAACGTGGCGAGGCCTATGTCCAGCAGTGGACGTCAGTCGGGTGATATGATTATGATGATATCCAGCAGTGGACTGCTGTAAGCTGATGATGATGATTCGCGAGGAAAAAAGGCGAAGGGGAAGACGTTTGCCCAGCTGTGAGACACTGAAAAGGCAATGCATGAAGACAATTAATAAATTTGCCTTGGGTAATGATTGTTGAGCGTAAGGTTTGGGTTTGATCTCCGAACCGGAAAAAGGCCCTTGACAAAAGGAAATGATATCAGCTAGGTATACATAACGATTGTGAAACGTCTTTTTGTTGAATTATAGACGACTAGCTGCCGCCTGAGGCTTCGCCTGCGTTTTATTAATACTTCGCGAAATATGTTTATTAATTAGGTATATCATAAGTTTTATTCTGATGTTTAAGCTGTTTCTGTACAGTTTCATCAAACATCCATCCATCCTCACAAACTTCCACGTTTATAATAGAAGTAGGACTATACTTTTAGCCTGTAATTTAACTAGTGAACTGTGGTTCAAAAAAACCGGCCAGACTTACGCACCGAAGGGTTCCGTACCATTATCGAAAAACACGCCAAAAATATCACGTTTGTTGTAGGGGAACCCCACTTAAATATTTATTTTATTCTGTTTTTAACACGCTTTTATTAGCTTGGTATGTATGTTAACACGCTTTTATTAGCGTGGTATGTATGTATCTATGTATCTATATATCAATGTAACGGAATCTTTGAACGTGATTTTCACCCACTTCAAAACGTTGGATTGATTTGAAACTTTGCAAACTTATCAAGGACCGATGACAATGCAATAATTTAAACAGTTTATCCCATTATCCTTACCAATAAAGCGTGTTTTTTAGTTTTTAGAACTACAATTTATTAGTATTTGTTTTTATAGTGGCAACAGAAATACATCATCTGTGCAGTTTCAACTGTGCAAGTTCAACTGTCTAGCTATCACGGTTCATGAGATACATCCTGGTGACAGACAGACGGACCGCGGAGTCTTAGTAATAGACATCTGCCAACATCTTTGTGGCATACCAGCGTGATATTTCGTATGCATGTTTCATCCTTAACGTAGGAAATGTTTCGTAGCTTGCTACATTTTAACATTTATTCCGTTACGGGTTAAATGCAGACATTAATTCTAATTTAAAGCGACGCAGGGGTACCTCTACCTACACGACTCCTGCTTTAAACTGACATATGAATTTTCATTATTAGTTAAATTGCTTAATTGGAATGAATGAGGATATATTTTATAGCCTGGCGACTAATGAAGGCAGGTAACATATTTCCATTTGTTATTGTATTACGTTTTTTTTTGAATTTAAATGTAATAAAAAGAAGATAAAATAGACTGGCCTTTTCTTCGGCCAAAGAATCATCATTGCCATTCAAAGTAGCAATGCTGCCAGTATTCTGGAGTCTGGAACACTTTCCCATTGACAGCGATTTGGAGTTTTTTTTACCCTCTGTTTCAGTTTTATACGCAGTTGTGTATATAATTTTATATGTATTTAACAATCTTGGGACTCTGGGGTCCCGGGCCTTTGAAAGGCGTGCAAGGGGCCAAATCCAACACGCAGAGGCCTTGATAGATGATATGTGTGGTGGCCCAGTAGCTAAGACCTCGTCTCTCGGCAAGTAGCAATGTGTATTTTTCAACTCATATTGTACTTTCTAAGTTTATCTTTAACATTGTTGACAACGGTGAAGGAAAACGTCGTGAGGAGACCTGGACTTATAGTGAGTTTATTATAAGATTGTGCTCCATTAGTGTAATTGCTGCAAGGAGTTCCAGTGCGAGGATGAACTAATAAATAAAATAAATGTATCATGATATGTGACAGTTTTATTATTACACTATATGAATATTTAATTATTATTAGCAGTGGTGGCCCAGTGGTAACGGCCGCGACTTACAAGTTGAAGGTCGTGGTTTTGAACCCAGGCAGGCGCTTTGTTTTAATTATTTCATCACCACTGCTCTCAAAACGGTAAAGGAAAACATCGTGAGGAAACCGGCATGTCCTAGACTGCCGACGAGCTGTCCTGCAGTTTGGCAGAAGATATGTATAATACCCACAGATGTAAATATTGTTGAAATAAAAAGTAAAAAAAAAAAAAAAATCAAAGACATGTGAAATCCACCAATCCACTGGGCCCGCGTGGTGGATTACGGCCCATTACCTCTCACAGAGAGGAGGCCTGTGTCCCAGCCGTGGGAACATTATAAGGCTGATGATGATTATCAGTTTTTATATATATGTACTAATTTATATATTATCACATATTTTAATTTTGGAGTTCTCTGTATATGAAGAGGTCTTTGCGCTGCAGTGGAACAGTTAATGGCTGGCATTATATTATTATTAATTTATAATAGAGAAACAAATAAAAGCCCTTTACAAAAAAAGACATAGGACTAACAACCAGAGATCTGGGTAAGACTCAATTGTTTAAAGAACAATAACGTGTCAAATGAGAAATATTATTCTACCAATAATCTTCGATCAGTAATACATACAATGTTTCCAAAGTAAGTGAGAGAGTATCAACATTTAGTCTCACAGCAAAAATTGTTTACAAGATATTAATAATATTCTCAAGCCCACACTAAAAGTATAAAATATCTCGAAACAAAGATTAATTATTACCTACACTAGACGTAGTTCGTAAAGTACCACTTTGTGATGTGTACAAACAAAGCGTTGTTAAGACCAACATTAATTGGTCCTAATGAGAGTTAAAAATGTCGACTGAAAAATCGTGAAAGAAAGTACATCCCCGTGAAGCGTCACTTACTTATCCTCTCCTCTCACAACGAGAGAATTTGGCTAAAATTCCCAAGATCATTCGTTAAATCACAATATAGCACAGTATTCCACAATTACACGTTCAAATAATAACAAATCAGGAAAAAGCCCGCGTAAAAAGTTTGCAAAAACTTTTCATTGCACTCGCACTTGAAAAATATTTCACCGACACACAAATTCCTAATATCCGAGGTATTTCAAAAATCCGCTTAGAACAACCGAAAAATTCCTCTATTGTAAACAATTTAGCTGTCACTTAACCTCGTCCTAAGACGTTCGTTCGAATTACGAATATAATTCAAAATTGAATATTATTTTGAGTGGGATTAAGGTTTGATATTTATAAAGAGGATTTAAGTTCGTTTAGAAAAATGTTGTGTTTGAAAATAGAAGTTTTTAGTGACGTACCTTGGTCGCGAGGGATATTCGTCGCCTGTGGCATGAGGACGTCTATCGCACACCGGTTGCGCGCGGATACTGTCAGCTGCTTCTACTGGCTGGTTTCGGCGGGATTCTCACGGCTTGAGGGAGGCGACTATCGACATACTTGACCGCATGAACTATCGATAAGTATATCTGCGTCTAATTAAATTGTTATCATGACTGTAATTAATGTAAATCGTCTTTATTAATTTTATTGTAACAGTCATGCCGTTGGATCTGTTGAATCAACGAAAATATTTTATTTGCGATCATGATGGCTGTGCGTGTTATTATAGTACATATATCAGTGTTATTCGCTTAAATAAAAGCCGTAAAATAACAAACAAAATTTTTATTAAGTAAATAATAAAAATGCTGCCAAAATGCGCGTGTCGACACTGTCCCACCCAATCTTCAAGACGCCCGAAAATTCGATAGGCGAAGTTTCACGCACAAAAACATCGAGTCTAACATCACTACTGGAGAACGCATGCGCGGTACGTTTCCCCAGCGATTGCCCAGCAAAATAACCACGTTGATTGATTCTGCAACTTGTGCGCAGGTTAACTCTACACGTGCGTAAGCCACCAATTCTTTGAGAACTACCCGACGCCGCGCTTACCACCGAAAACAGAGGCTAAGGGGGTATTTAGACAAAAATGACGGTTCTTCTTAGAATGGCCGTTCTTATCTGGGCTCGGTTGTTTTAAATGGTACACGCAAGTTTCGCGCGCGGGTTTTTCTTGCGGTTATTTTTTTTTTCGTAGTGGAGATTTGGCGTTGGCACATAGAATTTTGTCAGTACATTTTCTTATCAATAGGATATAATTGTTTACCTGCATATTATAGTATTTACTTACCTACATAAGTCTTGCGGTGCAGTTCTTCTACCGCAAAAAGTAGTGAGATCGAATGTAAAACCAAATCGGATAATATATTCAGTTGGTACCTTATTCATTAGGTTAAAAACACACACATTAACCGAATTAGTGTTACTTTTACATACGGGGTCGAAATGATTGTGTTTTTCTAATGTAAAACCAAATTGGTGTGTGTTTGAAAGGTGATGCTTTATCGAGAGTGTTTTTAGCTACGTTTGATGAAAATCGATTTAGTCATTCTAAAGCCGCACCTGTTTGTCCTAACGGAGACGAAGATAACAACCCCGTCGGACGTGGCGTACCTCAACTACCCGGGTTACTCTCTTGAACACAAGTTCAAGAAGCAAGCTGGGGTATGTGTGTACGTCCGCGATGACATCTGTTGTCGTCGTCTCCGTTGCTTTGAGAAATCGGGTTTTTCTGCCATATGGCTACTTGTGGACACAGGCGTGGAGAAATCTATCTCCGTAGGCGTATACCGATCACATAGCGGTGACCATGAGTCAACAGCGCTTTTTAATAGCCTTGTGGAGTCGACTGATGTAGCCAGCAACGATACCCAACAGCGAAGCTTGTTTTTCTGGGGGACTTCAACGCCCATCATAAGGAGTGGCTGTTCCCGTACCAGAAAACCGACCATGCTGGGTTGGAGGCGCGCAAGTTTGCTTTAACGCTAGATCTTACCCAGCTGGTGAATGTGGCAACGCGGGTACCGGATGTAGACGGCCATGCACCCAATTGTTTGGACCACCTGCTGACAACTGATCCGGGCAGTCATTCAATATCGGTCTCAGCCCCGCTGGGAACGTCTGACCACTGTCTGGTGAAATCCGTTTCGACCTGCTCTCCTCCAGATGAGAGTCCTAGAGGCACGAGGCGAGTATGGCGATACGAGTCAGCAGACTGGGATGAGATGCGGCACTTTTTTGCGTCCTATCCTTGGCGACATGTGTGCTTCTCCTCGGGTGACCCCTCGTGCTGTGCTGACGTGGTTGCGGACGTGATTCGGCAGGGAATGGAGTATTTTATTCCATTCTCCGACATCCCGCTCGGTCGCAAATCCCGGCCTTGGTATAATGCAGAATGCGCCCACGCTGAGGCTCGAAAAGAGTCTGCCTACCAAGCCTGGGTCAAGGCCCGCAGCCGCAAAATTAGAGCACGTAGGGTTCGCGCGAGGAAAAGAGCCTTTAATTCTGCCGCCAAGCTCTGCAAGCGGGTTCTGCGTCGGGCTCGTTTTGACCATATTGGACGTATCGGGGCCAAGCTGGCATCGCACCCTCCGGGTAGTAAACAGTTTTGGTCCCTGTCTAAAGCGGTTGAAACTAATTTCTGTCGTCCCACTTTACCTCCAATGCTGAAACCTGATGGGTCGCTGGCTCACTCTGCAAGTGTGAAAGCAAATTTATTTGCGTCTCTCTTTGCAAGCAATTCGCGTCTGGATGCTGGCTCTAAGCAACCACCTAATATACCTCATTGTGACTCTTCGATGCCGGAGATCGCAGTTCACACTAAAGAGGTTCGGAGAGTACTGTGCAGCCTAGACGTGAACAAGGCCAGCGGGCCTGACGGCATTCCAGCGAGAGTATTGAGGCAGTGTGCGCCTGAACTGTCTCCTGTATTGACACGCTTGTTCCGCCTCTCTCTTAAAAAAAGAACGGTGCCGAAATCCTGGAAGCTTGCAAATGTACAACCAGTACCCAAGAAGGGCGACCGTGCAGACCCTGCCCACTACCGTCCGATAGCCATTACCTCCATACTATGTAAGGTTATGGAGAGGGTAGTGAACAGTAAGTTGCTGACCTACCTTGAAGACAATGAGCTCCTCAGTGACCGTCAATATGGCTTTCGCCGGGGACGGTCAACTGGCGATCTTCTTGTGTTTGTCACGCACTGCTGGGGCGAAGCCATCGAGAATCACGGCGAAGCACTTGCCGTATCGCTCGATATCTCGAAGGCCTTTGACAGGTTCTGGCACGCTAGTCTACTCAGCAAGCTTCCTGCTTATGGCATCCCAGCCGGTTTTTGCAGCTGGATATCAGACTTCCTCAGTGAACGGTCGATCCGAGTAGTCGTTGACGGCTGCTCCTCTAACCTTATGGCGATTAATGCCGGTGTTCCTCAGGGGTCTGTTCTCTCTGCAACTCTTTTCCTGCTGCACATCAATGACCTACTTCTGCCTGGTATTGTTGGGTACGCAGATGACAGTACTGTTTCAGAGAGATACATGTCCAGCGCAAAAACCGGCGGGGATGAAGTTCGTTCCTTGAGAGAGGCTATGGTGGAGCGTACTGATTTGACCTTAAACCTTGTCTCCCGTTGGGGTGACGACAATCTGGTCTCTTTTAACGCCACCAAAACACAGGCATGTCTTTTTACCGCAAAAAGAACTAGTTTAATTCAAACGCCTACTTTTCGGGGTGCATCTGTTCCTGTTACTGATCGGCTCGAGCTCCTTGGCATGGAGTTGAGATCCAGTCTCAACTTTGGCGCCACCATCGAGTACAAAGCCCAAATTGCGGCAAAGAAACTGGGTGTCTTAAACAGAGTGAAGCGATACTTTATGCCTGGACAGCTATTAACTCTTTACAAAGCGCAAGTCCGATCCTGCATGGAGTATTGCAGCCACCTCTGGGATGGCTCAGCTAAATATCAGCTTGCCGCGCTTGACTCGGTGGAACGCAGAGCTAAGAGACTAATTGGCGACGTCAAACTGGTGGATGCCAAGCTTCACAGCTTGGCTCATCGCCGTAAGGTTGCCTGCTTGTCGGTATTCTACAGACTGTATTTTGGCGAGTGTGCTCATGAACTCCACGACCTCATCCCACCGGCCCCCTTCTACCATCGGACATCTAGACGCACTGCAAGTTACCATCCTCACCTAGTTGCTATTCCACCAATTCGCACCAAGCGCTTCCAAACATCCTTCATAATGCGTACTGCAAAAGAGTGGAACTCACTGCCTGCGTCTGTGTTTCCGAACGCATACAACCCGAATCTCTTCAAAGTTAGAGTGAACAGGCTACTTCTGGGTAAGCTCACTCCATCGACGACTTTGTCTCTGTCACCTCTGACCTAGACTAGAGTCAAGAGCAAACCCATCTCAAATAAAAAAAAAATAAAAAAAAAATATGGCCGTTTTACTGTTTGAATCGGGGTGTTTTCGCAAGCTATCGTGTCACAAATGCGTTTTCAAAAGATTGTCGGTTGAAGCGTGTCTCCTACTAGATAAATTAGGTATGTAGCGTGAAATAAAAATGTGTCGAGAGTATTTAAAATTTTACTTGTTTACGTTTTAATTTTACATACGTTAATTATTTAGAATATTTAGGTATGCTGTTTATGTGTTAATGACAGATTTGTTGATGAAATCTATGAAAATCGTTAAGTTGTGGAGCAATTCTTGTACATATGTGTAAAAATAAATGTGTGTGAATATATATCATCAGAATCTCGGAAACGGCTTTAACGATTTTCATGAAATTTTGAATGCAGTATATTTCGGGGGCGATAAATCGATCTAACTAGGATAATTTTTAGAAAATGTCGTTTTTTCTATTTTCACCCAAGCAAAGCTCGGTCGCCCAGGTGCTGATATTTAATTATTTTTAGTCTCAGTTTGTTTTGGCCTTTCTTCTCAGAGTAGTCAGATAGGAAACGCTGACCTAACCTAATTTAAAAAAATATGATCGACATGTAAAAGTGTTTGTACAAACCAACTTACAGAAATAAAATCATTTATCATTAACACTGATTTTCAAATGTAAAACTGAAATTAGAGCCCGACCAACATAAATGCTATTTAAATAAAAAACTCGTGTTTCTATAACTAAACCTCTGTCTAATACTACGGGAATTACAGGTGTGATATTATGACGTAATGTTATGTCCTTTACAGGAGAGATTATTATCGTTGTAGACTTCCAACATACATTCACTCAGACTCACCACACCACACACATCATCGCTTACCATCAGGTGAGATGGTGGTCAAGCGCGAGCTTATACGCGATACAGGAAGAAATTACTAGCGTGGGTCAAAGGCTTAAAAAAAAAAAAAACTTTAAACTGCCCTCCTGACTTCAGCACCGGAGTGTGACCTGTTTGCTGGGAGATGGATAGACGTGTGTCGTGAATTTTTAAGTTTTTGTGAGAAGATGGATGAAAGATAGATGAGTAAATAATTGTAAAAGTGTTTTTTGTAAATTTTTACTTCTGTAAGGTTTTTTTTGTTGTTGCTATTTTATTTTTTATGTTTTTTGTTATATCGTGTGTTTTATTTTTAATTAGTTTTTATTTGTATAAAAATATATTTAAATTAGCCAAATTCTTGTATGTTTCTTTTCATTTAAGTTTTGCTTTTTTCTTGTGTTATTTGCATTTTATAACGCCTTAAGTGTGACCTGTAAATTTATACATGTATACTTAAATAAATAACTGGAGGAGGAGCTCGTGGCTAAATAATAAAAGCCGCACAGGTTTATCATCAAGGTTAAGCAACACTTGACGAGGTCGGTCCGTGGATGGGTAACCATTTCAACATACCGAGTTTCCTCGGTGCCTCGGAAAGCACGTTAAGCCGTTGGTCCCGGCTGTCATTTGAAGATCTTTGACAGTCGTTACGGGTAGTCAGAAGCTTGAGATCTGACACCAGTCTAGCCAAGAGGTATCGTGTTACCCAGTTACTGGGTAGTGGAGGTCAGATAGGCAGTCGCTCCATGTAAAACACTGGTACTTAGCTGAATCCGGTAAGACTGGAAGTCGACCCCAATATAGTTGGGAAAAGGCTAGGCAGATGATACTTAAATAAAATCAAATCAAATCAAATCAAATTTGTTTATTTGTGATACATGGGTTACATGCAGGTGTTCATTACATAACTATATAATAATAGTGTTCATGCCATGATCAGCCACTTAGGCATACAAATAATTAAATAACATAATGTAAATATGAGTGTAAATTTCTAATTCCATGTCAGATTAAATACAATTTATATTATTACTATTAGTCATAAATAACAGACACAACACAATCAACAAAAAATAAAAATATCGTCAAGCGGAATAAAACATTTAAAAAGTTCTCGTCGATAAGAACTCATCTACGGAGTAAAAACACTTTTCCATAAGAAATTGGAACAATTTATTTTTAAAGACATTAATATTGCTACATTCTTTTATGTTATTGGGAAGTTGATCGTAGATCTTTGTGGCCATAGCAAAGACACTTTTCCCAAAGAGAGTAGTTCTATATTGACTGGTTAGGTTATTATACAAACGACTTCTATTTCGAGATCTGAGCTCTAATGTAAATAGTGATGGATGATGTCTAATAAACAAGGCCATTTCAAAGATATATAAAGATGGCACGGTAAGTATTTTTAATTTCTTAAAGTATTCCCTGCAGCTGTCAGTTCTGTTGAGACCACACATTGCTCGCAGGCGCCTTTTTTGACATTTAAAAACTTTATCCCGGTTGCATTAGATAATGTTGGATACATTAGATAATGTTGGAGTTAGGGCTATAGGCCTGTATTTTTTTATATCCGATTTAGCATCCTTTTTATGGAGTGGTTTAATTATAGTAGCTTTTAACACAGATGGAAAGATACCTTGTTCGAAGCACATGTTTATAACACGGCTCAGTATAGGTGCAATTATGTGAGATACGGATTTAATTACCAACACGCATATGTCATCAAAACCAGTGCTCTTAGTGTTATTTATTTTTTGTATATAACGTCTGTTTGAATAATTACATTTCTTTCACAATTCACTTGTAAACAAAAGACAGGAACACTTACCCAAGATAAAGAAAACTAGTTCGCGTCCATTACCTTGATCACTTACAAAATGTAACTATGTTTACTCCCCACCCCACTCCTACTTGATACAACTTCGTATGAACTTCATTCTGTTATTCTATTTTCCGCTGAATGATTTCCCACTTACTTGGGGATTACTCTCAGGAGTACAACACACACGGGTGAATGTGTGACGGACGGTTCTGAAGATACGATAGTACGGGTGGTGGCGTTTAGTATTATGATTCAATGTGAAAATTTGATGTTGGGCAATGGGACTATACTTTGAAAAGTAGGCAAATGTAAGTTTGCTTTGTTTTACTAATTCTTTATTGTACACCACAAAGTGAACATAGTCTATACTAATATTATAAAGAGAAAAGATTTTTTTGTTAACCGACTTCCCAAAAAGGAGAAAGTTCTCAATTCGGATGTTTCTATTTTTTTTTATGTTTGTTCGGGCGTAACTCCGTCATATACAAACGGATTCGCAAAATTATTTTTTGTTCGAAAGAGGTCCCATTTAAATTTGTTAAAGATCTGATGAAAAACTTAGGAGATATACAATAGAACTCTTCAATAATTGACGGCAAATCTCTCGGGTTTGCTGCTATCGCATGTCTGTTTATTGTTTTCACCAATTCATAACAAACCATCTCGCCAATATGCTCTAAACCGTTACGCAGATGTGCACAGGTCACCCTGGTACACTCTTATACCACCGGTTATGTTCAAATTACATGTTATTCGGGTAATCTATTCTGGCATCACTGTGGGCATTATAGGTATCTTACTATAGAACTTGTCCGTTAAGTATCACTAAATAGTGAACAGTAAAAAACTTTATTACAAAAAAATACAACCGACTTCCAAAAAAACACAAAAATAACTTCAATTTCGGCAGGCGGTGTCAAAAAACAAAGAAACAAAAACACGAACACCGATTGCCGAAAATTAAGTTATTTTTTCTTTGTAGTGTTTTTTTGGAAGTCGGTTGTATTTTTTTTTTCGTTTGTTTGTACCGAATAGGCTCCGAAACGACTGGAGCGATTTAAAAAAATCTTGTACCAATAGAAAGCTACATTATTCCTGAGTGACATAGGCTATTTTTTAATCCCAAAAACGTGTCCTGTGGGATGGTCCACGGGAGCGAAGCTGGGAGCAACTAGTTCATGAATAAAGACGAAACTTTGCCTATCCGTCCAGAAACAATACCGTCGTCATTTTCCTGTTGGGTAATTGTGTACTTATATAAATACCTCTCACTGATAATGCGGAGGGGAAAATCCTATACTCTTAAATGACTCACATTTTAATCTCAGTTGAAATCTATAGAAAACATCTCTAACTCTATGGAGTTGGCATAGTTGGTCGTCGAGATGAGATAACTTGTTGAATATAAATATTTTTTTTAGTATATAAGCGTTCAGGGGTCTTAACAGTTTCAAATTGAACTGAACAAGCATGGTGACCAATATGAATCCTCCTTCATTTTTAGGGTTTCGTACCCAAAGGGTAAAAACGGGACCTTATTACTAAGACTCCGCGATCCGTCTGTCTGTCTGTCTGTCCGTCTGTCACCAGGCTGCATCTCATGAACCGTGATAGTTAGACAACTGAAATTTTCACAGATGATGTATTTGTTGCCGCTGTAACAACAAATACTTAAAACAGAATAAAATAAATATTTAAGTGGGTTCCTATACAACAAACGTGATTTCTTTGCGGTTATTTGCGGTAGGTGAGGGTTCCGCCCTTCGTGCGCGAGTCCGACTCGCACTTTGCCGGTTTTATTTATTTATTATTTATTTATGTACACACAAACACACTTTACAGAGAAAAGAAATAATACAGATTGAAGAGCACAAAGGTACTGCTTATTTCATAAGAAATTTCTTCCAGCAGACCTGCGACAGGAAAGTTTTTTTTTATTCTAATGAGAAATAGATTTTGCTCTGCAGAGAAATAAAACAGCAAATACTGTAGAGTTTTATCTATGTCACCCATAAGTGGACCCGCAAGGACGTCCTAGCATCATTGCAAACCCACAAGATTTAAGAAGTATTGAAGTAGTTCCCAACATTGACAAACTATTTCTACACTCATAAGTTAAAACCAAACTTATTGAAGTTTGTTTACACTCAGTTTTAAACTAAAGTGATATAATGTGGATGGAGCACGAATAATAAAGAAATAAAGAACTCGCTCTTTTTGTAAAGCAAATTGACTTAGTGTGGCCATTTTTTAGGGTTCCGTAGTCAACATGGAACCCTTGTAGTTTCGCCATGTCTGTCTGTCCGCAGCTTAGCTCAGAGACTCTTAGTACTAGATAGCTATAATTTGGTATGGCTATACATATTATTCATGCCGAAAAAGTGGTAAAACAAAAAAAAGAAAACATTTTGTTTCCTACTATGTACGTAAAGTGGGGATGATTCTTTTTTCATGCCTATACCATTGTGAGGATTGTCGTTGGATAGGCCACTAAAAAAATATTATGAGTATTTAACTTCGCTTAAATTTTAGTTCAGAATTATGGAAGCAAAGCGGTTAATACTCCTTTCTATTCTCGTTTTGAAAACATCGTGTTACAGGCTTATTTTGATTCCAAAATCGCCAAAATTCATTGAAGAAGCATGTAGTTACTTTTACAAATTATAAAACCGTCCTCAATATTTTTATTAGACTCTACTCCTGTCGCGTCCGCAAGCTCTGAAATTATTACTTAATTAAATATAAAACATACATTTGTGATTTATTAGTTTGTGAAAATTTGGAATTTTATTCAAAACATTATTTTTGATATACTAATAACGTAGTACAGTATATTTATCTCTCTATTTCGTTCACGTATATTCCTTAGAGCCAAAGTACTTGACATACATCTCGAGCTCTGCACCTAAAGAAACAACAAACAAAGATGGCCGACCTCACATCTCAATGCAATCCTGTCATCACCATAGTTCAATGTCACCCGAATGACGTGACTCTCTCGGGGAACCCTGCAGTGAGCTGTCTCTACGGAAATACTATGACGCTCCACCTCGTTCCCTTCTAGAAATTCAGTGCGCACTACGTTTTTACAGCGTAGTTGACTTTATCTGCGTTTAAAGTACCTACTATTAAAGACGTTATGTGACAATGAGATAAATTCTGTAATCGCGGCATAAATCATCTGTACCTATAGTAATAAAACCTGTTAGTGTCCAACGACAGGGCACAGACCTCTTTTTATACAGAGTAGGCGAGCGTTAATAGGCACATTTGCTCAATGCGGGTTGGCAATTTTAAACTTATATGGACTAGTTTTACTTCACTGTTGCACGTTGTCAGTAATGCCCAAGATTAACTTAGAAAGTGTACATGTGAATTGAATAAAAACTTTTTTTTTGCAAAAAAAAACTACTGACTTCCAAATAAGAAAACTACAAAGTGAAAAATAACTTTATTTTCGGAAGTCGGTGTCTTTGGTAAATACGATTTTTTTTGCGTCATGGACACCGACTTCTAAAAATAAAGTTATTTTCCTCTTTGTAGTTTTCGTATTTGGAAGTCGGTAGTATTTTTTTGCAATTTTTTTATTATTTTTCACTTTTTAGTTGTACCTACCTATTAGGCAAGTAGATAAGTAAATAATTAAGTACCTTATAATAAAAATAATAATAAAAATAATAAAAATCTTTATTCCGTTCATTTTTACACAGTACAATAGTTAACCAACAATACATTACTTAGAGGGCCTTAAGTGCTAGATGTCAACAAATTCCCTGGACCACACACTAGGATTCCCTGTGTTGTGCGGTCCAGTCTCTTCCCAGGTAGGTAAGGAAAACATGTTCACTAGGTAGAATAACTAATTATACAGATATAAATATGTTACATAGTTAAGTTATTTTAGTTGTAAATTTACTTTTTAAACATTATTATGTAAGATTGTAAATAAAGGCTATATTATATTATCAGGCAAGTAGTTAAGTAAGGTACCTATAATGCCAGAATAGATTACCCGAATATCATGAAACTGAACATAACCGGTGAAATGAGAGTGTACCAAGGTGAACTGTAACATCTGCGTACCCCTTTAGAGCGTACTGGCGTGATGTTATGTCATGAAATGGTATAAACAATATACAGACATGCGATTGCAGCAATCCCGAGAGATTTGCCGTTATTTATTGAAGAGTTATGTTGTATATCTCCGCAGTTCTTCATCAAATCTTCAACAAATTAAATTGGGAAAAATTTCGGAACACACTCTTTCAAAATCGGTCCACAATTGACGGAGTAATCGGTGAACATACACAAAAAAAAAACATACATGAAGTCGAACATAGAACCTCTTCCTTTTTGGTAAGTTGGTTAAAAAGTAACAATGGTACTTGTTCGAATAATGAATTTAAATTACTTTGTACCATGTCATCCTTATACACATTATTTGGATCTAATAGTTACTCAGTATACACCTCAATAATGCTTAGAATGATGGCAACTTCTCCAATAGATCGGATACGAATTCACTGCCCGGGACTTGCAACGTGCCATGTACCCAATGGTACATGGCACGTTGCAAGTCACGGGCATACATGCTACATAGTAAGATATATCATCTACGTAGTCGTGGTTTTCGAATATCGAACCCTCTCCGTTGGAGCGGTATTGCATATATACGGAGCACAGATGATGCGTGAATATAGCTTTAAATTTTCTATTTCTATAGAGAAATAGAGTAACCAACCATACCGTGGCTAATTTTAGAACTGAAATGCAGTTTTGTTTTTTTAGTTATTTATTACTTTGTATATGTGCACATATGCCTAAACCATTGAGGCTTACAGGCGTGATATTAAGAATTGTGTATTTTTAAATAATAGTAAATTACTCTCACGGTGATTTCAAAATAATATAAACTTTAAGATAGCAATGGTAACTAAACGATCTTGTAGGTTAACTAAGCAGAACCATTTCAGCTAGAATTATTTATATATATTCACAGTTCATATGTATGGGATAGACATGCGCTACCGAATGTCGCGTGGTAATTTGAATGCTGATAGAATTTATTTTTGGCTAGAGAGAGCTCTTTCTCAATTATTGACTTCCAAATTAGAAGTCAATTGATCGGGCGCGCCGCCGGTTACGTACTTTTTGTCAAAGCCCAACTGAAGCCAATATCATTTAAGACTCGTCACTATTTCGCATCACTACACAATGTTCCGAGTTGAACCGAGAATGTACGAAGATGTCTGATCGCTCGAAGTAACCTGCGATATCACAACATTGCGGCCACCAAGAGATCTTGCTTAGTAATCCAAACTCTTGTTACCACCGTCACGGACAACCGAGAGCCGGCACTAACACGGCTTAGCTTTGATGCTATTCAACAGCTTGCTGATTTGAAGAGGAATAAGGCTGCGGTGAACTTATTATGATTTAAAAATCTTATAATGAATAATTTACTGGCATTATACGCACAGTCTAAACCGCTGGATCCAGAAGTGTGTTTTACACAAGAGTTCCTTTTTTGACGTAGATGAGCATTAAGAAAGGAATTTTGAAAAGAGCTTAAATAATGGAAATCCCCTTAAGAGCATAAATAATGGAAAGCCCCTCGGGAACACACTGCTAAAATTAATTTAAATGCACAAAGTTAAAGCACATGAGGGACCTTGCTTTCTGCCTATGCTCATGGACAAAGTTTTAAGTGAAAAATAGAAAACAAGAAAAAGTATTATTGGTTACGCAGATGACAGTACTGTTTCAGAGAGATACTTGTCCAGCTCATAAACCAGCGTGGATAAAGTTCGTTCCTTGAGAGAGGCTATGGGTGAGCGGACAGATTTGACCTTATGCCTTGTCTCCTAGTGGGGTGATGACAATCTGGTCTCCTTTAACGCCACCAAAACACAATAGTGTCTTTTTACTGCTAAAAGAAGTATTTTCTATCAAACTCCTACTTTTCGGGGTACGTCTGTTTCTGTAACTGATCAGCTCGAGCTCCTAGGCTTGGAGTTGTCATCCAGTCACAACTTCGGCGCCTCTATTGAGTACAAAGCCCACATTGCGGCCAAAAAACTGGGCATCCTAAATAGAGTGAAGCGATACTTTACGCCTGGACAGCTTTTAACCCTATCGGAGCGCAAGTCCGATCCTGCATGAAGTATTGCAGCCACCTTTGGGATGGCTCAGCTAAGTTTCAGCTTGCCGCGCTTGACTCGGTGGAACGCAGAGCCAAGAGGCTCATCTTGCAGCACGACAGCTTGGCTCATCGCCGCAAAGTTGCCTGCTTGTCGGTCTTCTACAGACTGTACTTCGGTGAGTGTGCTCAAGAACTCCACGACCTCATCCCGCCAGCTCCCTTCTACCATCGGACATCTAAACGCACTGCAAGTTATCATCCTTACCTTGTTGCTATTTCACCAATTCGCACCAAGCGCTTCCAAACATCTTTCATAATGCGCACAGCGAATGAATGGAACTCACTACCTGCGTCTGTGTTTCCGAACGCATTCAACCCGAATCTCTTCAAAGTTAGAGTTAACAGGCTTCTTCTGGGTAAGCTCGCTCCATCATCGACTCTGTCTCTGTCACCTCTGACCTAGACTAGAGTCAATAGCAAACCCATCACAAATAAAAATATAAAAAATTGTCACAAAGTCACATACAAACATTAGAACCCTTAACTTCTTAAACCCTTACCGATAGTGTTAGTAGTTCTTAAATTACGTTAGTAAAGACAAGTGTATTTGTAAGCGGTACATGTTCCTGTAATAAGAGAAGTTATCGCAGAACATATGCCTCTTAATCGTTCGTTCCAAGCAACGAGTGATCGTGACAAAGATATTGGTCTAGCACCTTTCAATAAAACCGAGACATATTTGTTCAATGTCCAGTGGCTCTTTACGACAAGCAAAAGTGCACTAAAAGACGTGCTTAGAACAGACTTTTCTAGCACGAACGATACTTAAATACATCCGGCGCTGCTTAGCCAATCAGTACGTACTTATGTACTGTGTTTTTCTACTACGGGATATTTTTTTTGCGTTTAGCCGTTGGTCCTAGCTGTCATTCTAAGATCTTCGACAGTCGTTAGGGGTCAACAAACAATATTTTACCAGCTTTTGACAGCGCATGAAGATATCATCATCATCATATCAGCCAAAAGACGTCCACTGCTGGACATAGGCCTCCCTCAAGCGTCGCCACATTGACCGTTCCCGTGCGTCCAGAACTTCTCTTCTTCCATCAGTTCTGCGAACAATGTGCTCTGCCCTCTGCCACTTAAGTTTAGCAATTATTCGTTAGAAATTTGAAAGAGAGTTACCGCGGCCTTGGCACAAGCAACTGAAGGCACCCGTGTTCCTTCAGTTGCTTCAGCAGGGATTTAGTCAGTAAAAGTCTGACACGCCTTTCCGCTTCATCCAGAGCGGGAGAAGTCATTGGAACATTTCCCACCCAAAAAAAAAGTGGTGTTGTGTTTAGAAGACTGAAAGTCTTACAAACAGTCTTAGCAGTTATTGGGCTGATATCAGATAGGTAGTCGCTCCATGTGTAGATGCGTGTCCATCTTAATATAACGAGATTCCTCTGTTGGTTCCGGCTGTCATTTTAACATCTTTGCAGGCAGGGCCGTCTTAATCTATGCGGGGGCCCCGGGGCACACAGAGTTTGGGGAGAAGGGCTCCGAAAAATTATAAGCGGTCACAGGTAGTAGGGCCCCGTAGTCAAATTATTATTCTTCGTGCTTTCAGCATTATAACGTTAATATTTCTGTCTAATTGGTTATGCGCGAGACCTCTAGGTATTAGTCGAAGTTGGTATATTATGTAGTCAAGATAATCCTATCAAATAAGATGACTTGTAATAATATTATTATGAAGTTCATAGAATACTCGTACCTAAATTGTATCTAACTAAATTAAGCGGACTATTTTTCACATCCATCGCAGTTTTTTTTTTGTATTTTGTTTCTTCTTTCACTCAGTTTTATTTTAATCTCATGATATTTGGGGGCCCCCAATGAATCGGAGCCCAGGGCCCGTGCCCCTTATGCCCCTATGGTAAAGACGGAAACGTTTGCAGGCGTAACAAGTAATCAGGCGTCAGGAAATATAGCAAGAGTCTTGCATAGGAGTAACGTGTAACCGAATTGTCTGGACTGTAGAGGATGATAGACGATTCCCTTCAGGTGAAAAACATCCATTCTGATTCCAGTTAGAATCAAAGCTGTCTCCAACATAGCTGGGTATAAACTGTCTGCGTTTAGCGTAAGTTGATCCTAAAAATTCGTCAACAAAAGTATAAATAGCTACCTAATAAAAGCACTCTATATAAAAGGCAATATCTCTGCGAACAATCGGATTACTTGTTGAAATGTCCAATTTGATCATTAATATATTTAATTACTTTTCGGCTCCCTCCTTGCTCCCAAGGGATTGAACGGAACTTTAAGGGGACTTTTTCATCTAACCATTCTGCAAGAAAATTATCCATGGCCGTTGTAAAAGATATTGTGGTGGACACGTCATCTGGTTTTTCACAATTAGCAAATTACTTAACGACTGGCGAACTCCATTTTCTGACAAAGGCACAAAAGTATTTTAAGCCGGGATATGACCTACCCTTGAATCAAGTTTCATTTAATTGCGTTCAGCTGTTATCACGTCAAAAGGTAACAAACAGACAGAGTTACTTTCGCATCTATAATACTAGCTATTCCACGCGACTTCTGTCCCGTGGACCACCCCATAGAACCCTTTTCTGGATAAAAAAAATTGCCTATGTCACTCAGGAATAATGTAGCTTTCTATTGGTGAAAGATTTTTTTAAATCGGTCCAGTATTTTTGGAGCCTATTCGGTACAAACAATTAAACCAAACAGTCTTTCTAATATATAATAATAAATATAATCATCATCATCATCATCAGCCTATTAATGTTCCCACCGGTGGGACACAGGCCTCCTCTCTGTGCGGGGTAATATTATAATAAATATAATATAAATAATATTATAGTTTATAATGTTATATATAGTAATAGTATAGAAGTATAGATTAGCGTTAATTCACGCTAATCTATACTTGCGCAACCTATGGGTCTCACCAAGCTTTTTTGTGTGTAAAATCTGGGTTTCTTTCAGGTCTCACTTATAAAGTCAAAACTCAATTTAAAATTTTACATTTACACAAAGCCAGGTTTTATACCCACAAACAACCTACAATCTGGTGAGTGTAAAACGAGCCTTCGATGCCATCTCAAAATTATCCATCCCTCTATGTTATTGTTTTCCTATTAAATGTTATTGCTGTAGACTGTACATCTCTGTGTCCCTACCTATTGCTTTTTCCATTAAATTGCAGTGTATCTTTCTTTGTGCTGTGTCCGAATAAATGTCTTGTCAGGTACGTTTATGTTTTGTTTCCTTTCTCTGTTCTTCTTTGTCGTGGCCAGGTTTCAATAATACATTTTGAAAAGCAATCACAACCAAATAAAATTGCACAGAACCGCAGACTCGTTTGAACCTATTCCGAGGAATAAATAAATAAAATAGTGTAAGTTGTATAAGGTATCAGCAATATGAGAATATATTACCTACCTTCCTACTATTTTATATTGAAATGTGATGGCGCGGGTGGGTACTAGCTGGCTAGTGGTTGTATCTCCATAGGTTTTATTTAATTAAGAAAGGGGGAAAGAAAACAAGATTGAGAAAGGCTGCTGATTTCGCAACTAAGGAAAAAAAAATTACCAACCTTAGCAACACGGTGGGCAGTCCAGCTCAGGGCCTCGCTCCACGTGCTGACGCGGCTGCGACCTTGATGCGCTTGTTAGATTTAAGGAGGAACCCCATATAAAAGTATCGATATTTACGAAGATTGCAAGCTTGGAATGTCAAGATGGCTGCTGGTTATTTACTGTGTATGTGATGTATAAGGGTAAGGTTTTATTAATAAAAGCACAGAAAGACAAGACTAGGTATTTATTTCAATTAGGCTTGTCAATTAATTCATATTGAGGCTCAGAAAGCTTACCGCCCGTTCGCTAAATTAGTTCTCGTGGAGAAGAAGGGCAAGAAACTCCACGGAAGCAACTATGGTTGTAAAAGTATTTATCTTTTATATATTTTACAATCATATAAATATCGTTTATAACAATAAAGATCTAATTATATTATGGCCATTATATGATGAATCTTGTAACATTTCACAATGTTACATAATCAAAACAACAAGGATGACTAGCCCTTAAATCAATTTAACATTATTATGAATAAAGGCCACAACATGAAATAGACTTTTAACAATAGCAACATTACAACCATTAGCAATAATCAAGTTATAATATCAAATAACTTACGTGAAGCTTGTGTAGTCCATATTTCACAAAATATAACAATTCAGGAAATAATATCACTATCACAACATAACAACAGGTCTGTACTGGCTTGTAGTTCACAGCAAAGTGTGTCAATCTTACGAATTACACACTATTTATAGTAACGAGTCGACCTGTCAAATGTCCCCACCATTTTCTACATTTCTATAAATAATCTCACAATTAGGTCAATAATCAATTCTTATTTAATTCTTGAGTAATGAAACATTTTTAAAACGTATCAAGACAATTAAGGAATTGAATATCGCCTATTTAGTCATTCTTAATCAATATTCGAGAGAATATTGATACTAACTTACAGTCTTGTACTAATTGTCTCAAAGGACTTATAATATTAAAATGGCAACATAAAATCCAGGATACATCACAATGTTCATTATAAATTACGTAATATTTATTGGGATATCATCACTATGGTTTATATGTAAGTTTAGAGTTATTTCCTGTACACAACAATATTTACTCAGGTGGGTACTCTAACAATTGTAGGTATTTGACAACACAATAATAATTTAGGTAGGTACTTAGACATTTGTCGGTAGATGCTTAATAAATATGACAGTTTGTATTTTGTAGCAAAACATTGTGCTTAAAAAGTGAAAGTTCATGATTAAATGACGTCACACGTACTTCCAATACTAACACGGCCATACTGACATGTACTTCGTTCTCGAAGTACACTTTTGATAACTAATCTTCATAAATTTATAACTTGGTATAACTTGGTCATCTTGCTTGAAGTTAATTTCTGGCAATCAATTATTTTAAAGAAACAAATGTACCATTGAATATTTAAATTTAAATAAAAACTTATATTCAAATACAAAGGGGGGAAGGAAAATTACTTTTGGCACAGCCATCTTTGTTTTTTACGGCACAGCCATAAGCACAGCCATTTCTTTTTTTTTTAGGCACAGCCATTGGCACAGCCTTTTCTCTTTGTTTTTAGGCACAGCCATAGGCATAGACATTTTTTTTAGGCACAGCCACAGACACACAGCCACAGGCACAGCCATCTGTTTTTAGGCATAGCCACAGGCACAGCCATCTGTTTTTAGGCACAGCCACAGGCACACTGCCACAGGCACAGCCATCTGTTTTTTAGGCCCAGCCACAGGCACACAGCCACAGGCACAGCCATCTGTTTTTAGGCACAGCCACAGGCACACTGCCACAGGCACAGCCATCTGTTTTTTTAGGCACAGCCACAGGCACACTGCCACAGGCACAGCCACAACCACTGGCAAACAGCCAGAGCCACAGGCAAACAGCCACAGGCTTTTTTTTTGGGCCTTTCTCTTTTATACAAAAGTAAACTATACATCATTATTCTAAATATTATTACACCAACATCGCTCGGCCAAACTGACAATATTTTTGCAAATTGTACCGAACGTAGATATTTTCGTCTGACTAAAATCAGATCAACAGAGGGTAAATATTTAAATCCTTTCATGGTCATTAAAAGTACCAACTATTAATTTTGAGATTTATTTAGAATATCAAGCATTGTAATGACCAAACTTTTAACGACCTTTTTTTTAATTACTTTTCATGAAAAGCTAATATTTACCAGAAATAAAACCCAAAATAATCTCAACAGGTACAGGTACTAACGGTAAAATTCTAGTGCACCATGCTGATGGCACGGCTTGGCATTATTATAACTCTTCTGTTTCTCTTTTCATGTCATTTTTCAAATACTTTCCATTTATTTGTTGTATTCTTTTATTTTTAAATATATTCATGACTCAATTATCAGAAGTTACTTATTATGTAGCTGTCCCGGTAGAACCGAACTATGTCAGCTGTGTGGTCACAGACAAACACATTCTTAGACATTCACACAGTAGTGTTCTTGTCCGTTAATCTTTATGTTCCTAACAAAACAAATTAGCCAGCTGTGCTAATTTTTTAGCACTTTGCTTAGTTTGCAATAAATTATTGTAATTCTACCTCTGTATACCATTGGATCACGATTGGTTTATATCAAAATCTGAATATCTAATAGCCCTAAAACCAATTACTTAAATGTATTATTAGATCGTGAAAATCAAGGTAAGAAAATATTAATTGGATTGTTTATTCTAACATTTCTGAAGATTAGAATATTTATTTTATTAATTAATACAGAATTTTCATGAAAGTAATTGCTCAAGAGCTTTTGCTATAAATACGATTCCTTTTTAGTTTTACTAAAAAATAGCCAAGAGAAAAACAGAGCAGAGTTTTTTTGTTAATGTGAGAATATTGGTAAAAACTACTATTCTGCCTCAATTAACTAATAACGATTCTTTGCAAATCCTTTGTACCTCTCAGGTATGTATGTGGTCACTCAATTGTTATATCACCAAGTTGGGTACATTTTCGCAAAAATACCCTCCGGCAAAAATTGCCATAAAATTCTAGACAAGTTTCTAATAAATAAACTGAAAACCTTAGGAATTATCGATTTACGCTTATTCAAACAATGTTAAATCTTTATAACACCAACGATATTCAACAGTAAAACAAATAAAAACAAAGCCTCCGAAGGCCTTACCACTTTTATCCGTTTCGTGCTGCAGCTGTCAGCTAGATGTCCATAGTCAGAATCTGATGCTCAGACCTTAGTTTGCAGATCCATGTCGTACAGCTTCTAGATCCGCAAGCTAGGCACTCGCAGTGCCGTTGGCTGGGGCGGCATCGCGAGGACATCGTCTTGGTGCAGTAGAGTCGACAGACGTCGACACGTTGTTTATGAAAAAGACAAAATGAAATTCATTAGAAATCTTGTGTAAGCTAGAGCTGGATCCCACTTCTGATGTTAGATTTAAGGAGGAACCCCATATAAAAGTATCGATATTTACGAAGATAGCAAGCTTGGAATGTCAAGATGACTGCTGGTTATTTACTGTGTATGTGATGTATAAGGGTAAGGTTTTATGAATAAAAGCACAGAAAGACAAGACTAGGTATTTATTTCAATTAGGCTTGTCAATTAATTCATATTGAGGCTCAGAAAGCTTACCGCCCGTTCGCTAAACTAGTTCTCGTGGAGAAGAAGGGCAAGAAACTCCACGGAAGCAACTATGGTTGTAAAAGTATTTATCTTTTATATATTTTACAATCATATAAATATCGTTTATAACAATAAAGATCTAATTATATTATGGCCATTATATGATGAATCTTGTAACATTTCACAATGTTACATAATCAAAACAACAAGGATGACTAGCCCTTAAATCAATTTAACATTATTATGAATAAAGGCCACAACATGAAATAGACTTTTAACAATAGCAACATTACAACCATTAGCAATAATCAAGTTATAATATCAAATAACTTACGTGAAGCTTGTGTAGTCCATATTTCACAAAATATAACAATTCAGGAAATAATATCACTATCACAACATAACAACAGGTCTGTACTGGCTTGTAGTTCACAGCAAAGTGTGTCAATCTTACGAATTACACACTATTTATAGTAACGAGTCGACCTGTCAAATGTCCCCACCATTTTCTACATTTCTATAAATAATCTCACAATTAGGTCAATAATCAATTCTTATTTAATTCTTGAGTAATGAAACATTTTTAAAACGTATCAAGACAATTAAGGAATTGAATATCGCCTATTTAGTCATTCTTAATCAATATTCGAGAGAATATTGATACTAACTTACAGTCTTGTACTAATTGTCTCAAAGGACTTATAATATTAAAATGGCAACATAAAATCCAGGATACATCACAATGTTCATTATAAATTACGTAATATTTATTGGGATATCATCACTATGGTTTATATGTAAGTTTAGAGTTATTTCCTGTACACAACAATATTTACTCAGGTGGGTACTCTAACAATTGTAGGTATTTGACAACACAATAATAATTTAGGTAGGTACTTAGACATTTGTCGGTAGATGCTTAATAAATATGACAGTTTGTATTTTGTAGCAAAACATTGTGCTTAAAAAGTGAAAGTTCATGATTAAATGACGTCACACGTACTTCCAATACTAACACGCTCCTCTCGGTCCCTTGATGGTGAGGACGATATGAGGATGGTGTACGGCACGAAACAACCTCAAAGGGCGGTTTTAATCCAAAATTGTGGATAAAGCAATCGGAGCGCCGAGCGGTACTGACACAACCACGCGGCGGCGGTGTCGGTCGTATTCTCACCTCAGTACAAAACCAAGCAGCGAAAATTAAAAATATAAAGTAAAGAGCG
Organism: Orthosia incerta; assembly: GCA_948252205.1. Classification (NCBI taxonomy): domain Eukaryota; kingdom Metazoa; phylum Arthropoda; class Insecta; order Lepidoptera; family Noctuidae; genus Orthosia; species Orthosia incerta. The sequence continues at coordinate 67,884,351 of OX411741.1, forward strand.
GGTAGAAAAAAACTATATCCAAAATGAGGAGCGCCAATGAAACGGCGCGAACAAAATGAAATGAAAACTTAATATAGCAAAAGAATTGAATTGATTTTAATAGTAGGTCAAGACATGTACAGTCAGAAGGATAAAAATATGTGACCCTTTAGCAAAATTCAAATGGGTCCGCGCCTACTCGACCCGAAGAATAATACCTGGATATTTCTATTTTGATAGGCGTAAAAACATCGATGTATTGTCAGACTGAAAAGTGTCGATTTAACTCTTGCACCACAGAGAATGTAAAATTTAAATACCTAATGATTTGATAAATAAATCAATAATTAACAACCTTTACAACAAGTAAATATCCTTTTTTAGTATAGAATACGCTTTGTACTTTGTAGTAAAAATCAGAGATTATTGTTAACTAGCACTTCGCCCGCGACTTCGTTTGCGTGATCCGTATTTTATCCTACGGATGACTTTTTAGTTATACCCCCTTAAAGGTTGAATTTCCAAAAATCCCTTTTTAGTGCTCCCCTGCAACATAAAAAGAAGCCTAGTATAGTGAAATTCTTCAAAAATCTTTAACATCCCCTAAATCGTCTTTTAGGAGTAGTATTGAAAACTAATAATGAAAACCTTTACTATTTACTTAGATTAGTATTTGTGCCAAGTTTCAAATACATAAGCCCAACATATTGCCACCTTTTCATCTCCGTAAGGGTATAATTTCTAAAAGACCAATACATACATGAATTCTTTTATCAACCAAAAGGGTAAATCTTTAATTTCTCGTGTTACACTTAAAATCGTAGAAATTTCACACAAACTTTCAACCCCGTTTTTGCCTCCTCATGGGTGGAATTTCCAAAAACCATCAAATACATGTTTTTTTTTATCAACATAGTGTATAAATTTATAAGTTCAGGTGTCCAACTTACAATCTGTAGAAATTTCATACATACTTTCAACCCCCATTTTACCCCCTTACGGGTGGAATTTCCAAAAACCTATAAATACATAAATTCTTTTTATTAAACAAGAGCGTAAATCTAAAATTTCATGTGTCCAATTAACAAACTGTAAAAATTTCTTACAAACTTTCAACCCTTTTTTTACCGCTTTAGACGGAATTTCCAAAATCCAAAAAATACATGAATTCTTTTAATCAACCGAGAGCGTAAATATAAAATTTCACGCGTCCTACGAGTACTTAGAAACTGTAGAAATTTCATACAAACTTTCAAACCCCTTTTACCTCTACCACGGATGGCATTGCCAAAAACCAATAAAAACTTAATTCTTTTTATCAATCTAGAACGTAAATGTAAAATTTCACGTGCTCAATTTACAAATTGTAGATATTTCATACGAACTTTCAACCCCTATTTTATCCCCTGACGGGTGGAATTTCCAAACACCAATAAATATATGAACTCTTTTTGTAAACTAAGACCGTTAATCTAAAATTCTTGTGTCCACTTACAAAACTGTAGAAATTTTATACAAACTTTCAGGCCCTATTTTATCCCCTTAAGGGTAATTCAAACGTCTACGTTAACGCGATCGAGTGAGTATAAAAACTTACTTCAAGCTCTCTGAACTATTAAAGTTATTATGAATCTCAAAAGAGAGCAGAAAAGAGCTTATTCTTAAACGTTTTACCGATAACGTCATCGAAGCGTTAACATCAATTTATAAAACCAAAGTTTGTTCATTCATTTTGCAATTATTTCATTACACCGTTTCAATACGGGATCCCTTTTTTTGCATAATGTTGTTTTTCCTAATATACTTTGGCATAACTGTTTTGGCATAATAATTCTAAGCCATATTTTTTGGCATATAATTTATGTTGGTATAATAGGGAACATAATATATAATAGGGTTCCGTATGGTGCCGGACGTAAAGAATTTCACCATCCCATGTGTTCCCGTGGGTCTCGTAAGAGGCGACTAAGGGACAAACCAGAGAATGGGCAGTAGCGTTCTCTGTGCTTCTACAACAACCATACTGCGATCGCCAACCCGCCTGCCAAGCGTAGCGATTATACCAAAACCCACCCCCATGAATAGCACAAATAAAAAATGGCCCCTAGTGCCCGACAGCCTGCCTACCCTCGACTACGGTAGCGGTCAAGGTTACGGCATGGCAAGGGGTGCCAAGAATCTCCGGACGAGATCCGGCTACCCAAACAATTACCGACGACTGTACCTGGCAACGTACAACACGCGCACACTTCGGACCGACGAGAAGATCACCGAACTCGAAGAGGAATTGAGCAGGTTGCGATGGAGTATTATAGGGTTATCTGAAATCCGAAGCTGGATCCTCTGGGGAGGACTCGATAATCCTCAAATCCGGTAACCTGCTCTATTTCCGAGAGGGTAACCTGCAGTCCTAGGGTGGTGTCGGGTGTATCGTCCGTGGTGAAGATGAAGAGTGTGTCGAAAAGGGTGGCGAGCCTTATACTCTTCTGAGTATAAGGCTCGCCACCCTGGTCGGTTGGGGCGTAGATCTGTATGACCTTCAGCGAATATCTTGAGGATATTCTTATCCTCAAGATATTCGCTGAAGGTCATATAGATCTACGACCCAACCTCGGCACACCCCGACGACGAGGTAGAGACCATGTATGAGGATATCTCCAGAGCCATGTATGGTTTCAAAACTCACTTCACCGTTGTCATGGGAGACTTCAACGCGAAACTGGGCAAATGAGACGAGCTGCAAGTGGGGCAATTTGGAATTGGACGTCGGAACCACCGGGGTCACCTACTGACCAGTTTTATGGAGAAGGAGGGCCTCTTTATGATGAACTCCTTCTTCAAAAAGCGTGAACACAAGAAGTGGACCTGGCAGAGCCCCGATGGTGCAACAAAAAATGAGATCGACTTCATCATGTCAACCAAGAAGCAAATGTTCAATGATGTCTCTGTGATCAATTCGGTAAAAACCAGGAGCGATCATTGAATGGTAAGAGGCACATTGAACATTAATATTAAGCTTGAAAGGTCTCGACTGATGAAGTCCACGCTCCGTCCAGCACAGATCCAGGTCCAAAACCCCGAGAGCTTTCAGCTCGAACTCCAGAATCGTTTCGAGTGCCTAGGGAGCTCCGTGAACGACTACGCCGACGGGTTCGTGGAAGCTGTCCATACGGTCGGGTCTAAGTTTTTCAAAACCCGTCGTACAGATAGAAACAAAAAGCTCTCTGATCCTACCCTCAAGCTTATGAAGGAGAGGCGTGAGATGATCCTGCTGTCTTCAGATGAGGCGTGAAAATACCGGCAGCTCAATAGACAGATCTCTAAATCCTTGAAAAGAGACCTCCGCCGCTTTAATACCGAGCGTATTAAAGACGCGATCGAGCGTAATAAAGGCTCCAGGGTTTTTTCAAGGGATCTGGCTATTGGGCAGAGCCAGCTCACGAAACTGAAGACCGACGATGGCAGGATCGTATCCGCCAAACCGGCGCTTCTGAGGGAGATCGAGACATTCTATGGGCAGTTGTACACATCAATCAGCAAACCCGTTGCGAGTCTAGCAAACGACGTAAGAGCTAGATTGACCCGATTCTATACCGAAGATGTTCCGGACGTCAGCCTGTACGAGATTAGGATGGCTCTGAAACAGCTTAAGAACAACAAGGCGCCGGTTGATGACGGAATCACGGCTGAACTCCTGAAGGCGGGTGGAAAACCGGTCCTTAAGGCCCTTCAGAAGCTGTTTGATTCCGTCATACTCGAGGGCAAAACGCCACAGGCATGGTGCAGGGGTGTGGTGGTACCCTTCTTCAAGAAGGGCGACAATGCCCGGCTGAAGAACTATAGGCCCATCTCACTTCTTAGCCATGTCTACAAGTTGTTTTCAAGATTCATCACGAATCGTCTCGCGCGCAGGTTTGAAGATTTCCAGCCTCCCGAACAAGCCAGATTCCGAAAAGGCTTTAGCACCGTAGACCACATACATACGCTGCGGCAGGTTATGCAGAAGACCGAAGAGTATAACATGCCTCTCTGTTTAGCGTTTGTGGACTACGAGAAAGCCTTCGATTCGATCGAGACTTGGGCTGTACTGCAGTCTGCAGTATATTTTGTATGCATAAACTGCGAAATTTCGTCGCTCGACTTTAACAGTTTGGATTTTTTTAGGTATGTGTTTTTTTATCAAAACGTAACTTATATCGGATATGTGTTAGATATCATATCATATCGATATCGATATCAAAATTACCGATATTACAAAAGCTGTATCTAATAAAAACCTTACTAGCGTGCGAGTACGAATAAATCAAACTTAAAACCGTAACAATGCGAAAAGGTACGAACAGAACGCAAACTTCATAAACGTTAGGAATCATATGCGCTACCTATCTTTCTAAGTATTATTTCGCGTTCTTTGTTAGTTTGTTCATCTAAATAACATTTTAACTTTTGCAAACTGTACTACTGATATCGATATCTGAAAACCGTTTTCGATATCGATATGAAAGCACATACTCGTACATAACCGTTTGTGTAAAAAACCGAAAAGGCCTTCTCTAGTTTGTTTACTCCGATTCCTGTGGCGCCATCTGAGCGCAGCTTTGCGGATAGTTCCCTATTATCTTGAAGGCTAATTTGTTATGGCATAATTTTAATTAGCATAATGTTACTAGCCCTAATGACTATAAGCATAATAGTATTAAGGCATAAAAATAAACTATGCGTAAACAAATTTACGCTTTTATAATGTTATGCTTAAACATTATTATGATTAGAGTAATTATACTAAAAAAAATATGCATAAGCTGTTATTTGAAAATAATGTTATGCGTAAATGTAATTAGGATAAACAAAAGTATGCCATGTAATATTATGTCTAAAGTTTTTATGCAAATGGATAGGGAACCTTTCAATACACATGTACAACATGTACCTGAAAGGAAATAAGCTAAACAATCATTTAAATTCATCTGAATCCGAAAAGGAAAATGAAACCATTATTGTTATTTCGATATTGGCCGATGTTTGGACATTTCAGCTAGGACGACTACTTAATGTTTGGATAAAATTACATTACATTGGGCAATTTTAATAACAATCCACCATTTTTGTTTAAATTGCGAACACAGATAGTCGTCTATTTTCGTGAATATTGAAGCGTATTTTCCTAACAATAATGAATCAATCATTTATTAAACTCCATTGATGTAGTGTGTTGCAGCATTTTGATTATTTGTAAACAAATTTAATTGCGAATTTCAGCCTTTGAATGCGGTTATAAAGGACTTCAGTCAAATTTATACACACATTTCATTTCAAAATATTATAAGCCAAACATTGGTAAAATACAGACAACAGCCATTCAACACAAACCAAATTGATTTTCCTTCTCGGCGATTCTCTTACAATCTGCCTAAGGATGTTTTTCCACGAGAGATGTACGAGGTATCTAGGTCGTTCCCATATGGACCTACGGCATCCAACTTTAGGAGGTTGCCAGCGACAGCAATATAACATGTTTGCAAATAGCACAAAATGCAATTTTGCGGACAATTGTAAATGCACCTTGGTTTACTTGCAGTGACGAGTTACATGAACACCTCAACATACCATAAAGGAGGAAATTAAACAACACACAAGACGGTACGCCAAACGCTAAGCCATACACCCAAAATCTTTTGGCTATTCAATTGTTTGACACATATTTCCAGGCAACCCTGCAGCAATCTATTCTATTATTAAGTAAAAAATGAAAATTAAGATTAATCTTAATCCCAGATTTTTTGCAGACGGATTAAGAGGTCAGTCAGTCAGTGACATATATTAACTTTAAAACTTTCGCGTTTCACAATTCGAAACGTCGGGTGAAATAGGTAAATAAATAATCGAATACATCGTCTTAAGGTTCACTTGTCTAGAACATAAATGATTTTCAAGTGAATCCAGAATCCATCGTCGTTTGAAAGAATCCGCTGTAGTTAGCCGCAAGCTTTTGGTTGCCAGTTTACCTGTAAAACCTGGCAACTCCTGATTCCAAGCAACGTACTGTCGTTGTCGCTCTTGGCACTACAGCGCCATAAGCCGCTTCTGGAAACGCTCATTATATCGTATCACAGGCAGCGTGGCCGAGCGACATGGAGGACGATCTCGCTTCACCACTAGCAGACAGGACCGGTAAATTCAAAATACTGCCCGCCGGAATCGTACCACGACGTTAGCTACGAGGCTCCATAGCTCTTCAGGCTTGCTGATAAGCGACCAAACGATCCGAAATCGTTAACGTGAAGTGAGTCTACGTTCCCGAAGGGTCGCTTAAATCGCTGAACCGATTTAGATGAAACTTGCTATGAAGATAGTTTGAGACCCTAGGAAGGACATAAAAAAGTTTTAATCCAGGAAATCATTCATAACGGGGTGGATCGGGAGGTGTTTTGTATGGTGAACTAAATACCTCCAATATTATTGTGCGATATAAAAAAAACAAGCTATTAGAAGTACTAATGCTACGCAGACTAAGTTGTGGGCAACAGCTAGTCATTCATTAATATTAAGTTTCATCAAAAAGAAAATACCTGCAGATTTTTGTAGTGGGATGTCAGTATATCTAGACATTCTATAATAAACGAAAGCTTGGCGATAGCAATTGAAAACTGTCAAAAATGTATAGGATTGCCACGCGCTATTGAAATGTCACGTGATCAAAGCCATACATTTCGGCGTTTTGGAATTTTGACCATCACCACCGCTGATTGAATGACAATTAGTCTAGAGCCTCTGGTAAGCCGCCAGGAAGCTTCTTTGCTTTTGGACGGCTGGCTATGTTAGCCAGTACCCCCACTCACAATGGGCCAAATGGGAGTCTAAGTGCGGCAATGGGAGTCAGCACAGAACAGCATATATAAGAACTAGTTTCTGCCAGCGGCTTCACCAGCGTGAAATTTGAAAATTATCCACAGTGACTATATTCCCGTGATAAAAAGTATCCTTTGTGCTATTCCAGTCTATAACTTATCCCTGTGCCAAATTTCATCCAGAACTGTTCAGCCGTTTTAGCGTGATTGAGTAACAAACATACATATATCCAAGCTTTCGAATTTATAATGTTAGTAAGAAGTAAGATGAGAATATAATGCTGTGGCCCTTTGTTTTGTAGACGTCCATTACAACTCCGAATCGGCATCTACCATTTGCAGAGCTAAGATATTACTAGATTTACGGCAGTTGCGCACGTTAGGTGAAAATTCATTTCCCTAGCAGAACGTTTCGGAACCTTATCCTAACCTACCAATAACTTCTGATACAATGAATTCCTGTGAAATCATCATCATCATCAGAGCAGTGGTGGCCCAGTGGTAACGGCCGCGACTTACATGTTACAGATTGTGGGTCCGAACCCAGGCAGGCGCTTTACTTTGTGTTAATTGGAAAAAAGCGTGAGGAAACCGGTATGTCTTAGAACCAAAAATTCGAAAACATGTGACATCCACCAACCCGCACTGGGCCTGCGTGGTGAATTACTGCCCATTCCCTGTCACATAGATGAGGCCTGTTGTCCAGCAGTGGGAATATTAAAAGGCTGATGATGATCGTCATTTCAGCCGAAAGACGTCCTCTACTGAACAGAGGCCTCCCCAAGTGTCGCCACACTGACCGGCCCCGTGCAACTTGTATCGAGCGGGTACCTACAAACTGAATTAGTGCCTGTACCTCACGGAGCACGTGTTATATGGTAAGTATATAATTTATAAACAAACAATACAAATGTATCCTGCAAATGACGTATAGCGTGACAATGTCACATTATCTGCGCTAGGCTTTCCATGCGGTTCACTTGGTTATTCGATTTAAACGCGTGTGAACAAAATTGGTGAATTTTATTTTGCCCGTTTATTGGGGAATTAATATTTATTATGTATTTATCCTATATCGGGGTGTTTTATGAAATTTGAATAAACAATTTTTGTAGGACGAATAGCTACTTTGGTGAGGTAACAATACCATTTAATAATTATTATTAAAAGAAAGAAAGAACACAATTTATTGCCACAAAATTGTGTAATAGCGTTTTTACAAAACCTATTCAATTTTTGCACTGGAACTGAAAAAAAAAATTGCTTTGATATGGAGCGACGAAATCGTTTGACACGAGAAGAGAATATGGGGGCCGTCGGAATGTTGCAAGCTGGTTTCAGGCAACGTACTGTGGCTGTCGCTATAGGCGCTAGACTAGCGGACACGCTATCGTTACGTTGCTATGTTGCTCCATATTTAAGCAATTTTTTTTTCAGTTCCAGTGCAGAAATTGTGCCTCCGGACACGCTATCGTATCACAGACAGCGTGGCCGAGCGACATGGAGGACGATCTCGCATCATCACTCGCAGACGACAGGACTGTCAAATCCAATATACTGCATGGCGGAATCGTACCATGACCGTCATGATGTTAGCTACGCAGCTCTACAGCTCCTCAGGCTTGCTGATAAGCGACCAAACCATCCGAAATCTTTTACGTGCAATTGGTCTGCGTTCCCGAAGGCCGCTAAGTGTTCCACCTATAGCACCCCACAATCATAGGACCCGTTTACTAAGGGTTAGCAAATTGGGAGGAAGTAGATTGGTGTTGTTTTTGGTTTTCCGATGAATCTCGTTTCGGTATAAGGCCGGATACAAGACATACTTGAGTTTGGGGGACCTCTGGACGTCAAGGACGTTTGATGTTTTGTCAGGAAGTTCATTCATATGGTGGGGGAACAATAATGGTTTGAGGCGATATTTGGATCGGTGGCAAAATCTCAAGGGCAACCTCAGTGCTCAGATTTAATGGGATAGGATTATGAAGACCGCGCCGTTTCGGTGATTCGTTTCGACTAATGCACGACAATGCACATCCACACTCGGCTAGAGTCGCACACATGCACTTTTGCCGATGCTCGCATCAAAGTTCTGTCGTGGCCTGCTCGATAGCCAGACCTCAACCCAATTGAGCACGCATAGGATATGCTCCAAAGAAGAGCTCTGCCGAGTATGGATGACGTGCATACCCTACAGTAACTTTTTGACTTGTTTGAAACAATAAGTGGGCGGCCATTCCTCAAAGTGATTTTAATGAACTAAGCATGCCAAATAGCTGTGATTCCATTAATTGGATATTTTTTTATAGTAAAAAATTTACTTGATTCCTAGACACTTTTGATGTGTGTATTATTTTGGTGTCATCATCAGCCTTATAATCTTCCCACTGTTGGGCCAGACCTCTCTTTGAGAGAGGTAATGGCATTAACCCACCACTCCGGCCCAGTGCGGGTTGATAGCTGTTACAAGACTTCGAATTTTTGGTTCTTGGACATGCCAGTTTCCTCACGATGTTTTCCTTCACCGTTTTAAGAGCAGTGGTGATGAAATAATTTACACAAAGTAAAGCGCCTGCCTGGGCTCGTCCGGCAACATGTAAGTCGCGGCCGATACCACTGGGCTACCGCTGCTCTTACAATATTTATGGTATAATTTTGGTGTACAATAAAAACACAAGAGATTAAGAGAAATGAATTGGTAGGAAATCATCATCTCCGTAGCCTTTTCCTAACTAGGTTTAGGTTTACTTATAGTCTCACCATGTGCAGTTATAGTACATTACTGCAGAATCCAGTAAGTAAGCCTTCCTGTCCAAGTATGAGTTAACCAGACCGAACCGCAGGTGAGGTACGGTTTTATACGAGGCCAGGATGGCTTTCTTACTGGTTGAGGCTTGTATAATGCTATTCCAAAAATGAAAGACAGTTTAACAACAAATTCGTTTAATTAATATTGAAGATTACATTCATATTAGGGCAATGAATGATAGATATTGTGATCGATTTACCGGGGCATTTATATTTGTTTGTTGTACTTCTTGATTAACGGACTCAAAAATATATCTATCTCATACAATGTCATACCAAAAAGAGAGATAGATATATATTTTGAGCCTATAGTTTAACCATGTTATAATGGCTAAACTCTATTCTGTGTCTGGCTGGTACTATGTTTTTTTTTTTCTAAGCAGATCTAAAGAGGATGACCTACTGTCTAGAGATGGGCGTTTTCGGTTTTTGCACAACGGTTATGTAACCGATATACAGTTTTCATATCGACATCGAAAACGGTTTTCAGATATCGATATCATTTAGTACAGTTTGTATAAGTTAAAATGTTATTTAGATGAGCAATGTAACAACGAACGCGAAATAATACTTAGAAAGAGAGGTAGCGCATATGGTTCCTATCGTTTGTGAAGTTTGCATTTTTTCGTAGTTCGTACGTTTTCGCATTGTTACGGTTTTAAGTTTTGACTTATTCATTCTCGCACGCTAGTAAGGTTTTTATTAGATACAGTTTTTGTAATATCGGTTATTTTTATATATAAATCGATATAATATGATATCTAACACATATCCGATATAAGTTACCTTTTGATATATTGGACCAATCCCTACTACTGTCCAGTAAGTAAATTACATACTTACTTACTGGACAGTAGGAGATTCCAAATTTAAAACCTCGCTTCTTACTGGACAGTTGTGAAGAAGTCTCCGGTAGAGTGCGCGCAAGATAAGTCTGCGCGCAACGGGTGGCGTGCTTAATGTTGCCAGCATAACTGATCTTTTTTCCTTCATTTAATCAATGGTAATTTTTCATTACTCGAAACATAAAGTATTTTAAGTAAAGCATAATTAATGAATAGCTTTTTCTACTTGCATAGAATATGATGAAAAAAGCTATATGAAATGATGGTAAATCTTTTATTGAATACTTATTCATACAATAACTACTACTAAATTGGGTCTAACAATGGTCCTGCAGTGGCTAATACCGTCAATTTCAATTCTTTTTTAATTTCTTATTCAAAAATTTTTGAAGGATCTACTGCCACATAACCCTCTTGAGTTATTTGGATGACGGTGCGTTCAGAAACGCCTAAAACAAAATAACAATGATGCATTATATTACGTAATGCCGGTCTTGTCCCGCTGGTATATTTATGTACCACCCAAAAACCAATACTACAGGCACCGGTAGTACGAAAATTTAGGGAAAATTTAGTATATTGGTATCCCTAAAAGTTACTTGTCAAATAAGCAACGCGGGCTATATCTTTGTAAAACGGTACCGTGGGCCCGTTATTGTCTTGTTCACTTCACGAAAACATCCCTGCCCGCACTTAAAATTACTTTTGGCATAATGATGGCGATTATTTACTTCGGAAACGAATAAAAACACGGAATACAACACACTCTCTTGACACCTGACATAAATGACAAACGATTAGTTCCGCTTTTGGCCGCGCGCAGACTTATCTTGCGCGCACTCTAGAGTTCACTTTCTGGATACTTTTTAGAGATGTTATGACAACATTACATACCATTTTTGAGAAAATAAAGTTGTTATAATATGTCACGACGGTGGGTTGGTCTTATTTGTGTATTTTTTTATTTTTGATAGTGTCACGCTTGACCACTATCTCACCTGATGGCAAGCGATGATGTAGTAGACGGTGTAACACGCTATGTGTAGGTGATGCACACAGAATCAATGTGCATGTGCATCACACACACGTCCAAGACAAACCCGCGCCGTCGTGAGATAGAACTACTGTACCTGCATTTTACATGGAGTGAAAGTCCATCTGTTATTCAAAATCCAGTTACTAGGTAACACGATGCCCCTTGGTGAGACTGAATATACACTTATTTATTAAAAAAGACACTTTTAAAAGAAAGAAAGAAAAAACTTAAATAAGATAAGTACATAAAATATCTTTTCACAAAAATACCGCATTGAAATAAAGCCGCCATTTTAACCGTCAGTTGAGAGACATTGAAAGCAACCGACATACACTCTGCTTCAATTACTGCTTACCACCTTATAAAGCGCGCAACGATACACTTTCACAGATCGCTCTCAGAAATTACACTTGGCTTGTGGAACAAAGCATAGAAGTCTCGATTCGAGAAAATGCAGCTATTGTCGCTTTTGTATGGTCAAAATGTACCTGTACCTACCTGTCTACTTGATGCAGTTTTAATTGAACCTTGCCGCACTGAGTTAGAGCCTATTAGGTCCATTCATAATTTGGTTAGAAAAAATGGTCTTAAAGTGAGTTAATGGCAGAGTCTGAAACTGTGAAAAGGAATACTACTTATACAAGGTACTGCAATACTATATTTAGCCATGGATAAGTCGTGCGGTGCTATCACGGCCTACTCCAACATCTTCTGGCCCGTACACAACATCTTCTAACATAATCGTTCCTACTTACCATTTTGTATAACGTCGGAAGGAATCCTAAGGATGTTTTCTTAGAGATTTCTGACGCTGAGGTGTTGGGGAGCGTCATATAGCTTCACTTGACGAGATGACACTATTACCATGAGTTGTTTAAATATTTTTAAGACTTTTGTTACAAACAACTATGGACATGTATCTCTGCAATAAATTTGACGTACATATCTTCCTTGCTTCTAACATCCTGGTGTTAGCTATCAAAATTCATACAGCTACTCAACGATGATTAAATAAGGGTGGCAAAGGGTGGCTTTGGCCTGACGGTGACGACATGAAAGTACGTTGACAAATTGTCTTGTGTGGATTTCATTAATAATATCATCTGAAATTCTCTTAATCAATTATGAACATTAATTATTTTATCTCTTGCCCGAGATAAAATTATTAGGGGACTTATGTAATTGAACCTTGGGGCTCTTGAGTATATGTTAATTTAGTAAAAAAACATGCACTGAGTCAATAGCTGATGTTAGTAACATAATTATGAATTTCTAATTATCATCAATCATCATCATCATCAATACATATAATAAATCTGTAGAAAAGTAATTTTTGTACATCGAAAACATTTCCAATAAAAATTGCCAGGGTGTTAAAGTATAACCAACAGAACCTATTGCCGGTATTTTTGGCATTTTTGTCTGTTATCTGTTTGTCTGTTTATTTGTGCACGCATCACGTGAAATGTACGAAACCAAAGTAAATAACTTTTATACATAAAAATTGTGCGTAACTTGAAGAATTACTTAGTTATTGTTTCATCGCAATCGGTTCACTCTATCAAAAGTTAGATGAATTTAAAGTGTTCAAGAAGTAAAATTAACACAACACACGCAATTCAGATACTCGGACAGTTGAACTCGATATTCGATAGATGGCGTTGTGCATTTGAAGTCATTTTCTGAATGGCGGTGTTAAGATTCTCCGCGAAAGAATGATGACTATAGAAACAAAAATGGGAGATAGGTAAGTAGTGTAGGTAACTAGGCAGGAAGGTAAGTGGGGTAGGGTTGGCAGACAGATGACGGGAGCGATGCCGCGGGCACAGCTAGTTCAAAATCAAAATCAAAATCAAATATTTTTATTTTACATAGGCCTACATGGGCACTTATAAAACGTCGACAAAAGGTGCACGGTTAGTCGTTTCCTATGGAGAAGAACCGGCAAGAAACTCCATGGTTACTCTTTTAAATTGTTTTGTTTACAATATTTCCATGTTACAGCATTAGTACTTGGATATGGGGGGACAACGTAGGCCCGACAATAAGTCGTACGAAATAGAAAAAAAAAAAAAAAAAAAACAAACAAAAAAATATAATGCACGAAATAAAAAGTTAACAAATGTTAACAATCATCTAGAAAACTAGAAAGCCTACAATGTTCACACATTCACAATAGGTAAAGGAATCTATACAAAGGTAAAAAAAAAAAACCACAACACTAAATTTAACATGTGGCACAAATACTGTAATCAGTGCTGTAACTATTCTTAGCAAAGGGCTATAATGATGATTGAAAAATATTGTCTAATTAAAAGAGAAAAAAAAAAGAGATTGAGATATCCATATATTTGTGCCGTTTATGAGTTACCAGGGAAGCCGCATGCGCAGAGGGTGTCAAAGCCAAATTTTTTATCTTCAACGTAGTCCTTGATTTTATAATATGCTTTTTTAACAAGGACACGTTTGATGTAGTTTTTGAACTTTCCATCGGTCAGTTCTATAACTGACTTAGGCAACTTGTTATAAAAGCGTATACAGTTAGGAATATTATAAACATTATCATCGTTATTTCAGCCGATAGATATCAACTGCTGGTCATAGACCTCCGCCATGCGTCGCCACACGATGGGTCCTATGCATTTCGCATTTCTTTAAAATAGTATTTGTAATCAATATTATAGTATCTACCTTTCTCTTTACAAAAATCTGTTTATGAAAATCGGTTACTTATAAAAAATACATACACACACAGTTAAAAGGCCCTATCCATGCAGGCTTAATTTTGTTCCGAATAAATGCTCAATTCATGTGAGATAGGCCGCAGAAGCGAATATGCGTTGATACAAATGAATATTAGTAACAAGAAAATATTTAAACATTTTTTAAAGTTTTTTATACGTGGTTCTCAAGCAAATTTAGCAGCGTTATTCCAATATTCTAGTAAGTAAATACACCCTTTCTTTACAATCTAAAATCTTGAAAATATTGGAAATCAATATCGTGTCGAAACATCGTAACGAACTCATCCAATTACGTGCCGTCTCCCTTTTTTAAAAAGTTGCTAAGGAAAAGATTGTGCCTAAAAGTTCCTTTAATACGACGAGGAATTTTCCATTTTTCTTTACAAAGGCGTCTGTATTTTACCAAGTTATTTTATGGTAAAGTCGATATGAAAATAAAGATAATGAATATCAAGTTAAAAAATAAGAAAACTGAGCTTTTAAAGTGGAAAGTAAATGTTTAAAAAATGACATGCCATGTCTCTGTGTTTGCTGATGACTAGGTAGGTTACTTTTAGGCAAAAGTGCTTCATCGTCGATCACATCATCGCTTAGCAAAAGGAGAGACAGAGTTAACGCGAGCCTTTTTTAACCTATGTTATCCAACTGCTGGGCAAATATCTCCCCTATTGCCTTCTAATCTTCCCAGTGTGTGTTTGTCTTCGAATAGCCTCCCTTGGCGATGACGCTCGTTTTCTGGTCCATACTGCGTGACAACTCTGGCCTGTCTATATTTGTGCATTGTGATATGACCAGCCCAATCCCACTTCAGTCTTCAGTCTGGCCCACATTGGCTATACCTGTTATATAGAGAATTTCACATCATCAACAGCCTATTATTGTTCCCAATGCTGGGACACAGGCCTCCTCTCTGTGAGAGGGAATGGGCCGTTATCGACCACGCGGGCCCAGTGCGGGTTGGTGGATGTCACATATGTCTTCGAATTTTTGTTTCTAGGTCATGCCGGTTTCCTCACGATGTTTTTCTTCACCGTTTTAAGAGCAGTAGTGATGAAAAAAAACGCAAGATATACGTATTGTATGTCGCAAATCTTATCGCAAAAATTTAGACTTTTGAGACGCAATTTCAAGAGACGAGAATTTCAAGGACAAGTTTGAACACCGAAGGTTATCCTTCCTTAACTCATGTGCCTTCTACCCCTCCGGATAAAAGCAGGCCACCTACGTTAGCAACTTATTGGACCAGTGGCTCCTCCAGGCGTTCTCAACTACCTTACTTGTTTTCAAAAGATACTTGCTGGTCCAAGTATATGAACTCATCGAAAAAATGTATTTCTTGTGAATGATATATAAAAAGAGAGAGAATATGTAAAAAGAGAAATATGTAAAACATATCAGAAGTATTAATCGGCCAGTTCATAAAAACAAAATGATCTAGTAACATATTTCTTAAAATAACATAAGTATATTCTCATTGTATTTTTTCAGGTGCCTTTAATCACACGCAGATGTTTTTGTCTACCATCATCACGGCTAATGCAAACATCATGTACTTAATGCTATGTGTAACGTAAAACATAAATCAATATAAGTTCCTCGGCACGATACGTCATAAGCATATATGAAAAATACATGAGCCTCGGTTTATGCCACATAACTCAGAGAGGAATATAGGCCAGTGATGCGTAAGGAATGGGGCAAATAAACTACCCTCATTTTTACTAGAAAGGGGGATAGCTTGACCTTGATTCAATCTGCCTGTCTTTTCCAAACTACTTTGAGGTCGGCTCCCAGTCTAAGGCTACTCACACACCTCCAACAGGGACAATCTAGGTTTAAAAGTGCTCCCCCGATGGTTTCCCGCTTTGTCGGCCCCCTCCCGATGGGTTCCCGCTTTATCGAGGTGGGGAGACTCAGTAGCCATGTCTTGGTCATCCACAGGCCACAGTGAAGCGGTTAAGCCGATGACGTAGCGCCAAACAGGTAGGTTGCGGTTTCGCTTGGGCGACATCGCTACTGAGGCGGGCCGCGATGTCGATATCGCGACTGAGGGTTAGAGGCCGACGGCGTGAGAGGAGTGCCGGTATTACGGTACGCCGCTCTCCCTATACTCCGTGGCCTGCACGGCGTCGCCACGGTCTGATGGCGGACGTGGTGCAGCCGCAGGGGAGGAGGAGTGTCGGTATTGCGTTGACCGCTCTCTCTATCCCCTGCGTCCGAAAAGTGGTAGGTGGCGTTGCCACTGTCCTGACCTGTCACAGGGGGACCAAGGGTGCCATACACGGGGTCGTCTGGCACCCATATGCTAGTTTGGTCCCTGGGGTGGTTACGGCGTGCAACGTGTTCTGATGCGCTGGTGATTAGGGGTCCGGAGGAGGGCCCGGTGACGGACAGCCTCGGTGGATTCGCGGTGAGTGCTAACGCGTGCCCGTTTTCCCAAAATAAGCGGCACAGGAGTCTTATTTGTGCCAATTAAGAAATCGGATATCTATAGATATCGATAATGTAATTAAAAATGTAATGTGTTATACTGTGCAGTATAACATCATTGCTGATATGACCCTGATTTAGTAGTAGTAAATATCGACCAATGACACGAATATCAACCTTACGGCAAACGCAATTAAGTTTATAATTGCGACCACTGGGAATACCGCCATCTATGGTAAGGTAGCGGCATTTACTATAATTTAAATTAAGTTACTAACAACGTTATTTAAGTAACTTCTCAATGTCATTAGTTAAAGAAAATATGTAATAGTCGACCAAGTTATTTTATAAGTTGGTCGACTATTTATAATTTCGTTAAATATACAATGTGATTTTTTCACATTAACCAAAAGCAACCATTTCGCGGGCAGGAGGGGCGGGACACTTGACTATAACAAAAATTTGCAATTTAAAGGTTAATTTTACGCAAACGGAACTTTGAATCGAAAAATGGTCTTAACAGACCCGTAATATTTTTTATTGGCCTATCCAACGATACGCCACACCAAGGGATAGACGAGAGAAAAAATCCTTTCTTTAGAAGTAAAGAAGGGATTTTTCCTCCTATACGGATATAGGAGGAAAACGAAAAAAAAAATTTTTTGATTTCATTTTACCACTTTGTCGGGATTATTAATATTGTATATCCATGCCAAATTATAGCTTTCTAGCACTAAGAGTCTGAACTAAGCTGCGGACGGACAGACGGGCATTGCGAAACTATACGGGCTCTTTAAATTGTTGACTTCGGAACCCTAAAAAAGCACTGACAGCTTAATCAGCTGATAGCGGGGGTGAACATTTTAGTTTCGCTCTAATCGAATCTTCTAGTCCTTAACTTGAATGTTTTATATTCTCAAACTATCTAGAATCTGTACTAAGTCAGTTAAATCGATATTTATCAGATAGAACATTTTATATCGAATTCGTTTTATTGCTTTAAAACATTTGTTGTTAATGTGAGGGCAGCCCAAAAACAAATTTGCTGGTTTACTTTTTTAATAAACATTGTATCTTCAAAATGGCTGACGGATAGATTCGCATATTCAAGTCAAGTCAAATATATTATTTTCAATTAGGCCAGTAAGCGGCACTTTTGAACGTCATACATATATGAATTAAATTTTACAGGTAGTAAATTAGTATTATGTGTCAACCCATAAATTTTGTTCTCTAATACGAGCATTTTTTTATTTAACCATTTATGCACACACACCCACATAATATACAGACAAGATGAAGAAACAGAAAAATAGGTACATAGGTAATGTTTATTTCTATAGAAATCTTTTCCAGCATACCTGCGAAAGGAAAGATGAAAAAAGAGATGTAGACATAGTGCGTAGAGTTGAAAAATAATTAACACAAAACTATTCAATACTAAGTAATAACTAATAATCAATACTGATAACAAATTAAATATACCTACTGTTATAATAATATATACAAAGATATTTATAAAATAAATGATAAAACAATAAATACGAATACCTATCTATATATATAAAAATAATAATACATAATTATGCAACTATGACGGAATGGAAAGGTAGTGGTCTTTCACTCTTCACTTAAAAACTGCAAGAGTTTGGCAGTCCCTAATGTCAGGCGGTAGAGAGTTCCACAATCGCGCGGCGTACACAGTAAAAGAGTAGGAGTAGAAGTCGGTAGTGTGGGAAGGGATATTAAGGAGATTTTTAAGATGCGACCAGCAAAGTGCATCGGAAGGACGGGAGTAGGAAAAGCGTTCACGGAGGTAGGAAGGTGTTTTAGGACTGTGAAGGATGTTAAATAATAGACACCATATGCGAGAGTGCCTGCGAAGTTGAATCGGGAGCATTTTTAACGCTGACATAATGCCACTTGTACACCGTCTCTTCTTGTAACAGTGTCAGCTTTTTCGTGGTTATACATAAGTTGTTCCCGCTTCCAGATCATCCACAAATGGAGATGAATTGGTTGGACTGCAATCCACAAGGGAAGAAAAAGCGAGGCCGTCCCCGTCAAACCTGGCGTCACACCCTGTTGGCCGAAGCGACTAGCATCAAAATGGTGTGGAACGAGGTAAAGCGCGCCACTCAAGCTCATCTAGGGGCCGGCAATAGGACCGTAAATAAGTGACTCAAGTTGTTCAATTCATGATTTTAGTATAGTTTCAAGCACAAATGTGTCTTACTCATGTGCTGAGTCAGACACTATAAAAAGGGTTTTAAAACAAGTACATATAAATAATAACAGAGAGGCACACGACGAAACTTTATTTTCAATAAAAACTCATCATCATTTAGCTTCATTCACGATGCCACGATTTACATAAGCACCTACTTCATTCTTGAATATATAAATACTTCAGTTATGCGGTATGCCTGCTCAGTTTGTTGACTCTTTGCGAAGTGATGTCACGTATTACATATTAATACAAATTTAATTTGGTTTTCAGAAAAATAGCAGCATATATCATCAATAGACGTGTATTACAAGGATCTACACGGTTCCTCTTGCTGGTGATCTCCAAAAAAGGTCAGGTGCGTAGTACTTAAAACCGGCGAGCGTGTGTGATGAGACATTGTATGAACGTCATGATTTCAGCGGGAAGTCGTCCACTTCTGGACATAGGCCTCCCCCAAACGTCGCCGCGCTTATCGATCCTGTGCTTTTCGCATCCACTGGACTTCAGCAGCCTTGCCCAGGTCGTCGCTCCACCTAAAGGGAGGCCTGCTAACGCTGCGTCATCATACATAGTTTACGTATGAACGCAAACGGAGTATAAAGTAGCAGGTGGTGTTCTGTAGTTTCTGCTAAACCCACGGTATTTATGTGTCTGTATACAGTCATAAACTTGTTTTCTTACATTATGCATAGAAAATCATTTTGGAGGTCGACATGAAATACGCAATAACCGCACATGTCGATCTATCTCGTAATAAAATCTGCGACGTATCGACGAATCGTATGAATACCGAGTCGATTGTGACCCGCTTTTATTATATATACAGATTCTGTAGACTTGTTGACGCTGGTGGCAGCGGCTCCCAAACTAAGAGGGAGAAGGATGCGTCAATTTAAATAAGGAAAACTGTCAAATAAAAATATCAATGATTTATGGAGGGTCACTTAATTATGTATACCGAAAAAAATGGTCTGCAAGCTCGCAACATTAGGGTTCAGTTAATATGAGACCGACAATTTGTATATTCCAGATAGACAGACAACGTCAAGTGGTCTTATGTGGAATTCTTAATCGCAAGCATGCTTAAGAGTGATGGTATTTTTTCTTCTATACATATTGCAGTAAGAACGATGGCTTACCATGCACTCTGACTATTTATATACCAAAATATTACTAAAAAGGAAAATAGATACCATTTATCTTATCTCCAGCAAACAGATGTTACCTGTAACAAAGCAAGAGAAAACCCAAAACACGGATATTCCACTAAGATCAGATGTCAAAGAGGATAGAAACAGCCTGAAAAATGTTAAGATAAACTACACCGTACCTCCGGGAATCGAGTAAACCAATCTATCAATTCGCTCTTAAACAAATCTTGCTGTTCGCGTCGAAATAAAAACTTTTCTAGTGAAACTTTTTGCGGAGTTCTCGCAATATTTTCGACCGAGTGGGAATATGTTTGAAAGAGTCCAAGTTTTGAAGAGTATCGTAGAATGTTGAGGAACCGTGGCCGTTACTCATAAATTCCGTGTGTGCTCTTGGAAGGGCAGTCTTTAGATTTTATCTTGTGTGTCGTGTGGGGTAGGCAGTTGTGTAGGTGCTCTGGTTTTAATTAGGGAGTAGCGTTGTCAATTTTAGTTTTGAAGATTTGTTTTGGTTAAAAATTTTCTGCACCGTGCGGTGGTTGATATTTCTACAAAATTTGGCCAAGTACTTCACCGCCACAGCCAGAGAAAATTTTAAGTTCATATTGTACTTTGGAAACATTTAGTTATCGGATATCTTGAACTGCAATCATCGATCCAGTCAATAATTCTGTCTTGTCCTGAATAAAACCGCAGATAAGCCAAATCATTTATTAAAATTGCTTGTTACTAATTCTGCTTTTAATTTTTTTTCGAGAAAAAGTGTCGAGCACAAGCAAAATGTTTCATCAACAAAGCGTATATAAAACAGCGTATATAAAAACGTTTATCATAATATCATAGTCACGCGCTTATTAACATTAAATCGTCATAAATACAAATTTCACCGACCTGAAACCAATTCTATTCTTGAGGAGTAAGGCTAATTTTACTTTGGTAGCCCTTTAAGAGTAGTTGTAGGGCAGAATAGTAGTTTCTTTATTCGTAGTAGGCCGTATAAACTGTAATAACAGGCCGTCGTTTCGTTCTACAAGTTACTTCGGGAAAAGAGACATGAAAAAGTTTTTAAAACTTTCCTATAGTTGTTACTCTAAAAGTCATTACTGAGATATTTTATGTGCAGTAAACGGTGTTCGGAATATAGCTCTTGCCGTCCCGAAAGACGCAAGGAAAAGTAATTTGTCTCGCAACTATAAAAAAAACTTTTTTACAAAAAAATACTACCGACTTCCAAATAAGAAAACTACAAAGTGAAAAATAACTTTATTTTTGGAAGTCGGTGTCTTTCGTAGGTACCATTTTTTTTTGCGTTATGGACACCGACTTCCAAAAATAAAGTTATTTTTCACTTTGTAGTTTTCTTATTTGGAAGTCGGTAGTATTTTTTTGTAAAAAAGTTTTTTTATTTTTCACTTTTTAGTTGTACCTACCTAATAGGCAAGTTGTTTAGTTAGTTTCCTATAACGCCAGAATAGATTACCCAAATATCATGTAACTTGAACAAAACCGATCAAATGAGAGATCTGCTTACCCCTTAAGAGCGTACTGGCGTGATGTTATGTTATGAAATGGTCTTAACAATAAACAGACATGCGATTGCAGCAGTCCCGAGAGTTTTGCCGCTATTTATTGAAGAGTTCTGTTGTATATCTTCGAAGTTCTTCATCAGATCTTCACCAAATTAAAATGGGACCAATTTCGGAACAAACTCTTTCAAACAACAAAAGATTTTTTTAAATCGGTCCACAATTGACGGAGATATCGGTGAACATACACAAAAAAAAAAAATAAAAAAAAAAAAATACAAGAAGTCGAACATAGAACCTCCTCCTTTTTCGAAAGTCGGTTAAAAATGTCATCATTATTTTTAAGACATAATATTAACTGAATTTTATAGTCATGCGAAACCACGGTAAGCATTCAGTTGGAGTTGTAAATATAATGCATGGATGAGGAGGGAAACAGAGGCAAAAGAAAACATTGATAGATTCTAAGAGAAATGCTCCACTGCTGAACATATACCTGCCCCAAATGTCACCATAATGGTCCTGTGCGTTTTGCATTCAGTTGATTCCAAGACATTGGTCCACCCAGAGAGATGCCTTCCAAAGCAGCATCATCTGATAAGCAGTGTGAGAAATGGTTTGAATGTCAGCGTAAACGTATTACGCAGAAACCAAGTAACATGGAACTAGGGCAGAATGACGATGATGATAGAAATTCTGATATAGAAGAAAGAGAATAGATGCTAATACCAGCTTGTATCTATACCACTGCAGAGCACACACCTATTCTCCTACAGAGTAGGCACACTTTGACTTTGACGTTGATCACCACGCTTGTTCAAGACGGGTTGCGATTTCAAACTTATTTTCACTACTAGCTTTTGCCAGCGGCTTCGGCCGCGTGGATGTCGAAAATTATCCCAAGGGAACATTCCCGGGATTAAAAGTATCCTTTGTGCCAATACAGACTATAGTGTATCTCTGTGCCAAATTTCATCCAGGTCCATCCAGCCGTTTGAGCGTGAAGAAGTGACAAACATACAGACACACACACACTCACAATCTTTCGCCATAAAATATAAAGTAGAAGAAGAAGCCACTCCCGCCAGATTACAGATAAACTTGACAGATTCACTAGGGTTGCTACTATATTGATTCCGAATCCACTCTGCTCGACAAGATTTTGCACATGACATGACATACCAGCTGAGTTGACAGGTTGTTTCAAATTACGTCATGAAATTCAGGAATTTACTTGATCTTTCAACATTCGAATTTATTCAGAAAAATAAGTTTACGCAGCTATTTTGCACAGTAAACTTGTAAAAAATATCTTTATGTACATGTTGAGGTCGGTTAAACCGCGTCAGTCTACTGCAAAATGTGTACATAATACGAATTACTACACCTTTCCAAACGGTAGGCAATTTAGATTTGCTAAAAATATATGCATAAACTACCTTTTCGCTTGCTGAAAAAAAGATGCAAAACGACAAAATAAAGACATACTCATTTTATTTGCATCCTTAGGTACCTAATTTTTCATACAATAGTTCATAAAAAAACAAGCCAAAATCTGGAAAAATTTGCTTAAAAATTTGATGCAACCTTGCATCATGACATTTCTTTGTTTTTGTTGTTGTTTTTTTTATTGCTGTCCATTCAGCCGTCTCATAATCGATTAAAAATTGCTTTCAGCCTAATCGATTATGTGTATCAAACGATAATTTTAAATTATTTCGATCGACTCGGTTCATTTCAATAAATGATTGATTATCAAAAATGTATTGTTTTAAAATTAGAACAACTCCTTTTATAGGCATAAAATAGAATAACAACTTTTAGTAATAACTATACAGAAATGCTTTCATAATGTTATCTTAAGGGTACACTAGTCGACGGCAACAACTATTTTGTGCGCGGGGTTAAAATGCATTTTATGTCAACCGACAACACGTGCGGAAGAGATAGATGCTGTGATGAGCAGTAGGAAGCTAGTTCGCGTACGAATACACACTTTTGCAAATTTGTAGCGAAATGGATAATGATTTAGGACGAAACCGAGCGCGCGAAATTTTATAAACAGACCTTTGGCAGTCTACATGAAAAAACATCGTGAAAAAACGACTCTGTTCAAAATAAAATTATTTGCATTGTTGAACTACTAATCCATCCCTGTATGGAGGACGTTTTGCAATTTTTCGTCTTCTTATGGTATTTATTTGCGCCCAAAAATGCGTTAAAATTAGTGTCGAAATGTGGAACTTTCGACGCTCGTAACATTCAGGTATTTTCTTTTTTTGCTTCCATACAGGGCTAGATAATGATGAGACAAATTGATATCACTTTTTATTTTGAACGTACATCAAACAGTGGAATAATCCCTAGACTACGTTTGTATGGAAGAATTTTCGACTAGTGTATCCTTAATGGTGTTTTGAGAAAAATATCGGATTCGCGGCTAATTTCGCGCTGAATTATCTATTACGTACAAGAATTCAAAATATTTTAATGCATATATTATAGTATAAAAGAGAGTTTTATTTTAATCTTTTTAGATGGTTTTAAACAGAATGACCAGTATAAATACGAGTATGTCTATGTATGATACGTAGGCGTAGGGAGGAACTGGTACACTTGCGCGGATCCTTACGAAGCCAGCTGTTATGGTATGGTTGTCAATCGAGAAAGGGCTGATAATTAAAACCTAAGATGCCAAACATACAATTTATTGTAATGGAAGTCATGAATATGATTTTCGAGGGAGTTGATCCAGAAAATTCATTCAAAATAAATCTAAGAAGGCGGTGCATCTGCATATGTACCAAGCTGCATTACGACAACTTAATACATACATAAGTTAAGGGCTGGCACATTCTCTTAATTCACAAATTAAAGATGGCGGCTATTCAAAGCTATTTATTATATTAGCTATGTTCTAAAGGTTTTTCTATGTCTCCTGCTATTACCGCAAATTCTAAATCCAAGATGGCAGCTATTTCAGGTTGTTTATTTTTCTATAATTTCGATTTTAAAGTCCGTATTTGTTATTAGCGACCCAGAAAACTATGAAAATGACACCTATGACGAAAAGTTAACAAATTTTCATCGTCGCCATTTTGGATTTTGATTTTACATCCATATTCATTATTTACATATACGGAAACCAAGAAAATGAAGCCTAAAAATAGAAAAGTTAACCACCTTTTGTCGGAGAAACCATTAAAATTACCCAATAATGAATTCCAAAATTAAATATCCATTAAATATCACGACGCCACATGCGAAGAAGATTGGTGGATAACAGGACGTAACAATAGTGTATTATTGATCCCACTAAAAACATTAAATTGTGAAAAGCACCAAGCTCGACAAAAATATAAATGTGAAAAAAAAGGTCAAAGATAAAATCGGTAAACCCGACTGCTTAAGAAGCGAACTAAAAAGATGTACTTAAACAAGAAGAAAATTATCCTGTGCAGTCGGAGGAAACATATTTATGAGCTGGATGACTTAAACTATATTATTATGACAAGTTTCATAGCCTTTCCAATTTCGTCTATAGACTTAAAATAATTTATTATATTCCTAACTTTGAATTGACTTTCTAACTTGTCATCTTGAAAACGTAATGAAATCTTAAAAATTAATAAAAGAACGAATTAAAAAAAAATAATTATATTTCAACTTTTTTAGTCTGTGACAATTAATAAAGATAACCCAGCCAATGCAACCTCGTTACAGTAGATACTTAATGTACGAATGACGTGACAAACGCCCGCACAAAGCACTCATGACAGCCGCGACTGAGCTCGGTCCAATAGTGCCCATTATTCCCTGTAAAATCGCAATGTCAATGTGTGTGTGCAAAATGACACTTTGTGCGCAGTGGCTTCTCTGTCTGCGGCGCGCCGCCGCTTACGTACTTTGTGCTTTCGCCTTTATAACATTAGTTTGACAAGTTTAGGTTTCCTCACCATGTCTTCCTTCATCCTTGTCAGCGATATCCACTAAACATAGATATTACATATGAAAAAGTCACATTGGTACTTAACCCCGGATTCAAATTCACGACCTTAAGCACGAGAGGCGAAGTCTTGGCCATTGGGCCACCTTGATATTTTTCGTTACTGTTTCCAAATGCTGCTTAAAACTAAGAATATTGTACCACAACTATATACAAAATGCTTAAAACTATTCATTGTCATAAACATTTTACGTTCCTTAGGTATTACAATATCACGGAGAGGAACCAGTTTCTAACCGTGAGTAAGCAAAACGGGCAGACGTTCAATCTTTTTAGCTTGCTCTTCGTAGCAAAAATCTGTTTGATATTATTTTTCAGAATTATACTATATAACAATAATGGAATAGAACCTCATTATTTTATAAGCTAGTAGTAATGTAGTAGCGTACCGTGGATTTGACTTCAAATAGCTCGTGGAGATTAGGGTGCGTTATCAACAAAGATGTAGAAGTAATAATGATATCACTGGTGAAATACGAGTACAACTGATTTCCGTACTGTAAGACCGCTTGTACACGCTAATAAAATTCACCGGGGCTATCCAAGAATTCGTGTCATACGTGACAGGAACTTTGTCGAACCTAGGTATTAATCTTGTCTAGCACATACAAGAGTTCTTCTTGGTTAGCTCCGTGGGAGTGTACACAGTTCGTGTTTAAACACGAATTCTTGTGTAGGCCCGGCGACTTTTATTTGCGTATACAAACGGCCCTGAACGGTATTTAGGCGGATTAATCAATATGTACGAGGAGACGTAGTGGAGTATTAAACAGTGTGAGTCTTAACACCGAAGCTGATCGAAGAAGCTGGCAATGACGAGCAGTGGTCAAGAATAAGCCGCATACGTTACTCGTGTCACTTCTAGTTGACTGACTAGTTTTATTTAACACTAGCTGTGCCCGCAGCAACGCTCCCGTCAACTGTCTACCCTACTTACTTTTCTGTCTATCCTACTTACCTTGCCACCTACCCTACCTAGCTACCAATTTTTTGCTACTGTCATTGTTTCGCGGAGAATCAGAATCAGAATCCGCCATTCAGAAAATGACTTCAAATGCACAACGCCATCTATCGAATATAGAGTTCAACTGTCCGAGTATCTGAATTGCGTGTGCTGTGATAATTTTACTTCTTGAACACTTTAAATTCATCAAACTTTTGATTGAGTGAACCGATTGCGATGAAACAAAAACTAAGTAATTCTTCAAGATACGCAAAATTTTTATGTATAAAAGTTATTTACATTGGTTTCGTACATTTCACGTGATGCGTGCACAAATAAATAGACAAACAGACAAAAATTCCATAAATGCTGAAAATAGGTTCTGTTGGTTATCCTTTAACACCCTGGCTATTTTTTTTGGAAATATTTTTATGTACGAAAATTATTTTTCTACAGATTTATTTTACATTGATTATACTGGTCGGCTACATCTTCGCGTCTTCGCACGACACTCATGGTGGAAACGCACTCTTAAATTAATTTAATTTCTGTGTATGTGTTTTCGTTTCTTAGTTTCTATCTAAACTAAAATCAAAGAGATAATTAAATTAATTGTAGCACTCGGCATTTATTTCCCTAAAAAAATTGGTATCTAAGAATCCTTTCCAAAATCGTGTAATGAAATCAGCACGTGATATTATTGATTCTACCTAACACAAAGTTCCACCATTCTTGAGCCCTAGACATTCAGAACCGATGTGTCAAGCACAACCAGAAATGAGTTGCAGCTGACACTGACAAAGAGATGTAATGAGTTCACACGAGACTGTAGAGGCTGGCTCGTAAACCAGCGAGCAAGAACATATTTTGCAAGAAAAAAAGACAGATATTTTTTGGGATGTAAACCTCATAAAAACAATATCTATTCTATCAAAATTTTGGAACTCAGAATCCTATATTCTTAGGTTTTTATTATTTTATTTTAGCTAGCTTCTGAAAAGCTTCGCCTGCGTAAAGATTTATTAGTTATTCTCCCGAAGGATCATTGTATTAAGTTTATCTGGATAAAAGGATATTCTATGTAATAAACCAGGTTTTAAACTGTCTGTGTAAAAAAACATCCACATCCGCTCAACCTTGCATCAAACAAACATCCATCCATCCGTCCTCAGAAACTTTCACGTTTATAACAGTAGTAGGAAGTATAGTTTTAAAACTGTACTAATCCGCACTGGGCCCGCGTGTCGGATAAAGCTCTATGAGCCGCTCTATGAGAGGGGGCCTGTGACCCTCATTTCCACTCTTGTTCACACACTAAAAAGCTGATAATGCTATGATATAAGTATTTTATGGAGTAAAATTGTAACAATTATAAACATTTTAACAGCTGATACTCGAAACGCATTTATATCATCAATTAATTAAATTATTGGTTTTGTCGTTTTACTTAAAAAGAAGCGTTTTGAAAAATTATGTCGTTTTAACTTTAAAACTTTCGCGTTTCATAATTGAAAAACAATATATCACGGGAATTTAACGCGATGATTTTAATTATTTATTTACCTATTTCACTCAACGTCACGGCCGAAACGTCGGGTGTAATAGGTAAATAAATAATCAAAATCATCGCGTTAAATTTCTGTGATATATTGTTTTTCGAAAATGTCGTTTTCTTCGTGGCCCATATTTTACGATACATTTATACGGCACGGAACGCATTACGCCAGAGAAAAATATCTGCTCTTTATTTTCTACGAATCTATTGATCTAGTTTCACACCTAGGTAGGTAGATACCAGCATTGTTTATAGGATCACACTATAGACGTCCATTAAAAAAATAATATTAATATCCTTTATTCATTTCTTTTCTTATTAATTACATTTTTAAATATTTTTACAAAACACAAAAAAGAAAAACATTTAAAAATATAAAAAATAGAGGCCCATCGGTAACAGGAACAGGGTCCAAGCTACCGGCGGTCAGGGCTCAGGCATAATATTAATATAATGAATATTAATATTATTAATATTAAATTTTTACTAAGACTTTTGTTCAATTTATAAATCATAAAATAGTTGGCACTTAATTTATTATGCAATTACGCTGAGAAATTTTCAAAACAAAAATGTTTTATTAATCACAAACTTATACTATTTTATTACTACACTTTATATATTTTGAGCCTTAGGAAAAGCTTCCACTTTTCTAACTAGATGGCGTTGGCGTCGAATTGGTTGGCGTCGAAACCTTACGTTTCGTTAAATTCGGGAACAGTCCCTGGCCTTGTTAAATGTGCTATAATAATCACTGTAAGCAGTTCTTAAAACAGTTGTGAATGAATTAGTTTAATATTTTATTTAACAGATTTTTTTTCCAGATTAGGTACATTTTCAGGACTTAATATCACAGCAGCTACATTTCTTTCCTAATCATCAAGTTTTTGGATCGTATCAAAGACGTGCCAACTACCGGCTGATCGCGACGGTGGCAACAAGAGGTTGGATAAGGGCCCAAACATAAAACTGTGAATCTGTAACGCAGAAAACAGCTAAGCAACAACAAGCAACAAGCTCGTAGATTTGTACGATGCAACGTCGCGCCACAGTTTTGTGTTTGGGCCGTTTGGGAAAAATCGTGAGGAAACCGGCATTTCCTAGAACCAAACATTCGAATACATGTGACATCCACCAGACCGCACTGAGCCCGCGTTGTGGATTGAAGCCCATTCCCTCTCTCACAGAGACGATACCTCTGTTTCCATATTCTGCAATAGTCCTGCACCAGCCGGGGATTGTCTTTGGGTTCTCACTAGTAGTAATACAAGAATAATTGCCGGTTGGTGACACATTGCATGCTAAATGTCTAAGAAGGCCTCTGCGAGTCCCTGGCACGCATTTCAAAGATTCGGAAACCAAGGGCCCCGAAAACCTAAAAAAAAAAATTCGTCATTTTGCGTCTGTCAAGAATTAAAAATGTATTTCTCCAAGATCCAATCTATATTAAAATTCATCAATATTATTTCAGATGTTTAGGCTTGAATACAAACAGACAAACTGGAGTTACTTTCGCAATTTTAATGTTAGGATTTTACCTAGATTCTAGATACGAGTTAAATCTGTTCATATACATTTTCTGAGGTCCTAGAAAAACGTATATGTAAAAGTCTGTCTACATACACAATATTCACAATTAACAACTCCAGTTCATTTGAATTCTCAATTTATCTTTAAAAACTAATTGGTATGGAGTATCTATTGCTGATTGAAAACTGCACAATACACACATGTTTTAATATTTGAATGAGTTTTACAAATATTTGTCTCATTTTGTTTACGATGACAGCTATAATTTCACGCGCAATATAATAATAAATGTAGAAATTAGTACATTATGGTACAAGTGTGCAATGTTGGTGAGCCGAGGACGGTAATCATCAATACACACGTGTATCATACGACGTTTTTCAACACACTTGTGAAGAAAATAATACAAAAATATCATTTTCAACAGTAAAAACGAGTTGTGAAAATTTTTTCACAATGGCGGGCAAAATTAATCTTATTTAACAATGGCAATCGGCCATAAACTAAAAGAGTGAGGTTTCTTTTTTTTGGCTTTCGTGGATAGTGTTTTAGCCACGTACAAAATAGGGAATTTAAATTTTTCTTACTTACAGAGCAAATAAAATTTATATTTGAGTGAAAGTTTTACTTAGCACGTACATGGTGAAATTATCTATTTAAATACGAAGTTGCATGAAATGAGCAAGCAATAGGTACATTAATTTATTTGTACTATTGAGCACAATCTTTTTTGTATCGAAACTTTTTTATGAACAAAGCAACTCAACCAAAAATTGAAAAAAATCTCTATAACTCACTTGTGAATAATAGCAATGAACAAGTCACATTTTGATAACAGGTATCATTATGTGCCTAATTGCGGTGAAATTAGAGCCACTTTATGAGCAAGTGTGTTGAAAAGTAGGTTTTATAGCTTAGCACAAGAACAATGTTTAAAGTTTTACTTGAGAAAAAAACATTACCTACCACATTACACAAAGAAGATTTTAAAAAGCGGTCCATTTTGGACACAAACCGGCCGCCGAATTGAAACATATCACACGCTCGAACAGACATGTTGTAATTAAAAAGGTTCATTGTTTCTCCGCGGAACCCCAACCCGGGTCGCTTAGAAGATATTCATTAACAAAATAAAAAAAACCTAGTAAAATGTTATCGACGAACTCTTATTAGCCGATTTATGTGAAGGCATTGTGGCGATTTACCGATATTTTCCATTAATTGACTATCGAAAATCGCTCCTGGCAAAAATATACATTGTTTTAGACATTTTTATTCCTTTCTGGATTAGTTTCTATTTTAAATACGGGAAGTATTTAAAAATCCCTTTTCCCTTTTGATACTGTTGGTAGGATTTGAATCATTACAGCTTGTTCTATTGTGCCTGTACCCCTTATATTCGTTCCTGTATAGTTAGGTGCAATAAATAATAACGTTTGATGCATATTGCTAATATTCCAGTTAACCCTTACTCTTACGTACAATTATCAAGCCTGTGGAGCCACTTTGGTTCGGCCGGGTACGACCTTACGACCTCTCGGTCACTGCGGCGTCTCTGGTAGGCTGTGCCATCGATATTTTATTTGAGTACGGAAATTAGGTAATATTCCTCTATATAATGAACAATTTGCAGACACAAAAAACTAATTTAGGTTATCATTAACTGAATCTATTTGTGACGTAGACTGTGTGGCTGTAGGAGTATTGCCTGCATTATTAATATTTACTTAGTAACTCATAGTACATTACTGCAGCAGGCAGCAAAAGAGGTATTAATGGACGA
Source organism: Orthosia incerta (assembly GCA_948252205.1). Lineage (NCBI taxonomy): Eukaryota > Metazoa > Arthropoda > Insecta > Lepidoptera > Noctuidae > Orthosia > Orthosia incerta. The sequence continues at coordinate 67,915,762 of OX411741.1, forward strand.
ACGTGTAAATGTGGGCCGAGGCGAAGCCGAGGCACATGTACGTAAGTCCATCAATGCCTAGTTGTGGCCAAGGCTTGTATAGTACTTTTCTCAAATAATGCGCGGTAATTAAAACTAATCAGTACCTAGAACTCATTTCGTCAAACACAATTACTTTTCAAAATCAATGACGAACAACGAACAACAATAATTTTCCCTTGCTTTCTATTTGCAAGCCAGTTCGAAATTTAAATAACACCTTTGATAAGTTACCTCTTTGTTTGCCATGTTTCGGAGTAAAAGATCGTTCCATTTTTAAATTCCACGACAGATATGAGTTTAAAATTATTTGGCCGCTAAACAGATATGGATTGTCATACAACTTTTGCCGGCCGCTGCTCGCATGTATTTGGCCAGTACAGCAATTTTGATTTATCTCGAAGAAGGTTGTCAAAATAATTATCAAATTTCCATGCACGTTTGAGAAAAACAATTTAAGGCTAACTATGTTCTTTAATCACCTTTGTGTAATTCGAACGTGAAAGAAAAGGGAGGACCTGATAACGTAGCAGGCAAGAAAGAAAGAAGAAAACGTATTGCGCTGACCCCAAGAAACATGGCAACATGGTCACACTGACAGAAAAGTTATGATGGTTTTATCAGGAGCTATATATGATGAGAAACTGTTCTCTCACAAAAGGCAGTAAGCAATACCTTTTCGTTGCAGTTTTGCAAACAAGTTGTATAAAAAGCTCCAATTATAATGCCAACGGGTAATGCAAATACCAAAGTGTACCTAGTTACTTCAGTCGAGCTCGTAGGCGTGTGACTAGGAACAATACGAAGGTATTAGATATATTTTTATATAGGTAGAGCAAGATTAATAAGAACACTTTCGTGCAAACACTTATTTGTAAGATTACGATATAGCTTTCCACCATCTCAAAAAAAACACAGAATCTCTAAAATTACATGCCCAAAGCTATTTTCACATTATATCCGTCCACAATCCGAAAAGCTAATATCACAATTTCCGCTAGCCCTGCAAACAAGGTTCGTTTACGAAAGGCCGCCCGGCGGCGGCGTCCGGTAGCAAGGTACACCGCTAATTATATTGAAGGCAGGTGCCATCGACATACATAATATGTGTTATAATTACGCCATAACTTTCAGCAGGGTAGACAGGAAGGTAAGTGCTGCACATGCTGAGATAGGAGCCTTTTTGGTCTCGCACGGGGTTTTTATTTTTAATTTTGTTTAATTTTAAGCTGATTACTCGTGTCTCCTGTGCGGGTCACAAATAAATACTTTTTCTTTCTTTCTTTCTTTTCTAAAGCTGGTGACATATTGCTTGGTGGGTATGGTGTATATTGGAAAGTAGCTTTTCCCACGACTTTGCTGCCGTGGTTTACGGGACATACGCATACGTACATAAAGTCACGCCATTCCCCATGGGGGTTGGCAGAAACTACAAAACGTGATCTCTTACGATCCTTACATACTCCTTCGTCTTGTTCACATTTATATTTATCCCTTTCAATTTATATTTGTTGTTATAGCGGCAACAGAAATACAACATCTGTGAAAATTTCAACTGTCTAGCTATCACCGTTCATGAGATACAGCCTGGTGACAGACGGACAGACAGACAGACGGACAGACGGATCGCGGAATCTTAGTAATAGGGTCCCGTTTTTACCTTTTGGGTACGGAACCCTAAAAACAAATCAAAATCGGTTCTGCTATGATGAAAGACAGATACACAAATACACAGATACATTCCAAACTTAGAACACCCCTCATTTTCCGTCGGGGTTAGAATGAGATTGATGGGACGGCAAGCCCAATCTATTGACATTTCGACAATTGCTAATCACCGATAGAACGTCACGTTGTCGGGAGCTCTAGACCTCACAAAAAAGCAAACAATTTAACTTATTTGTGGTTCAGATATTTGTGGTTTAATGAAAAGGTAGACGAGCAGCAAGTGCAGCTTAATTCCACTCAGTTCAGATACCAATCGATTCGCGGCTGTCTGGGAAGATATTGCCATTCGCGATAAAATCGATCCAATGTCTTGGAATTTAATTGCTTTCAAGCTTCCTATACAACACAATAAAGCTTTAATTTGCGAATAGTTTGGACGTACTTGAATGGTTAAATGTCGTTATTACCGTAAGAAATAAAAAGCCATTGTGTCTTGTGTGGACCCACGTTTCAGGCACTGAAGGGGTTAAAGGATATTATTGAAATAAATTTGTATGTAATGTTTCGGAGATGTTGTTTTCGCTAGATTAAAATGAATAAAAGTAAAGGTTGCAAGATTAGAACATGTACACCCATCTTCATCTCTTTTGATATGTAGTGTACCTAAAATAAGTGTATAGCCATCATCCTGGCACAAATACTGTCACCAGGAGCTACATTTGAGAAATTACAAATAGAAAAACGAAATGGGTGCTTCGTTAAGCCGAAGCTTCATGCTTGGCAGTAGCACTTGAATGATGAAGTTTAATCAATACATAACCCCTATAGAATGGAATAGAATGAATTTATTTGACAGAAGCCATAGAGATGTAAATTGAAAAAAAAAAACAAATGTTTTTATTTCACAATCTTGACAAAAACCACGAAAAAAAACTTGACACCGTCGTTTTTTTTCTAAATTTGGTTTTTTTACAGAAAAAGTGAAATACTATAATTGGTTGTTTTGTTTTAATTAAAGTCAAATTATGTCAAATCAATGGGTACCTATTATTATCAACTTAGAAAATACGTAATTTGTTACAATCAGAATCATCTTTTCTTTGTAATTAGGAAAATCCCCGTCCGTAAATGGTAATCTTCAGTGGCTGTTGCTAATTATTTAAAGACAACATAAATGCATATTTAACAAAAAACCAATCGTTTTTTCATATTAAACAAAAATAAATGTAATATCAACTACAACATATACGATACGAGTAACCGCCTTACCAAATTTCTATTTTCGTACTCTTGAAAAAAAACCTACACCAGATTTTTTTTTCATGTTTTTTTAAACGTTTTGTTTTCATTTCAGAAATTCTTTACAACTCTGTTCCGCCGTACGAATATGGTTTGTAAAATTATGGGTCATCATTACATTATAAGTTATTTATCATTAGAATTACAAATAATTTATATAAATTTAACAATAGTAGTATTAATTATAGAAGCCAAAATTCAATGAAGAAGTAGACAAAATATAATTTATTTATAGGCAATAATGTCAAATATTTATGTAAATTTTTCATTCATAAAATGTTCAGTCAAGTAATAACATTGGCTTAAAAGAAAATTAGATAATTTAAAATTAAATGTTCTGTGTCTGAGAGTTTTGAAGCCATCAAGTAATTTGTTATAAACAGTAATGGACACGCAGTATACACCATTAGAAAACAACTCAATTCTACGCCTAGGAACATTAAGCATATGTACTTTGCGGCTGGGTATGGATACAACATCGTTATGCAATTCAAATTAATTTCTGTTTTGGTGTACAAAGATACAAACTTCGAAAATGTATAGTGCCAGAAGTGGCAGTATTTTAAGTTTAACATTTTCATTTTAAATAGTGGAACACAACTGTCCAGTGGGTGTGCTCTACATATTGAGCGTACACATTTTTTTTGAGCTCGAAACACTCTATTAAGGTCAACAGAATTACCCCATATATTAATATGGGGTAATTCTGTAGCGCAAAACTGATGAGTCATAGCCATGGTATGCACACAGTGTCGCATTAACACCTGTTAGTCTATATAAAACGAAAACAAATCTATCTATCTCCTTACATAGATCATCAATATGAGATTTCCAGGTACAATTTTGACAATTATTATCACCAAGAATTTTGGGTAATCAACCTCTTCTATTGTCTCATTTCCATATTGTGTTTAAAGCCTACTGCTGCTGCAGCTACGCATACTGGTATATGTCTGGAATTGTTTCTTTTTTTTAATATTGTTGTGAAGATTATTGTGTCCTAGCCATGTAATAATTTTGATTTAATGTCATGTTTATTTCATTTTAGTCACAATGTCGTCATTTTCTTTTATAATACTTAGGGTCGTATCTTCAGCTTATAGTATTTTTTAACTGTGGGCAGTTACACCAGGCAAGTCGTTAACATATAGCAAGAATAAAAGCGGCCCCAGTATGGTCCCTTGGGGAACGCCGCAGTTATTTTTGCGATACTGAGTCCTATATGCGAGCTTATGATTTTCTGTTTGTGTCGAAATCTCAACACATTGCTGTCGATGTGTAAGGTAACTTTCGAGCCATTTCAACGCGTTTCTCCTTATACCATATCGTTCTAATTTATGAATTAACAGATTATGGTTCACGAAATCAAAAGCCTTGGACATATCTAGAAAAATGGAGACAACTGGTAGTTTATCAAATTCAAATTAATTTATTAATTTTGTGTTCATAGGGTAAAATTACAGATGTTATAAATAAAGAAATGTTGGTCATTAAGGCCAAACTGCTGTGGTCGAGCGTTCCTCTACGGAGAATATAGTGGTGATGATATGTACCCATAAACTGCCGTCGTATATTAAAATATTTCAAATCAATGCTCATCGTTTCATCAATAATAGGTACCAATCTTAACTTCATACACCTATTTATGGCAACTATCTGTGACGGTTTAAGAGAAACTGAAAACATTAATCATTAAAAAAATAGTTTTTGGTAAATAGACCATAAATATTCAGTACATGAGTTTTTGTGCAACAGATTCGTGATGAGTTAGTGCCAAACTGTTTTTATGTTTTGGTGTAAAATATAAGTATCTATTATTAGCTATTTTAATTAAAATGTCTATTTAAATTAACATATATCACATAAACTTAGGTCTAAAATAACAAATTGTTCAAATTATTGTGAGCCTCACATGGTGGAGCAGTACAAACGCACACCACAATTACTCAATAACAAGTCTGTAACCACTGTCTCACAATAAAGATCTTTGACTTTGACTTCAGTAGTCACAATGTCAAGTTAAGCCATAATAATTATTATAACTTTATCAATGAGGATTTTATATGCCTAATTTGCGTGGGATGAAAATTAGGGGTGTATGTTAGTAGGATATAATGATATTACAATTAATCTGTTTAGCAACACATGAGTGGTTCCTATGTGGCCAACGGATTGTAATTTAACTGACTAGCTGTGCCCGTGGCTTTGCTCACGTGAAGGTAAATTCTTGGGGTTTAGTAAATAAATGGGAAAGATAAGTTATTTTGTCATGGTATATTCTTAGAGTGATTTCACAATTGTTGTTTAGAATTTAGATATAAACTGAGACCCGCTTACGCCAACCTTGGTTATCTTACTAACTCCGAGTTAATAGCTGACCCAAGCCAATTATGTATGAGATATTTGTTATTTAACCTCCGGTTAGGAACTAACTCTAAGTTTTTGGCGCAAGTGGACCTAAGTGAATTAAAGATATACAACAGACAAGGACAATCACAAGGACAAGGTTTATCCTCGATTTTGAAGAACTTCGTACTACGTCGTTAAAGCTTTGTTTAAATTGCGTAGCAAAAAAAATTCTAAATCTATGGTTTAAATATTCAAGCACACATTCTCATATACGTACCTATGTACATTTTTGACGTGTAGTGGAACAGGACACACTTTTTAATGCCCGACTGTGAAAATGTTTTATGTGATGAATAATACGGTTACTGGTAGATTCAAACTTATTGGCGAATCGGAACATTAAGCGAGTCGCTACGCAGTAGCAAATTAAAGTAACAACAGGAGTGAGCCGTCATTAAGTTTGAATCGAACTAGGTACACATGCCTTGACAGCAACAGATGATTTAATGCTGCACATACTTAAAGAATGGTTATAATAACACTAGCGAAATACAAGTAACTTCGGCACTTCGACAACCCCTTTTCAAAATGGCTTTTTTGGTTCGGTTTGATCTTAAAAGAAAAGAGTAACCGGTTTTTGGGATCAGGGTTATTAAATGGGTTTTCAGATTTACTTTTACTGACTTAATCATCATGAAAATAAGATAGAAAATTACTTAATAAAGTCATTCATGTCAATATTTTAGACATGAGCGTTTTTAAAACTGCTAACTTTGCCCACGGATTCGGTCCCGTCGCCTACACCACAGGAACTGTGCATTTTCTGGAGTAAAAAGTAACCTATGGGACTCCACGATCGTTCGTACCATACGTCCCAACGTACGTTCCATCATTGAAATAACCGGATTAGTACTACCAGAGATTAACTTTTCATATACTTAAGTATCTTTCTAGTATCTGTTTAGGACGTATGCTACATTGGGCACTCGATTTAACAGCACCAGAGTCAATGGTACCCGAGGTATTCCACATTGGGCCTTCATTTTAACAGCACCAGAGTCAATGGTACCCGAGCTATTCCACATTGGGCCTTCACTTTAACGGCACCTGAGTCAATGGTACCCGAGTAATTCCACATACGACACCTATAGATATTCTTCGTAGGTCCCAATAGTGGAATAATTTATCAATTAAAATTTTATATTGGCACCTACGGATCAGTAGGTGCCAATATAAATTTAATTATGTTATGTTATGACGTTTATTATTTTTAGGACGTCAAAGTAAAAAATCGATTAAAATCAGTTTTGATTAGTAAAGAGTTTAATAACATGATAAAAATATAACGTCCTCAAAGCAAAATTTAGTTAGATGTTGAACATTATAAGCATTTATACCCAAACTTCCAGGAGGCCAGAATCATGAACCTACTGATCCGGTGCCAAATGTGGCATACATTTTTAAATAATAAATTATTCCACTAATGGCTCCTGCAGAAAATATCGATATGTGTCGTATGTGGAATACCTCAGGTGCCATTAACTCAGGTGTCGTTAAAACGGGTGCCCAATGTGGAATGCGTCTAGTTTAATTAGTAGTTAATTGTTTAAATTGTGTGTACTCGAAGGGAAAACGCCACAGGCATGGTGCAGGGGTGTGGTGGTACTCTTCTTCAAGAAGGGTGACAATGCCCTACTGAAGAACTATAAGCCCATCACACTTCTTAGCCATGTCTACAAGCTGTTTTCAAGAGTCATCACGAATCGTCTCGCGCGAAGGTTTGACGATTTCCAGCCTCCCGAACAAGCCGGATTTCGTAAAGGCTTCAGCACCGTAGACCACATACATACGCTGCGGCAGGTTATACAGAAGACTGAAGAGTACAACCTGCCTCTCTGTGTAGCGTTTGTGGACTACGAGAAAGCCTTCGATTCTATCGAGACTTGGGCTGTACTGCAGTCTCTCCAACGGTGCCAGATCGACTACCGGTACATTGAGGTGTTGAAGTGTTTGTACAAAAACGCCACCATGTCAGTTCGACTTCAGGATCAGACCTCGGAACCAGTCCTTGATACTGTTTACCGCTGCACTGGAGGATGTCTTCAAGGTTCTGGACTGGAGAGGGCTATCATCAACGTCAATGGCGAGTACATCACTGACCTTCGGTTTGCCGACGATATAGTGGTTATGGCTGAGACCATGGAGGACCTCAGTACAATGCTCGATGACCTCAGTAGAGCTTCCGAAAGATGTGAAGTGATGTTAAATGCCCATGTTACACCCAATCCTATCAAGGTCGGAGACTCTACACTCGAAGTTGTGGACGACTATGTCTACCTGGGACAAATGATCCAGTTGGGTAGGGCTAACTTCGAGAAAGAGGTCAACCGTCGAATCCGACTCGGCTGGGCAGCGTTCGGGAAGTTGCGCGGTATCTTCTCGTCCAACTTACCACAGTGTCTCAAAACGAAAGTCTATGACCAGTGTGTGTTGCCAGTGATGACATATGGCTCTGAGACGTGGTCGCTTACAATGGGCCTCATCAGAAAGCTTAAAGTCACCCAAAGGGCAATGGAGAGGGCTATGCTCGGAGTGTCCTTGCGTGATCGAATCAGAAATTTAGAGATCCGCAAGAGAACCAGGGTTACCGACATAGCCCGAAGAATTGCCAAACTTAAGTGGCAGTGGGCAGGGCACATTGCTCTCAGAATGGATGGCCGATGGGGCAGAAAGGTTCTAGAGTGGCGACCGCGAACCGGAAGACGTTGCGTTAGAAGGCCTCCCACCAGGTGGACCGATGACCTGGTGAAGGTTGCGGGGATCCGCTGGTTGCGGGACGCACGAGACCGGTCAATGTGGCGACGCTTGGGGGAGGCCTATGTCCAGCAGTGGACGTCTTTCGGCTGATATGATGATGATCATGAATTGTTTAAATTGTGTGAGTGATGCAATCTGTTAGTAAGTTGGTTTAATGTTAATAAAAAAGAGATAAGATTTAGGTTTACTAACTTAACTGCCTCGTTGGTCGTTGGTTAGTCACAAGTGCCACTGCTGAGAATGAGATCCTGGATTTGATTCCCAGGCCGAGCAAAGTTTATTGGGTCTTTATATCTGGAATTTATCAGTAGACTCTCAGGCTTATTACGTAAGAAACAGCAATCACCAATCAACGCGCGATCAAACGCTTAATGTCCTAAAAAACGGAATTATTTACAGTGTAGGTATGTTAGGTTCTACACAATCGGTTGCTAATCGCTCGCTGTTTGTCAAATGCACATATTGCAATAAAAGAACCTCCAAAACATTATAACTTCTATATTGAAAAGCAATTATTGTACAAGAATTGCTATGGTTTTGCTCTTGCATGATACGTAATAAGTCTGCCAAAGTTTGGATTTGTGGCCGGTTGATGGCAGTCAACTAGCCCCCGAGACTTGAAATAACAGACTTAATGTGGGTGTACCTCTGCCCAACCCTTTAGGGGTTACAGGCGAGATGTTAAGATTTCAGTTTAAGGGCCGATTGCACCAATGATACTAATCGCGATTAGTTCAACTAAACTCAGTTTATGCAAATACAGCTTTCTGATTGGTAGTTTCTCAGCGGTCTCATCCAATCAGAACGCTGTATTTGCATAAACTTAGTTTAGTTGCACTAATCGCGATTAGTCGGGTTCTAAGTTTATTTATTTATATGATTAGGTTCACCAAAAATTGTTTACACTTAATTATAGCAAAAACTACATGCTTAAATCAATCTTACTGTGCAACAATTACTTCAAGCAAACAACACATTCACAGTTTTGAAGAATCTAAAATCTAACATAGCGAACTTACAAGAATGGCAGCAAGTAATAAGCGCTAATTATTAATAGAAGTAAGTGAGTACATAAAATCGATAACATTAATAAAATTCGTAAAATGTATTACAAATTGGTAACAAAAAATAAAAATTATAAAATTATACAATTAGTGTAACATATCTAATTACTACCACTAACGCCATCTGCGTATAAAGCTATAAACTATTACCAACAAATAAGCGTAACCGACTAACTGTGTTCATGTCATTGATTGTCTTGTAAATAGTTCGCAAGATTGATACTAGATGTCGCTGTTCGCTTACTTAATCTTAACACTAAGATTTAGAAAACCGAGGTTTTCTAAATCTTGGTGTTAAGATTTACCGCGAATTAGTGAGCGCCGCTACAAACATTGTTTTATTCAAGATTACTACTCACCTCCAAAACAAACTTTATAAGTTTCAGCATCTGTAATCGTACTCAACCAACTGGCGATTTTCGAATCATTATACACACTTGTGATGGTATTAATGTTGATAATTGTAAGTGTTCTAGTATCGGCAAAGTTTCTAGCACAAAGTATTTGGGGGTATTGCTGGATCAGAGTTTGTGCTGGTATCCCCATCTCGAGCAAGTTGGCAATAGAGTCCGCAAGCTAAATTGGATCTTTAAGACTCTGCGTCACGTGCTGCCTAGGTCTATACAGCGTAGCGGTAAGCCTGTTCGAAATGTGCTCACACAAATATATATTTCTCTTGCGCAATCAATACTGATCTATTGTATTCCTGTTTGGGGTGGGGCAGCAAAATCTAAATTTATCCAATTGGAGCGAGCTCAACGAGCTCTGCTCAAAATAATGCATTTTAAAAAAAGGAGATATTCTACAGAGAACCTTTACAAACTTAGCGACGTATTGTCAGTTAGGAAACTATACATTACTCAAATAATTTTAAAAAAGCACAAAACCTTACCTTATAATGCGGATATACATTCTAGGAGAAGAAAACACAATATAGTTCAAATACCTAAAACCAGGACCAAATTCGGATCTATGCAATATAGTAAACGATCAGCTCAATTATATAACAAAATAAATAAAGAAATTTTCGTATATGCAAAAACTTATCATATATGTAAAAGAATGTTGATTGACTGGATAAAATCACTGACATATGAAAATACTGAAGCTCTTCTACAAAACGTAACTTAATAAAAGTAGATGACCTACTCACACACATACTGTGACTCTCCCATACCTACACGTACATTCACACACCCATACACACACATTCACACATCCATAACACTCATATACACTCAACAACACATACACTCATGCACACGCACACACACGTTCACATAATTATATTTTGTATTTTGTGTTTTAAGTAAGTACCTACTGTTGTGAAGGAGCGGAGTCTTTAAACACAGGCATTATTTGCTTAAATGAAGACTCCAAACCCAAAATTGTTCATGTATAACTTTTGACACAATAAACGTTTGACACAATAAACTACTAACCAAGTGCACCAACCACTTCATCCTACTTGGAAAAGTGCGTAGGACTCTCTGGCTAGCTAGTTTTCGTGACTTTTACTTATTTTTTTTGGGTGAGAGATCATCTACCGCCTCTCTTGTCCAAGCGGGCGTGGTGAAGTTGGTGGAAGCCTACTATAAATACTGTTTCCATAACTGTTGGAAATTACTAACTAAATCGTCCTGCCAAAACCCTGGCGTTTTCCTGTCTGGCGGAACGAGTGACGTCCTCGACTTCCAGTCAATGCAACCTCCTTTACATTAGTTAATAAAATAAGTAAAAATGAAATTGGTAAAATGTACGTAAGTTGTTCACGCAATACGAGATAATTACGAAAAACAAATAAAAAATGTTATCAAGAATGTTTCTCCAATGAGTGTTACAGTTGTTCACGACGTGGAGTCCCTCGGTCGTCGTAACTCAGTGCCATTAATTTTCTTTTATCCACATATAATGCAGGAACTGAAAATCTGAGCTGTTTTTATGAGAATGACAAATGATGGCAGCATTTTAATCTGCACACCATAGATTCTTTAAAATGCTCGTTTTATTTATTTTTTATCTGGTACATCATCGTCATCATCTGCCTAGCCTTTTTCCAACTATATTGGGGTCGGCTTCCAGTCTTACCGGATTCAGCTAAGTACCAGTGTTTTACATGGAGCGACTGCCTATCTGACCTCCACAACCCAGTAACTGGGTAACACGGTACCCCTTGGCAAGACTGGTGTCAGATCTCAAGCTTCTGACTACCTTTAACGACTGTCAAAGATCTTCAAATGACAGCCGGGACCAACGGCTTAACGTGCTTTCCGAGGCACGGAGGAAACTCGGTATGTTGAAATCGTCACCCATCCACTGACCGACCTCGTCAAGCGTTGCTTAACCTTGATGATCGACCCGTGCGGCTGTTATTATTTAGCCACGAGCTCCTCTATCTCACCAGAAATCGAACGTAAATCTTCTTCTCATAAGCCACAACAAGAATAACCTACGATGACAAAATGTTCTTATTTTCAATTTAAATAATTTTGCAATCGTCTGACGTGTAAATATAATTTCAATCTGCATTATCTGTTTGTATGTATGTGCAATACCATAGAGATAAAATCCTAAAGTTCATTCACACCACCACACTCCATTTCTCTTTTCACGCAAGATTGCAACCTTAGAGGTCAAATCACAATCTCTTATCCAAACAATAATACCTATATCTAACCATATTTGCTAACCATACGTCCAACTGAACGGCTATAAGTAGCCTAAGCAAACAGTCATATCAATGATCTACGGAACCCTCTTTGAAGACGAGATCTTTGTACTTGAACAACGTTGTCATAAATGTCAGTGACAGCTACTTTAGTTGATTGGTTTCGTTGACACTGTTTCGTTTGTTTCTTGTAATTTTGAATTTATATTTCTGTTTCAGGGTTTGATAAATTTTGCTCATGGAGTTTATCTTTCGTTTATAGAAATAAACGAAAGATAAACTCCATGAGCAAAATTTACAAGACTTGTTTCAAAGAAGATTTCAACACCTAAAATATTTTTTTAAAGGTTTTATCAGCCTTATCAAGATATTCAATTTCACATTGACCTATTTTTATTAAACAAACTATTTAGCTATCTTGTCAAAATTTGTAAAACCAGACAAGTGCGTGTCGGACTTCGCACATTCAGGGTTCCGTACGAAACCGCAAAAACAAGTTGGTTTTAATAGAAAAAAAAATAGGAAATTTCGAAAAAAAGTAAACATCATCGCAATATTTGAAGTTCGTTATAGCGAAGTTAAAAAAAATTCAGAACTTAATTTTGAAAAAAAAAACGATTTTGGTAGCTTTTCATTCCTGTTTTACAATATTTTTTAAAACAATAAATACAGCATTTATCTAAACAACGGCAACACAAATATATATTTTCGCGCGCCCTTGTGCTGTATGGGATCTCCCCTTAAACACCTTTAAAAATACTTTTTAGATAATTCATCAACATATATATAGGTCAACAAAATGCTTATACTGTGAAAATTAGAAGTCTGTAGCTTCAACCGTTTGGCTGTAAACCCTGTGTGACAGACGACAGACAGACAGACGGACACGTGAGTGACAGCAATAGGGCTCCGTTTGGACCCTTCAGGAACGTAACCCTAAAAATGAGTGTGTTAAAACATCATGCATGGCAAGCCCAGAAGTCAAATTAACTTTTTTGAAAAATACCACGTTTTTAAAGCTAGTAATAAATTTTAGTCAGAATGGGTCTAGTTTTGGTACACTGGCTCGTTGGTCTAGCAAAGCACGCACTTACTGCTTAACATGGGGTCCTGCAACAGGCAACATTAATAGGCTGATGATGGTAATGATGATGATGATGGGGTCCATGAGTCTGGGTAATGGCAACAGGATCGCCCTCTATAACATAGGACTTAAACATACCTGGTGAAATGTGGGTGAACTATAAACTCACCTCTGCCTAACCTTTCCAGCCGTGAAGTAATGAACGTGTGTATTCACTGTACACCAACACTTACACTAGACTCACTCCCAACCGAACCTCCCCAATAAACCCGATCCTCAGCTACTCCAGTGACCCACTAAACGCGCTGCGAATAATAAAGAAACAAAGAGTAATTTCCTGCGAGCGCAGAATGCCTGGTTGCGGCGAGTCTTCCTGTTTGCCTATACGTACACTTGACCCACGTCGGAAAGGGAAATTGTATTTCCTCTCACTTTTCCTTTTGATTAAATTTGCTGTGCCTCTAAGAAAACGAAAACCGAGCTTCCCGAGTAATTCTTATGAAGATTGGGTATTTTCATTTTGGGGAATCGTTTTGGTAACGAAAAATGTGTATTTTGACCTTGTTCAAGTATTTTTGTGATCTTTAGAAAACTAAAAATAACTAACTATAACAAAAACTATATGAGAATTCTACTTACTTATATAAAAATGTGAAACACTATATATGTCTGATTGTTTTCAATCATACCCCAACGGCTAAACGGATGTCGATGCAACTTGCCAAAATACTTCTTGACATGATGACATAAGGAAACAAAAAATTCAAGCACTTTTAAAGTGGTGGAAATTGTGGATTGAATGGCGTGAATTATTCTATAATTAATTAGTGCAGGAGTTGCTTAAACCCCTGACTACAAACCAACTTGAATCACTTGAGTGTCATCTACCTTGGCACGCGGTATCGAAGGAGACTTGGAAGTTTCTAAATAGACTCAGAACACAAGTCGACCGTAACCAAGATATTTACCTGACATAATCGAGAGCCCAGAACTCAAATGTATACGCGGTGACTCTTCTCCGACTATGACCTTTCGAGGCATGTTATTTCAAGTCTGCAATGAGCAAAAAGTTTACCATCAAGCTGGATATAATTATGGCATTGTTCATTTGATGCACGTTTTTGAATTGCGGTGTTATGAGTCTTCTCATCTAAATGACCCTCGTCGGCGTTATATTTAATTGTAGTATCTAGTTTCAGCTTAGTAATTTTTGTACGCTGACTTAATTGCAAATTGACTTGGCCAGATAAACGGTTTTAAACATTTTGCTTCGTGATTTGGTTTTTCAAACTCTACTTTAGGCCGAGTATATTCAACCCACCACAACAATAGTGAATGCAATTCCTTGCGTTCGAAAAACACTTCTTTCACCTTTCTGAAAACAGTTGGTGGTGTAAATCATCCAACATTTGAAGCAGGATGTAGAGGACTTCACTTGCTTGAAGGTGAATAATACAGAGACGATAATCATGAAAAGGCCTGTGTCAGCTATAGTAGCAAACGCTTGCGTCATTTTTTTTGCAAAGAAAGAAAGATATTCTGATATATCCATATTAATATGTATAAATTCGAAATTAACTATGTCTGTTGGTTTATTACGTTTTAACACCTGAAATGCTTAACCAATTTTAGTGAAATTATGGTAAAGTGATTATTTTTGAAATTCTTCTCCGGCGCGGCGTGAGACAGGGAGACGTAATTTCTCCGAAACTGTTCACTGCTGCACTGGAGGATGTCATCAAGGTTCTGGATTGGAAAGGGCTTGGCATCAACGTTAATGGCGAGTACATCACTCACCTTCGGTTTGCCGACGACATAGTGGTCATGGCTGAGACCATGGAGAGCCTCAGTAAAATGCTCGATGACCTCAGTAGAGCTTCCGAAAGAGTGGGTCTTAAAATGAACATGGACAAAACCAAGGTCATGGTGAATGCCCATGTTACACCCACTCCTATCAAGGTCGGAGACTCTACACTCGAAGTTGTGGGCGACTATGTCTACCTGGGACAAACGATCCAATTGGGTAGGGCCAACTTCGAGAAAGAGGTCAACCGTCGAATCCAACTCGGCTGGGCAGCGTTCGGGAAGTTGCGCGGTATCTTCTCGTCCAACTAACCACAGTGTCTCAAGACGAAAGTCTATGACCAGTGTGTGTTGCCAGTGATGACATATGGCTCTGAGACGTGGTCGCTTACAATGGGCCTTATCAGGAAGCTTACAGTCACTCAAAGGACAATGGAGAGGGCTATGCTCGGAGTTTCCTTGCGTGATAGAATCAGAAATGTGGAGATCCGCAAGAGAACCAGGGTTACCGACATAGCCCGAAGAATTGCCAAACTTAAGTGGCAGTGGGCAGTGCACATTGCTCGCAGAACGGATGGCCGATGGGGCAGAAAAGTTCTGGAATGGCGACCGCGAACCGGAAGACGATACGTTGGAAGGCCTCCCACTAGGTGGACCGATGACCTGGTTAAGGTTGCGGGAAGGCGCTGGATGCGAGACGCACGGGATCGGTCAATGTGGCGACGCCTGGGGGAGGCCTATGTCCAGCAGTGGACGTCTTTCGGCTGAAATGATGATGGTAAAGTGGAAAGAGGGTGGGCCTTTGCCCCGCAGTGGGACAGTACAGGCTGATAATGTAATATTTTGCTGATAAGGTATGTTTGAAAGAATAGACCTTATAGAAGGACTTTGAATACTTTATATCCCGGAACTATATTCGAGCGAAGTCGATAGCACTGGCTAGTTTGGAGTAAACCTCTTATGTTCTTAGTTAGGCTTGCGCTTTACATACAGTTATATATTTCATTCACCAGTTAAAAAATGCAAGTATAAAAAGTGGTTTGTGACTCATGAATTAAAATTAATCCTTAGAAAATCAGGTATCCAGTTGATCTATCTGTCCTCACCTATACAGGAGCAAAAAGTAAGGTATCACAAATCTTTTATAGTCTTTATAAGTCGAAAATATTTTCTCCTCAAGATGGGCCCGATGGCCTTGATAATAATGGCAGAGGCAAGTACACGGTGACTTTAGTAATAGGTGTGTAGCTATATTATTTACTGAAAAGTGAACATCTCAGCCCGACCTCATACAGTAATCCTCTAGTCACCCATGACATCAACCTGAATAAGGAGAACCCTGTCATACTAGCTGAAAATGATACCCTAGCCTGTTCACTTTTTTATAAGAGACTCTGTGAACAATAAGAGCCTCTTTTAAAAGTCATTTAAGAGCATTATTGTATTTGTAACGCGAAACATTTTTTTTTGTTAAAAGCACGGAATTTACTTAGCTGGATGTGATGTTAGGTTAGGTTAAAACGGGCCCCCCCCGAATTGGTTCCCGCCTTGTCGTGGCGGGGGGGCTCAGTAGCCGTGGTGGCGGAAACCCACGGTGAAGCCAAGAGGAACCTAGGCGGGGGCCGCTCGTCTAGGCTTTTGCCGCTAAGCCAACGACGAGTGGCCCAATAGTTGCGGTGCCGCGGGTGCCGCCTGTAGCGGCATCGCAACTGAGCGGGCTGCGATGCCCCCCCCTCTGATGGGGGGGGCATTGCGGCGGAGTGCGGGGGGCCGCGGCGGGGAGGGGAGTGTCGGTGTGGCTTCGGCCATTCTCCCTTACCTCCCGCGGCCTCAACGGGGCCGCCACCGTCAGATGGCGGACGCGGTGGGGCCGCAGGGGAGGAGGACTGTCGGTGTATCGTTGCCGCTGTCCCTGTCCCCTGCGGCCGAAACGTGGTAGGTGACGGGGCCACAGACCCGACCCGTCACAGGGGGAGCTCCGGCGTGCCTGCATGACTGCAGCGCGTCGGAGGGCCTGGACCCCTCGCTTCCTGGCGTGGGTAGCGCCATGCTGGAAGGCGACGGGTCTGGGCAGCGGTCGCCTCCTTTTGCGAGGGTGGTAAATCGCAAAAGGAGGCGAAGGTGGTGATACGCGGGCGACAGGTGCGGGGGCCCCTACGCCTGCATTGCACATCACCACCCGCGGGAGGGAATGGCCGAGCACTCGCGGTCATTCCCGGGCCCCTCCGTTGAGAGGGGCATGAGGGGCCCGCTGTGAGACAGCGGGCAGTCGTCGGCGGGGGACTGGAGTAAAGGCTCTGCCGGTTTCCCAGTCCTCCTCCACTAAGACGATGCGGGAGTGCCGTTGGGTTTTTTAGTGGGTATAACGGAAGCAGGATCCGGGGAGTCCCACATACCCCTCCCTTCCCCCGGAGGGAGGATGATGCGTAATGCATTTTTCCCAGCGCAACAAAAAAAAAAAAAAAAAAGGTTAAAACGGGCTGGTATCCACAACTCCACGAACAAGCGCGTATTTTTCGTACGGATGTGATGCTTTAAATATTTCATGAAATACTTTGCTTTGTGTGCGTCTCTTGACGTATTTATAATTGTCAGCCCAAAATGCGACGGGAATGTTTTATGAAAGGATGTTGGTTACAAAGTTGGACCAAATAAGTGTTTCCATCATACTTGTTTCTATAACCGTGATCCTAAATTTTTGAGGGCCGAGCGTAGGTCCCAGTGGAAACCCAAACAGATGTGACTTCTCTGCTCTGTCTGCGGGTGATTGGTTGAATTCAATTACTTGTAGGATTCATGTGGGTCACGCTTCACTTGGACGTGATCACTGGGAAATACAGTAGATGTAGTTCACAACCTAAAATTGCTTAATGCTTATTTGTATACCGATTCCTATTGACAAACATTTAGAAATATACTTCGGGCTGCAGTCAGGAGACGGTTATTTCACCCTACCATAAATTAAAATAGTTATCTAATAATTTACGGTTTCAACAAAAGGGCGAAGAATATTTATTAGACACAGCACTGCACACAAAATAATATAATAGTACATTATGGTACAAGTGTGCAATGTTGGTGATTACCGCTGAGGCGCCATTGAGACCCGAGCCGTAGGTGAGGGTCTTAAGAGAGCCGAGGACGGTAATCATCAATACACACGTGTATCATACGACGTTTTTCAACACACTTGTGAAGAAAATAATATAAATAAAAAGTTTTTTTTTTCACAATTGCGGGCAAAATTAATCAGTTTTCCTATGCGCGCGCATCTAACAATGGCGATCGGCCATAGACTAAAAGAATGAGGTTTATTTTTTTTGGCTTTTCGTGGATAGTGTTTTAGCCACGTACAAAATAGGGATTTCAATTTTTCTTAATTACAGAGCAAATAAAATTTATACTTGAGTGAAAGTATATTTATTAAGCACGTACAAGTTGAAATTAATATGAAGTTGCATGAAATGAGCAAGCAATAGGTACATTAATTTATTTGTACTATTGAGCGCGATCTTTTTTGTATCGAAACTTTTTTAAGAACAAAGCAACTCAACGAATAAATTAAAAAAAAACTCTATAACTCACTAGTGAATAATAGCAATGAAAAAGTCACAGTTTGATAACAGGTATCATTATGTGCCTAATTGCGGTGAAATTAGAGCCACTTTATGAGAAAGTGTTTTGAAAAACGTCTTAAAATTACATAGTAGTCTGTGCTTTACGGCTAACCTAAAAAGGTCCATTTCAGCAATGTTGCCAGACAGAAGCAGTCTGACGCCTTCCAATCGACTTTGGTTGGCTCATGTGTAAAGCCCTATTTACAAGATGCAAGTTTCTTGCTTATATCATACAATAAGATTAATGCGACGAACACCGTCTACAAACCGTTCAGACGAAGCAACTTTTATTCTGGCTTAAACTTACTTAAAAACTTGCACCGTGTTTACTCGACTTCAGTTGATCGATTGCATGAATTATTTCCGACTGAAACGGCGTCTTTATTAGTGAAGTTATTACTTAAAGCAATGCGAGTAATTTTCATAGTGCCGGTTTTAGTATTAATTAATTTCGGGGACTTGGAAGAGGTACTTATGTATGTATTATCTAAAAATTTAATTTAATTACCACAATGATATTTTCATCTTCAAGGTTAAGCAACGCTTGACGAGGTCGGTCCGTGGATGGGTGGCCATTTCAACATACCGAGTTTCCTCCGTGCCTTGGAAAGCACGTTAAGCCGTCTCGGCTGTCATTTGAAGATCTTTGACAGTCGTTACGGGTAGTCAGAATCTTGAGATCTGACACCAGTCTTGCCAAGGGGTACCGTGTTACCCAGTTACTGGGTTGTGGAGAATCACTCCATGTAGAACACTCACTGAATCAGGTAAGACTGGAAGCCGAGCCCAATATAGTTGAAAAAGGCTAGGCTATGAATATTTTTTATTAAAAAAATGCTATTTAATTCAATAAATAAAATCAATTATAATTAATATAAAGATGCACATCAGGGTCTCACTGACATTCGATACGGTCATACAATTTAATCACCTTATTAGCAAGTCACCAGATTCTCAATTAACCAGATAATGTTCTACACCAACACATAAATGGGTTATGACTCGTAACCTGTAGCGGTAATACTGCATACATTCGCACATGACAGCATAACTCACTCTTGGTTACAAAAAATGCTCATCTACCCACAAGTTAAATGACTTCCTTTCGGTTTATATACCTACTTACCCTTTTTTTTAGGGTTCCGTACCTCAAAAGGTAAAAAAAGAACCCTTATAAGATCACTCTCTTGTCCGTCTGTCTGTCCGTGTGTCGCCACCGATTTTCTCAGGAACGGGTGGGCCTAGCAAGTTGAAATATAAACCAGATACTGAGGTCTATAGTCCCTATTAGGTGTATAAAAATCAAGGTACACACGATGAAAAGATGTGGGTAAATTTATATTTTCGCGAACTTGTAAGTACCAAAATGTACCTTAATTATCAACATATTTTATTTTTTGCCATTTTCCCTTTACTTATGCTGTAAGACCTTGGCTTTAACCAAAGTTGACACTTCTAAGTCAACCGGAAGTACACAATTGGAAAAATTCAAAAAAAAAAAAGTTGAAAATTAAAGGGTGTCCCCGTACATCGATAGTTGACGCCACCTTGTTTACGGAACCCTTCGTGCGCGAGTCCGACTCGCACTTGGCCGGTTTTTTAACTTGTTGTTTTGCTTTATAGTTTTAAGTTAAGCATCAAGATTGCTTGTTGTAAGCACATCATAATGTACCATAATGTATGCTGTGTACGATTTTATCGTTTCTTTCCTTGGGGATCGGCACTGTTATCTATCAACTTAGCTAGGAATACAGCACCACATCCTCCATTTGATTGTTATCCTGGTACATTATAAAGTAAACGATTACTGTAAACCGAAACTGTCATCATGTACTACAATAAAGATTATTATATGTATTGATTATACTTATGAATGATAGTGGTAATTTGCTATTTGCGTAGGTTTTATTAATACTAATTTATATTTACATAATTTTACTACCGCAATGGTTCTCGTCCGCCCTGACAATTCTATTCTAACACTTTATTTTTAATATTATTCCAAAGCTTTCTATTATTAGTGTTATCTAAAGATTTTAGAGATTCGTTCATCACTCGACCTATTTATCAAATGCTACAGTACTGTATTGCATGTAAAATATCTAGTAAATCTAGATCACCAGCTCTATAAGAAACTTGCCACCTCGTACCTACGGAAAGGTTTCACTCAATTCGATTAGCGGCGCTGGCTAAGCCGCGCTTAATCAGACGGACTCCCTCCCAACTAGAATGAATATTAGCGACCGAGTCAAATGAAACGGGCTGGGCAGAGTGCCAGCTCCCCGAGATTTTTACTAATAACATTTCTGCTTCCATCTGTAATTTCACTTTAGAGAACTGGTGACTATTTATTTTTATGGAACCTTTGCTCGAGAGGTAATCATACAGAGTGTTTGGATATCAAAATAATAGGTAAGTAGTTATGTTTTTTGTTAAACAGAGATTATTATTTTGTAGTATCGAAATTCATGTAATAGCAAATGCTGAAACTAGTTATAGTGCCTATCGAAATTAGTCAATATTTATTAAATACTGGATACAATCAGTTTATCACCTATGCCAGTCCAGTGCTAGTCATAGGCCTTACATTTGGAGGTATACGGAACAAGGCGTAAACCGCCGCAAACTCCATTGAAAAGAGAGGATCCTCCGACCAAACGGGTGTTGTGTCTGGTCCGGGCCACTTCCCAACGGTTGAGGTCGGATTATTGTATATGTTCAAATCGCACCCCACTTTGCGTGTCCCATCCTGGTTATGACGTCATGTCATTAGTTCGCAGGTGGCGGCGTTGATGGCGCTACCATCTTTGGTCACATCCATAAACATTTGTACCTAATCTAAATTGTCATCAGTCCTCTCCACCACCTCATTTTCCAACAGTCTGTTTGCTCACATAGCGGACTCTGTCAGCTTTTGACCACCGTTGTCCATTTTAGTTCTAGATCTTATCCTTCTGAGATATCCTACTGGAAAGCACGAATTCAGAAAAGCCAGATATAACAGATGATATCAGTCCGACATCAAATTAACCAGAGAATTTGACCGTAGACTTTAAAATTGATATTGCATCGTCAGGCTGCGACTATAGCAGTCGAACAAAAAGTTTGTTATATATTTCGGGCTATTGCTTGTCTGCCCACTACTTTGTCGATATTCGTCAAAGTCAAGCCTATATTCCCCGAAGGATTGTATTTCCCAAATTCAATAACACTTAGCCCGAACAGGCATCGAACCTCATGATCAGCGCTTGCGACTCCTACACTAAAGAAGGCAATATTTATATTTTGTGAGTAATCACTTTTACGATTCAAATAATTCAGCAAACCAATAACATTGAAAAGTTGCAAGTTTGCTGCTATTATACCGATCTCCTTGTTTGACTGTTCTTGTTACATCAAGATATTGCCTCCTATCCGATTCTTAGAGAGATATCACATTTGATCTCGTTCAGTAGATCCCTCCTATTGTTTGATCCTATTGTTTTAGTTTAGTAGATATGTATCATGTGTATTAGTGACTAGCATTTCAGGAGTTAATTATTATGCGTATTTGTTACCTATGCCTATAAAAATTACGTTTTAATATCATTATGCTTTACTGAATTTACGAGTATGATGTAGAATGTTATGGTTAAACATTAGGATGATTAGAGAAATTATGCTTAAAAAATTTATGCCTAAATAATGTTATGCGTAAATATAATTTGGACAAACAAAAGTATGACATGTTATATATATATTACGTCTTAACTCCCTTACGCACTAGCGGTTAGCCGCTTTTCCACTTTATTATGCAACCACTTGGTATCGTAAGCGCTTAACCGCCACACAATTACAACCGCGGCACTTGATCATGCCCGCTTCGTTGCTGGCCACCACTTCTTATACACACTGGCGGTTCATGGACAGTTTAGTTTGCGACGAGCCGTTGTTGATGTATGTATGTATCCAGGGCGGGACCCTCGACCCTAGGGATTTGCACGCCACCTAATTGTTTAGTGCTCAGTTTTCAAAATTATTGGGATTTACATTTTGTGCTTCAAAGATGAAGGAGTGGAGCTCACTTGAAGCAAAACTACCGCCAGCGGGGCCCACTTATGTTTACAAATATAAAGAAACTAAACTTATGTAATTATTTAGTGCATTAGGCTATTTTTAATATTTATTAAAAACAAATTAAACGTGTTACCTACAGAATGAAAAAACAGATGAGTAACACAAACATTCGTAAAGGTATAAATAACCACACGTAATATATTTTAATATTCTTAAATTTTTTGTCGTAAATTAACTTGTAACTGTTTCTGAGTTTTTATAAACAGCACAATGAGCTGTCCAACCGTTTGACGCGGTTTCATCGCGGTTGTATGCCATGCCGGTCAGCCGCTATTCCAACCGCGTCAGGCTGGCCGCTTAAATGAACCGCTTAGGTGGCCATCGCTAGTGCGTAAGGGCCTTACACATTTTTTTAAATGGATACGGAACCTACTCCTTTGTCTAACCAGTTACAGTCGTAAAACTAAATAAATCTTAAACAACAGAAAAACGCTAAATCTTCTAAGCAAATTAAACATTGGAACTTCTAAACTACAAATAAAATTCAATATGCCTGTGCTCTGAGGAACAATATTGTCTCAGACGGATCCTCTTCTATATGAAATCCTTTAGTTTCGCGTCTAACTGAATTGGACTCTTGGAAACGTTATATGAAATGCCCGTTTCTTGAATTAAGTATCGGATGGTAACTCTTCGATCGCTCAATACAATTTTCTCAATAAAAATTTCTTGGGTGACTGACGTCGATGGTCGGCCGCAACGAAGTTCCTTTTACTTGCTCGTTCTCCCTTCTCGAAATTGAGAAGCCCACCTTGCGACAGTGGAATACGGCGGAGCGGACTCTCCTAATGTTGCCTACAAATCGCAATGAATCTCTTGCTTCGTTAACTTTTTTAAACAGAGATATTCAATAACGGCTCGCACTTCGTTTTTCTCAATTTTCGAGAACACGTTCCGACACGAAGCAAACAAATGACTACATTCAGAAAAAAACAAAAGAGAATCGAATATTTATTTCTTTATTGATATTATAAATATGTATCTGAGCTATGCCTGCTAGTATTTTTTTTCTTACTAAGGAGTATGTCATTCTCACTACTTTTTGATCCATCCTAATATTATTCATCATCATCATTTAAGCCGAAAGACGTCCACTGCTGGACATAGGCCTCCCCCAAGCGCCGCCACACTGATCGGCGTTTTGCATCCACCGGACTGCCGCAACGTTGACTAGGTCGTTGCTCCATCTAGATGGAGGCCTTCCAACGCTGCATCTTCCGGTACGCGTTACTGTTGGGGCCGAAAAGTTCTGGAATGGTGACTCTAGAACTTTTCCGCCCCAATGGCCATCCGTTGCAGTGGCCACTTAACTTTGGCAATTCTTCGGGCTATGTCGGTAATCTTGGTTCTCTTGCTGATGTCTTCATTTCGATAACGCAAGGAAAGCTCTGCGTTTTTTTACCCTCTCCAATGCACTTTGGGTGACTTTAAGTCTTCTGATGACGCCCATTTTGAGCATGTTATTATTGTTGTTAATCATTCCTTTCACTCGACCCAACCACGAATCTGCCAGCTTTATTAAAATGAACTGTTAAGGTTACATTAGTCGAAAATTCTTCCATACAAACGTAGTCTAGGGATTATTCCACTGTTTGACGATGTACGTTCAAAATAAAAAGTGATACCAATTTGTCTCATCACTGCCCTGTATGGAAGCGAAAAAGTAAAAAAAGAAAATTTTTGAAAGTTATTAGCGTCGAAAGTCCCACATTTCGACACTAATTTTAACGCATTTTTGGGAGTAAATAAATACCATAAGAAGACGGAAAATTGCAAAACGGCCTCCATACAGGGATAGATTAGTAGTTCAACAATGCAAATAATTTTATTTTGAACAGATAGATTTAGTAGTTTTTTCATGATATCTAGACTGCCAAAGGTCTGTTTACAAAAATTCGCGCGCTCGGTTTCGACCTAAATCATTATCCATTTCGCTATAAATTTGCAAGTGTTTATTCGTATGCGAACTAGCTTCCTACTGCTCATCACAGCATCTATCTCTGCCGCACGTGTTGTCGGTTGATATAAAATGCATTTTAACCCCGCGCACAAAATAGTTCGTGCCGTCGACTAGTGTACCCTTAAGCTATTCATTGACATTAACATCCATGACTCAATTGAAAAGAAAAGAGATCTAAATTCAAACAAAAACCACTCGTCGACTGTTTCAGACGTAGTCTTTAAACTCAGTGGTTTCAATTGATGGCATCACAGAACCGCTGAGCCAAAGTGTTATTTAATTGGTCGATAAGGATGCGTATTAGAACTGAAAGAGCTTAAGAGGCTGAGTTTAATGTCCCGTGCGGAACTTGGCAAAGAAAAGTTTTTGTCGTTTGCTTCCTGTGGCTGCTGAAATTGTGACGGTTATTACGCAAACACGGTGGGTGGTACATCATTCAGAATGCTTTGTTTCTTCTATCAACAGTCAAGGTGATGCCTTTAACATCGTTTGTAGATACAGTATTAAGAAAGATTTAAAAACAATTTTGACTATCGCCCGGTTTCCGCAATGATTTAATTAGTTACAATAGGAATATTTGGTAATTAAGAAATTAATAGTTTATTTTTAGGCAAAAAAGTAAAAAATATCAACCACATAAACGTGTTGTTGACAAAACCATAATATATTCAACCGACTTAAAAAAGAAGAAGGTTTTCAATTCGACTGAATGTTTTTGTATGTTTGTTACGCAATTACTCCGCCAATTATGAACAGATTTTTATGATTTATTTGAAAGCTTCTGCTTTTCATGTCGACCCATATTTGATTAAGATCTGACGAGTAGTTATCATTAATAATGCGTATTTTCAAATAATATAAGCTAACGAAACTTAAAAAAGAAAAATAAAACTGGCTTCCAAACAAAACACTACAAAGCCAAAAATAACTATCTTTTCGGAATTCGGAGTCAAAAACGAAAAAAAAATAGCTACCAAAGACCGATATAACTAACAAACAAGTTTTCGCATGGGCTTTGCAAAATGGCGCTTAACAACCGAACCTTGATTTGATTTTCAACTTCTCGAAAGGCTACAGCAATTTGCAAACCCCTCTCGACAACTATATAACGATTGACTATCCGTAACTCACGGCTCGGGTGTCAAAGGGAGCAGTGACTTCTTATCTGACCTCCACAACCCAGGGTAACACGGTACTCTTTGGCATGACTGTTGTCAGATCTCAGGCTTCTGACTAACCGTAACGACTATCAAAGATCTTTAAAAGACACAGAGAGCCACAGAGGAATCTCGGTTTGTTAAAATGGGCCACCAATTCACGGACTGATCTCGACAAGCGTTGCTTGACTTTGAAGATATATCCATGCGGCTGTTATCAACGAGCCTCCTAAACAAAGAATTGATTCGTATTAACGTCATTTTGAGTTTTCTAACTAGACCCTAAAGTTGTTTGAAACCTATACTGAGCAAACACAATGACTTCCTCGACACTTTGTATAATACATCTTAGTGAACCTACATACAAGGACTGTTTAATCTGAACAATCTAGTGATGTTTGTAAGGCAACGCTGACCATTATCTGCGTAACTAAGCCCATTATTTATATACACGGCAGCTCGTTTGATGATTGCCAGGAGCGCCATTTTTTGCGCGGAATATGAAATGTGTGTCACAGGTTATGGGTCCTACGATCCGCCTAAAGCTCAGTGCCCAGCCCAGCGAGCCTCTCGGTCCAATTTCATTTTTGTCAACATTTTTATTTTGTGAAACGATGGAACTAGTAGGTAAATCTAATGACAGATAATAAATTGGTTTTGACCATAAATGGGTAATCCTAAATAAATTCGATTTATTCCATTCTAATACCAACAACTAATACCACGGGTATTTGTTTCAACTCAAATTTATTTTCTATTCCGAACGAATACCATTGTTTAAACTAATACCAAAACAAGTTCAATGATATAAGGTACGGTCAGTAAAAATGCTTTGTATGTAATAATTAGACCTTTAATTGAAAAAAATAATAATTTAGTTATCAAACGAATAATTCAATAATAAATTATGATTAATAATCAACTTTTTTTATCATTTTAGTCCTTGTACCTGTACAATATTATTTGAAAAATCATCAAAACAGGAACAATTTACTTAAAATCTAAAAATTACAAAACATCGCAAAAAATCAACTCTTAATTCATATTAAAATTTACCTGAAAGGTATCTTTTTACTTGTTATTAGAACGGAATAAATCCTAAATTCTAGAATACAGTCGACAGGTAAGAATAAAAACAGGAGGAAAATTACAAGTTTGTTTACCCCCGATGCTCAAAGTTACCCCATAGTAGGTGCCCTAGTTAACACCGCTCGTAAATAACACATAACCGAGCATTTGTGAACAAAGGGTGGCACGAGCCCCGCTGCTTGCTTTTAATTCAGATTTTTTAGCTTTAAGCGCGTAATGTGCTATGTTGGTGTAGTTAGGCGATGTAAAAAAACGTGTACCCCACTACCCCAATACTACTCGCCCCCTCAAGAGAACCAACGTTATATAGATGACTTAAGAATTTAGATTTACTAACGTGGTAAACCCTGGTTTAAAGCCTAGACCTAGGCTTTTTGTCAGATTTTCTGGCTAAAGTGAAGTTTGATAAAAATGCATTTTTTATTCAGAAAATTGGCGTAAGATCCCACTCCTAGTGGCTCCATAGATTTCCACTCTTGCCAATGTTTTGCCTCCTCCCGTCAATCCCCCGCAAACGCCTCCAACGGTTTCTTGTTCTTCGTGTTAACGATTATTCCAAAATTAAATGAGTTTTGATCACAATTCAGCCACGTCAACAGCTTTATCGTCTTAAGCGCTGATTAAATCATTATATTTTATTGCTTGCACTTTTATAAATTCTCTCTTAGAATAGGATTCATAAAGTTATTATGGTACTGGATATTTTAGTATTTTTTTCTGCAACCACATGAGGTCTTTTACTCATTTACTTTGATATAAGCAGGGAACTATGCTTTTAATTCGCCAGCGAAGAGCCCTCTTTAATCTTTACGATGAAGTGCAATCCTAATCCCTCCCAGTGGGTCCCCGCATTGTCGAGGCGGGCGGGCCCCGTAACCGTGGCTTGGTCACCCACGGTGAAGCAAAGAGGAACCCGAGGAGGGGCTTTTGCCGATTAAGCCAACGACGTAGCGGCCAACTAGTAGGTAGCGGTGCCGCTTGGTAACAGGTGACATCGCAACTGAGGTGAGCTGCGATGTCTTATGCAGTATCCCAGGTCCCGTACAATATCGCGGTTGAGTATTGCGGTGCGCCGCTCTCCCTACGTCCCGCGGTCTGGAATGGGTTGCCACCGTCTGATGGCGGACGCGGTGGGGCTGCAGGGGAGGAGGAGTGTCGGTGTAGCGTTAGCCGCTCTACCTATTCCCTGCGGCTGAACGACGGGGTCGTCTAGCGCCCATGTGCTGGTTTGGTCTCTGGGGTGGTCACGGCGTACAGAGTGTTCTGGTGCGCCAGTGATGGGGGTTACTCCCTAGAAGAGGGTCCGGTGACGGACAGCTGCGGCGGGTTCGCGGTGAGTGCTAACGTGAGCCCGTGTTCCCGCCATAAGCGGCAGAGGAGGATACCGTGGCGTTTTAGTGGGTTAGAGTCCCACATAACTGCGCTATCTCCCCGTGGTAGCGCAGTATGCAAGAGCATTTCACCACGAAAGTGTAATACCAATGAATACTCATATGTAGACCTGCGTTTACACATGAGTATTCTTTAGGATTACACTTGTTACTATAAAAGTCGACACTTTTATAGGACAAAAAATCGAACGCAATTTGTAACGGTTTCTTAATTACCTATTCTTTTGTAAAATGTGAACTCAAAATAGTAAGAAACATTCATACGATGCTAGATAAATGTACTTACCCAAACAATGTAAGAGTATCTAAACTAAGCTGCGGACAAACAGACGGACATGGCGAAACCATAAGGTTCCATGTCGACTACAGAACCCTAAAAACAAGTTTTAGAATGAAGACATTCGAGACAAAGTAAATATTAAGCAATCTATGAGTCTATAATTTTTTGGTTAATAATTTACATAACACCGCCAACGCAGCTGGATGTGTTTCCTTGGAGGTTAAAGACGGAATGGTTGCCCAAATCTATCGCGACTAGTTCTAGAAGTAGGCAATTGGTTCATCCATACATTCCTAAAAATCTGATGATTGTAATTCTCAACCTATGTTGCTTCACTGCAAAGCTCTCCTCCGCCTTGTTCTCTTCCCTCTGTTTTACCTTCGCCGATCAATCTCCCATAACAGGCTCGATGTTGTCACACCAGCGATTCCTAGGCCAGTCTCATATGGGTACCAAGCAAAGGTAATAGAAAGGTACCAGGCCAAGATTTAAGATCTCAGGGTATCCCACATACAATTAATAATAACTTAGGTTTTGGCAGTCGTCTGATGCACATGCTCTCTGCTTAAGTAGCTACCGCAGATGACAGACTTCTATTCCGGGCAGGCACTTTCTACCAGATTAATCCTCCTTTACCAAATAAAACCACGCCACAATTGTGTGGAACATGAAAGAAAGTGTGAATGTGAAACATTTATTCTTGATACCGATTGTGAAACGAATATCTAAAATCTCTTATGGTACTGACATCTTCACGCATTATTCCTTCAATTCATTCCCATTGTTTTAGCAATCCAATCGAGGTAAATACTGATTCGCGAATAGCTTATTTCGAACGTGGAGCCGTTTCTAAAATCATGACTACGTATTGCGATAATTTCACCATTAAACAACAACGGCGCCCCGTCGTCAATCGCGGACGTGGCTTGATCCCAGCTAGAGCTATTTGGCGTTACACACAACAGATTTCTGTCGAACCCGCGGACCTTCTCGTCACAAGCTACGACCACACCTTCACCTACTTGTATATGCCTTTTTTCATCGTTTCCTCTTTTATTCGTTTCCATGACATTAGTATCACCATACACAGTCTTGACAGGAAGTCCTATCAAAGACAACATTTTATAATCAACAGTTAACAGTTTTCCATAAAGCTGCAGATTTATCGCAGTCACTCGCAGTAAAGATATATTATTGTCTATTAACATCACCCCCTGTCCCCTCTCACTCCCCTTTTGACGCACCAGCTCATGATAGACTTGATAACCTGGATGGATGTAGATGTTCAGCACACGTGAGGTCGGTATTGAATCATTAGAAGGTTCTGTCAATTGTCCATACCAGATGTATGGATTAGTTACAGATTCCAGACAGTGCCCGCAAGTTATCACCCATTCTTGGGCTATTACTGAGGCTGTGAACATACTAAGCCATGGAGGCCTAGGTCGTAGGGAACCATACCCTATTACCACGAACGGAATCTCATCTTTCTTTGCGTCTTGTCGTTCAATCTTTGTCTTGTACTTTTCGACTACTATTTGATCTGCATTTGCTGTGAATGCCTCATATTTTTCTTCTAAAATTTGTAAAATAGACAATGCTACGGTAAACTTATACATGGCACTCTTCGATATTTATTCGTGGAATAAATGTCGGTTTGAAATAAGTAACATTTTCCAATAAACTTAGTCGTTTTCTTTGATATTTATGACGCGATTATTTTTGATGTTTGCAAATGTATTATATTTCTACACTTACCAATGCAATACGCGAAGAATCTAACGTACCGTCATAACGAATTGTGATTTTCTTTTGTTTTTATTCAACATATGGCCGTTTAGTTTATTTTTCACGACCTTGATTAATTGCAGTATGATTATGAGTATGAAAACACGGATCGAGACCGGCCATAGAAATGGTTTCCAAGAATGTTGTTAATTCATTGCCAAGCCTAAATACATTGTTAAAAAGCAATCAATTACTAAATATTTATAGTCTCAAATAAATCATTAAATTCACTGTAGGGTCTTGTTTAATTATTATTACTCAGCTCGTTCGTCTCCTTCAAGGGGTGGCACCGATACAGGTGAGGTTGGAAAGAAGTTGCATGCACTACCCAGCAATCTAATTGTGTAACCAACTCTTTGTTACTTATAATCGTTTTCATTTTGGCATTGATTCAATTTAGAACATATTGGTAATGGACGAAGTCGAAGGGGGACAAACATTAGTCGCAAATAAAGGTCTTTGAATGTCACATTTTTACAAGTTTATAAAAAACCGGCCAAGTGCGTGTCGAACTTCGAAATACTGGTATCTTTTAGTAAAACATACGTAATAATCGAAATAATCACCCAATTTCAAATTCATATTGAATGGAAAGTTTAAAAAAACTTCGGAACAAATTTTCTCAAAAAGCTGGCTTTTTGGTGGCTTCTCATTCCTTTGTTTTATTCGAAGAGAGATTGAAAAAACTTGAAAATTTACTAAGCTGCTACTTCTAAGACCCAAAAATGAATACTACACTAAAAATTATGGCTTGGAACTCAAATGGGTAACAAAAACATCAGAACGAGGTACAAGTAAAGAAAAAATAGAAAAGATTGATATTAGAAACTCACTTCATAAAGCAAACTCACATTAAGTTTAAAGGGTGCAAAGTATATCATGCACTCCACCCAGACAATTCTGTAATAAGTGGTAGTGCCATTATTGTATAAGAAAACCTACAGCACGAGACTTTAAAAACGAAGAGAAGAACATCCAAGCAGTGGCGATTTGCCTACAAACCAACAAATATCTTGTAACGGTATCTGCCATCTACTGTCTACCACGGTATATATGATAAAAAAGGCCACTATATGACAAGGACAAATATATTTTATTTCAACTTGGCTTCCTTTCGGAGACGCAGATGTCCGTCAGACGTATCGTACCTAACATACCCAGGGTATACCCTGGAGCACAATTTTAAACAACGCGCGGGTGTATGCATGTACGCCCGAGACGACATCTGTTATCGGCGCCTCCGAAACCTTGAGGACTCTAGGTTCTCTGTGCTGTGGGCTATGGTGGACACGGGCCTGGATAAAAATATCTACGCCTGTGTCTACCGCTCGCACAGTGGTGATCAGGAGACAACCAGGCTCACAGAGTACCTTAGTGCACACAGAGTACCACAGCAGCGGTACCCTTCCGCCCAATTAGTGTTACTGGGGGACTTCAATGCCCACCACCAGGAGTGGCTCTTCCCGTACTAGTGCACTGATCTTGCTGGGCGTGAGACGCGAAAGCTCGAGCTTGCGTTAAATCTCGCTCAGCTGGTCCAAGGGGCAAAGAGGGTGCCGGATGTGGATCCGCACACAGCCAATTGTTTGGACCTTCTGCTGACAACAGATCCAGACCGCTACTCGGTGTCGGTATCTTCACCTTTGGGTAGTTCCGACCATTGTCTGGTGAAGTCTGTATCCATCCACTCCCCACCCGATCCCAGCCCAAGAGGCGCTCGGCGGGTTTGGCGGTACAAGTCAGCAGATTGGGATGGGGTGCGTTCTTTTTTCGCATCTTATCCTTGGCAGCCTACTTGCTTCTCTTCGGCTGATCCTTCTTTGTGCGCGGACGCCGTGTCAGATGTGTTGCGTCGGGGAATGGAGTACTACATTCCGTTCTCTGACGTAGCAATATCTAGCGTTGACCGGCCATGGTTTGGCGCCGAGTGCAAGCGCGCCAACGCTTTAAACTCGAGGCGTAACTGGCATGGGTCGACGCTCGAACGCGCAAAGCAAGCGACGTGGGTCAGCGGAAGAAGGCCTACAATAGGGCTGCCAAGTCCTGCAAGAAGGTGATGCGAAAATGTCAGTTTGACCACATAAGCCGTATTGGGACCAAACTTGCTCCTTACCCAGCGGGTAGTAAAGCGTTTTGGTCCCTGGCCAACTCGGTTGAATCGAACTTCTGCCGTCCCTCACTAAAACCACTGCTGAAGCCCGACGGGTCACTGGCCCACTCTGCTGAGGAGAAAGCAAACTTGTTTGCCTCTCTTTTCGCGGCATCTTCGCGTCTGGATTCTGGTGACGCGCGGCCCCCTCCTTCTCCTGATGGATGCGAGTTGAGTATGTCGGACATTCGCATCCATCAAAAGGACGTTCGTAGGGTGCTGCGCAATCTAGTGACCCCGACGTGAACAAAGCTAGTGGCCCCGACGGGATTCCGGCAATTGTTCTCAGAACCTGTGCGCCTGAATTGTCTCCGATCCTGACACGCCTGTTTCGCCTTTCGTATGAGACGGGAAAAGTGCCGAATGCTTGGAAGCAAGCTAACGTTCAGCCTGTGCCCAAGATGGGCAGTCGGGTTGACCCGGCCAACTACAGGCCCATTTCAACGAGTTCTCAACTCTAAGCTCCTGGCAATTACCTACTACCTAGAATCTAATGACATCCTCAGTGACCGCCAATATGGCTTCCGCCAAAATCGGTCAACTGCGGATCTTCTAGCGTATGCCATTCACATCTGGAGTGAGGCCATCGAGAGGCACGGGGAAGCGCTTGCCGTCTCCCTCGACATCTCGATGGCTTTCGACAGGGTCTGGCATGAAAGCCTTATTAGTAAGCTTCCTGCATTCGGTCTGCCCAGTGGTCTGTGCGATTGGATTGCAGACTTCCTGAGGAACCGGTTCATTTGAGTGGTAATTGATGGCCGCTCATCTGACCAACTGTGTATTAAAGCCGGGGTCCCTCAGGGACCCCGGCATTAAGCATGCGGACGTCAGCACTGTTGCTGAGAGATACGTGTCCGACGTGCGCGCCACTGGACCTCAAATCCAGTCTTTCCGGGAGGCCATGGTTGGGCGCTTAAATCTATCCTTGAAGGCAGTCTCCGAATGGGGCGATGCCAATCTGGTCAAGTTCAATGCTGCTAAGACCCAGACGTGTCTGCAAAAAGGAGTCAATTCCACCCGGCTCCTACTTTCCGAGGTGTAACCGTGCCGATAACGGACTATCTTGAGGTTCTTGGCATTACGTTGACATCAACGCTCAATTTCGGTCCATTTATTGAGGCAAAAGCTCAGCTGGCTGCCAAAAAATTGGGAATCCTCGCGAAGGTGAGACGGTACTTCACGCCAGAACAATTGCTCAACTTGTATCAAGCGCAAGTTCGATCATGCATGGAGTACTGTTCTCATCTCTGGGACGGATCTGCCAAGTACCAGCTGGATGCACTTGAGTCGATCGAAAAAAGGGCCAAGAGGCTCATTGGCAATGAGGTACTCGTCGAATCTAGGCTCCAGAACCTCGAACATCGGTGCAGAGTTGCCAGCCAGAGTTGCAGGTTTTTTATCGGCAACATTTCGGGAAGTGTGCGTTGGAACTGCATGAACTAATTCCTCCTAGCCCGTTCCATCATCGGACTACAAGACGTATGGCGATGCGTCATCGGTACATGGTGGACATCCCACCCATACGCACCAAACGTTTTGGGAATACTTTTATTATGCGTACAGCAAAGGAGTGGAATTCCCTACCGGAGTCTGTATTTCCTGTTGGCTACAACCTGGGAGTCTTTAAGTCAAGAGTGAATCGCTTACCATCAGGTGAGATAGTGGTCAAACGCAAGCCTATCAAAAAAAATTATAAAAAAAAACAAGCGGCACTTTTGAACGTTACATTAAAATTTACAAGGAATAAAAATTGATTAATTACTGGGCACCACACTTTCTCTTCTTCCTTTGTTGTCTAACATCACCAATCGAACCACACGAGCTAATCCCACGGCACATGCCTGCGCGGGGCTCGTTCGCCGCCCTGACGACATCCAACGAGCGCGCGTGCGGACGACGTCATGTAGGCTCTCAAAGTAAGGCTTTGTGGGAGCGCCGCGCGAGTGTGTGTGTGGGAGCAAGGCAGAACACGGAACGATTTCTGTCAATCGTGTACCGTATATGCAACTCCTCGGTGTTTCCGATAGCTGCATTCCTTTTATTCACAACATGTTTATTTATAGTTTATTCCTAGTTTATTTTAAATATCTTACTGCAATTCCTTTTTTTTCTTTTTGTATGTATCTATCTTTACATGCGCTACAGACCTTGGTTTCCGTACGTCACCTCCTAGGCGACCACTGAAAATCAGCGCCGTGCAGTGGGTTCCCCACGGGACATGCTTTTATTTATAATCACATAATTTTTTCTTTCTTACCTTTCTAACATAATTTAAGAACTACTAGCACTATTGTAAGGGTTTGGTTTTCAAAACCTGTAACCACTGTTCTTGTTCTTGAAATGTAATTTTTGTATGTCGTTTTGTGGCAATTAAATATATTTTCTTTCTTCTTTCTTTCTATTCTACCGTGCATTCGGAAAGTAGCTTGTTATGGAGAAGAATGCAAAATAAACTTCGGACATACTCTTTTAAAAAAATTGTTTTTATTTACATTATTAAGGTACATAAGTACATACATTAATAAATTCATATAATATATGAGGGCAATGCACCCAGAATAGAACTACTCATTATACTACGTACAGGCATAAAGTATTAAAAGTACTCATAAATCACTCTGATGGCTCGTTTTTGCAGAATAAAAATTGACTCAATGTCTGCAGCCCTTCCCCATAGTAAGGTATCGTAAGACATTATACTATGAAAATAACTAAAATAGACCAGTCTCGCGGTATCTACATCAGCTAACCGACGAATCTTTTTAACAGCATAACCTGCCGAACTTAGCCGCCCTGCAAGGGATACCAAATGAGGACCCCATTGAAACCTCGAGTCTATCGTGATCCTCAGGAAAACCGTTTTATCGACGAATTCTAGCTTCTCCTTGTTTAATATAGGCTGTTTTTTTAGAGGTTTAGAACTTTAAGTTGGCTACACTGTTTTAACTGGCGGCCATTTTGTCCGCTGTCAAGTGATTTGTGTTTAGTTTGGCATTTCAACATGAATAGACTGAATCCTGAACAATGCTTCCAAATTGTGCAAATTTCTTGTTTTGTGCAAATTGGCCAGAACGTTACAGTCAATGGTGACCGATATAGAGCCCTGATTACTGACTTTTTCGTTCCTCATTTGAACAACCATGATGTGCAGGAGCTGTAGTTTCAATAAGACGGCGCAACATGTCACATAGCTCGTGCCACAAATGATTTATTGAAGGAAACGTTTGGTAGCCACACTGTTTCACGTTCCGGAGGCCTCCAAGATACAAAATAGTCTAGCGGCGTTAAATCGCACGATTTTAACGCCGCTAGACTATTTTCTGCGGGGATATGTGAAGTCGCTAGTCTATGCCGATAAGCCCGAAAAGATCGACCACTTGGAGGACAACATTTGCCGCGTTATTGCTGATATACGGTCACAAATGTTGGAAAAAGTGATTGAAATTTGGACCTCCAGATAAGATTACGTCCAAGGCTGCCGTGGCGGTCTTATGCCAGAAATCATATTTAAATTATAATGCCAAAAGATTATCTTTTGAATGAAGTCAATTTCAAGTAAATTTTAAAAATTCATCATTGTTTTATTCCATTTCAAAGTTCTATACCTCTAAAAAAAACACCCTATGTACTCGTAATGTCACAATCAGTACTTTTGACATTCGGCAAGGATAATTTTACGCACTTGGTTTTTTTACCATTTAAAACTAAATTATTGGCAGTGAACCAATCCTGAACCTGCCGTAGCGCTTTATTTACTTCGTCAACCTGACACGTACATATATTTATTTTAAAAATTAAAGATGTGTCATCAGCAAATAACACCATGTTTAGTTTGTTTTCCAATAAACGAGGTAAATCGTTGATGTATATTAAAAATAAGAAAGGACCTAAAATTGAGCCCTAGGGCTCGACCCCCATTTTCACGTTTAACCCCGACGAATTCACACTGTTTATTTAAACTAATTGCTGTCGAATTAATTGAACTAATGTGAACTTTCTAATCCGCTTTAGAAGTCGATTAATCTTAGGAGGTGATTTCAATGCTCAAAATACGTATTGGGGCTTCAGACTAACAACAACTCAAGGCAAAGAACTAGTAAGTGCCATAAAAGAGCTGAAATGTGATGTTATATCAACTGGAAAAGCCACTTATTGGCCAACAGATAAAAATAAATTTCCAGACTTAATAGTTTAGTTTTATTTATAATCAAGGATATATAAACTACGTAGTTATATAAAATCGAAACAAAGCTGTGACATGAATTCAGATTACTCTGCAATCTATCTAGAAATTATTGAAACCATTTTGACGTACAGACAGACGGACAGACAGACGGACAGATAGATGGACATACAGACAGACAGACAGACGGACAGACAGACGGACAGATAGACGGACAGACAGACGGACAGACAGACGGACAGAAAGACGGACAGACAGACGGACAGACAGACGGATAGACAGACGGACACATAGACAGACGGACAGACAGACGGACAGACAGACGGACAGACAGACGGACAGACAGACGGACAGACAGACGGACAGACAGACGGACAGACAGACGGACAGACAGACGGACAGACAGACGGACAGACAGACGGACAGACGGACAGACGGACAGACAGACGGACAGACAGACGGACAGACAGACGGATAGACAGACGTACAGACAGACGGACAGACATACGGACAGACAGACGGACAGACAGTCGGACAGACAGTCGGACAGACAGACGGACAGACGGACAGACAGACGGACAGACGGACAGACAGACAGACAAACAGACAGACGGACAGACAGACGAACAGACAGACCTGACATAAATGACGGACGGTATTCTGAAGAGGTGAACTCTATTTACTAATATATGTATACTTTATGTAAATCTACGTACTGGGTTTCAGCTACACTTGGGCCTTGTTGTACTAACTCACAAAACTTCCAGTGACTCGGAAAACCAAAAACCTTTCGTGCGGCGACACACATTTTCAAGCAATTACTCAAGGTTCACGGGCTTAAATCATGAATTTCTCTTGTCACCTTCCTTTTAAATAATCTCTTATGACGAATTTAACCTTAAGCCCTCATTTTTAGAGCACAGTTTAGAATAAAACATTAGTTCAAGGTTGTACCTACTAATCTTGCCAATCGAAAACCAACCTTACGGATCCAGAGTAGCACTATATTTTCATCAACGCGTATTTGCACATTAATTAACGCGTTGACAAGTGGAAATAAATGTTACCTCTTTGATTTTGAGTTTTATTTGGCGTGGTAATACATTTATGAGTTAAGCTCAACCACATTACACTACAATGCAAAACTAGTGGTTGTTATGACTTCACATGCCGTGATCGTACACTGTCAGCCACGCTCACACTGATCCAGTGTGTATTCACATATCACTGATCTTGAAGCCAGCTGCAGTTGCCCGACTCAAAGAGGAAGTTATTATTCGAATAATTCATATGTCCAAAATTATTTTAGCGATGTTTATCCCAACAACGGTGGCCCTTAGAATATTTTGTCAGTGATAATGATTGTAGAAATGCCAAAGTGTTTAGACATTTCAGTAGCGCATGCCAATGTCATAGGAATTTTGACACAATAGAAAAACCATTGTCTTTTGCCGATTCGGCGATCTGGACGTTCGACTAGATCTATTCATTCGTGATCAATATCTATTTATTTATTTAAACTTCATGTACAATCGTGATACTTAAGCGGCCTTAATTATAAAAAAAAACAAATAACTTCACTTTAAATGGTGTAAAACGAGAAAATATTTTTATGCTTACCATGTTTCGCAGCCTACAAACCCTAAGTTTAACAAACAATATTTTGCAGACTTTGATCCTCGATCATCACGCCTGTATTAATCGATCGGCTGGTCAGTAGTGTATGTGTCCACCTACATCCTACAAGCTATGTTTTAGTCCCATCCAATAATGGGCGCGCCTGTTGACATTTACTTGTCACAGGATATTATAAGTCTCCGTACTGTGAATGAAAAAACAGTCAAAGCCAAAATTTAAATAATTTGCTTTAAGTCAGACCATAAATACACTTTTGAATGTAAAGATTTACAGTTAACAGTCGTTTACAAAGGTAGATTCGTAAGAAAATAAATCAATAACATTTTAACAAATCAATTCAGACCCATTAATCTGCATAAAATGTGATAGCTACAGTATATGTTACAATAATTCATACCTAATTCGTAATGTAACCCAGTGCGTCACTATCACTATAATAATAATTCAAAATACAAAAATTCAAAATTCAAAAGTCATTTATTCAAACTAGGCTGAGAATCAGCACTTTCCGAACGTCGCAACAAACTCCCCAGCAGCACAGCTGTCTGTTCAGTTAGAAAAAAAACTAAACTTGATTCTATATGAGAAAATAAAGAAATAAATAATTTACATTACTCAACACAAAAAATTAAAATAAAATATAATTATGGCAAATATATTTTATTTTAATTTGTTGTGTTGAGTAATGTAAATTATATATTTCTTTATTTTCTCATATTCACAAACACAGTACAAAGTCACTGAATACATGCAACCTCATATGTTGAATTTCGGCAGCTAACAGTTTAATCTTTTACATAGCTCCGGGCTAGGATTCCATGTGACGTGGCTGACATCACAAACACAAACAGTGACGTATGTAGTGACGTAGGAAAGGTTGGGCGATCCGTGACGAAGCTGGGAGTACAACGAGTTCCTGTTACAAATTGCGTGGGCTGCCGAACGAAAGTGTTTGGATAGACACCTTGTTTGACGGTTTGAGGCATTTGGTACACTACCAGTGCCTGACATGGCACGGCTAGTGTTCCAATTTCAGGAAGAAGCTATCCTGTAGCCACTATATATCGCAATTTTTGATTGACAGGGTCCACACTGCACAGAATCGTCTATTTTGTCTTCTTTGTCCTATCGATAATTCTAAATTAAATTTGTTTCAATCAGACCACAGTCAAAAAACACAATAGCTGTGTAATAGCGGTCTGGAACACTCCAATAAATTCCTGGGCTCTACGTTCAAAACACGGGAATGCGTTTGCAATATGAGCAGGGGCAAATCCGTTACCTGCTTGGGGCCTTCACTGGCCACTTTAGAACCAACGACATGCTCATGAAAACCCGCGACACCCATGTGCAGATTGTACGGGGAACATACGGAACGCATGGAGCACCTTGTCTGCACATGCAAAGCACTGGATAGTAAGTGAATGAGTCTACTAGGGGTAGGATATCCAAGACCAGAAGACTATAGGCTCATATCTCCTAATCTCGTTGTAAAACTCAAGAAGAAGGTTTTCAACGAGATTGGAGAAGAGTAAGTTATCTAGGGGACCACAAAATATTCCAATGGGTCGAAGTGTCTGAGTTATTTCTCGGCCCCTCCACAAGATAAGATAAGAAGTCTTCATCCACATTGACAGCGTCTATTTGTCTCGTGCACAGTCTCCTGTCTCTCTGTCTCTCTCAAGGTGTATCAGAGCGCAATAGTTGTTGCATAGTGGAAAGATATTTCGGGACGTTTCTTCGCAATGTTATTGTTGCTAGTTGGAGTAAATTTTATTCTTCTCTTTTAGTCGTTATCTCAATAGGCAATCCTTTCTAGACATCTCATATCCACCATTTCTTTGAGCGTTTTTACTTTTATAGCCAGTCACATTCATACTCGAAACTCTCCTCATTTCTCTGTTAGTCGTTTCGTCTACAGGCGAAAATTTTCAGAACCTCACGCTATATCTTACAATCTACTGTAATTGAGAAAACCATTCTGACTAATATCTTCATTTTAACCTTTATCTTTCCCAAAATAAATTGTCTTCCTTTCCCAGCCGTCAGAATTGAGAGCAACAAACAAAGATTCAATTAAGTTATAGCCGAAACAAAGGTGAACAAATATTGTTGGAGCAAACAACAGCCAGTTAATACAGAGTTTGAACTATAATAAATCGTTTGAATACTCTGTAGTAAACGCGAGTTCAAAAATTAATTTCATGTGTGCCTTAACGAACCGTTTGTACCGGCGAATGGTAATTGTGGCCCTTACTAGAGGTGTGGAATCGATTCAATGAGATTTTTGTGATTTATAACTGGCTTAAAAATGTAAGGAACCGCTCCTTAGCATACGGCTACACTACGCATCTGTACTTATATCCATAATCAAAATTATTTTAAAAATCGTTTTCTTTAAAAGGTTTTCTAAACACTACTAAACTCGTAACGCCACTAATAATAGTCGCCATGTAAATATATCTAATCGACAAGCTACGTTGTGCTATCTGTTAATTTGATTGAGTCAAGGATAAATCGAGTAAATGATATGACATAGAATATGGGTTTTTACTTAGAGACATTTTAATTGTATTAAGTTGTTAACTACTCAAAAGCGCATACGATGAAATGGGTAACCGCTCTTTACTTTAGTTATTTATGAAAAAAATCCTTATTTTTTTTTTTATCATTACGATGTAACTGAATAGTTACTTCATAACAGTCACAATCTAGCATCCAGGCTAATAAGTAACTTAAATTTAACCTAATTTGCTAATAATTTATATGGTAAAGAATGTGTCCATTGGCACTTTTCTTATTGTCTCTATTATGATGGGAAGACACTTAGTTCATGTGTTCTTAAAAGGTAGCACTCACTGCACTTCGTAACACTAATTTCACTCTAAACTAACTCAAAAGGCTTAGTCCTTTTCAGTCTCCTTATTATGTCCGTGGTGTCAAGGAGCTGGATAGCCTCGACATTCACATGTATAATGTTGGTAATTCTATGTACTTTGTCTATTGTGGAGTGTTTTTCTCTGAAACCGAATTGGTAATTGGGAATCAGTTTTCTGTCTTCTATTATTGGTTTTATGCGTCTTATAAGTAGTTTTTCAAATACTTTTGAAATGATTGGTAAAATAGATATAGGTCTGTATGATGTTACTTCCTGAGGCGATTTTCCGGGTTTGGGGATCATTATTACTTCAGCAACTTTCCAGATATCAGGCACGTGTTTCAATCGGAAAGTTGCATTGAAGTCTCAGTGAAGTCTCTGTTCATGAGCTTCGGCGTATTTTTTTATAACTTTGGCGACGAGGTCCACTCCTAAGTCCCGGTGGATATCCTCGTTTCTAATATACCAGGGAGCGTTTACTATGCTCCGCAGTACTTTGTTTTGAAATCTTTGAATAATTTCAACATTGGTACGTTTTGTACAGCCCCAAAGCTGTATACCGTATGCCCATACAGGCATAAGTACTTGTTTGTACAGAAGTACTTTGTTGTACACTGACAATGATGAATGTCTGCCAAGTAGCCAGTACATATTCCTGTAGCGGATATCTAACTCCAGGCGTTTCTTTTTGACATGAGCCTTCCAGCGAAGCTTTGCGTCAAGCGTCATACCCAGGTATTTTGCCGTATTTTCATAAGGTATTATGCAACTGTTGATATAAACCGGTGTATAATTAGGGCTTCGGTTTGTGAAGTCTATATGGGTCGATTTGGACTCATTTAACTTAATTGGCCTTTTTTTGTCCAGTTGGTGATGGAGTTCACAGCAATTTGTATTTTATCTACGGCTTCTTTGTGAGTGTCACCTATAGCCATGATGGCTGTGTCATCTGCAAAGGTTGCAATAAAGTTGTTTTTCATTTCTGGGATATCACAGGTGTATAATAGGTACAAGATAAGTCCAAAAACACTTCCTTGTGGTACACCAGCTTTTATTTGCCTGAGATCTGAGTAAGCATCTTCATGTCGGACTCTAAACGTCCTCTCTGTTAGGTATGATTCTAAAATGTCTGCAAAGTGTTTAGGAAGCATTTTCTTTAACTTATAAATGAGACCTTTATGCCAAACCTTATCAAATGCCTGTGCTACATCTAGAAAAACTGTAGAACAGACTTTTTTTTCATCTAGGGTTTTTTCTATAATGTTGGTAATTCTATGTACTTTGTCTATTGTGGAGTGTTTTTCTCTGAAACCGAATTGGTAATTGGGAATCAGTTTTCTGTCTTCTATTATTGGTTTTATGCGTCTTATAAGTAGTTTTTCAAATACTTTTGAAATGATTGGTAAAATAGATATAGGTCTGTATGATGTTACTTCCTGAGGCGATTTTCCGGGTTTGGGGATCATTATTACTTCAGCAACTTTCCAGATATCAGGCACGTGTTTCAATCGGAAAGTTGCATTTATAAGGGTTGTAAGTTTTACTGTGGCTTTTCGTGGCAGATTTTGAAGCAGTTCTCCAGTGATAAGGTCGTATCCAGGCGAGTTCTTTTTGGCTAAGTTTTTGATCATATTTTGCACTTCTTTCGGCGTAGCTAATCGTATATTCAACTCATCATGGTGAGTGACATCTAGTGTTATGTTTTCAGAGCTTTCCTCAGCACTTGTTTGAAAAGTTTGTTGTAAATGGTCTGCAAATATATTTGCTTTCTGTTCGTTGCTTATGGCCCATTTGCCATCTATTTGTTTAATAGGTGATGCATGAACAATAGGCTAATTTAGACGTTTAGTGGCTTTCTACAGTGAGTGTTCTGTTTTTCCACTACTTGTTAATTGGCTTAAGTAATTATGTGTAGCATCATCATGATATTCCTGTATTGCTTTACTTAATCTTTTTGTAAGTCTATTTAGCATTGTTTTGTCAGGTGGATATCTTGATTGTTGCCATTTTTGACTCTGAGCCCTCTTTATGGCTATGAGGTTTCTTATTTCTAACGGATAACTATGACTTGCAACTTTTCTTTTCAAGAGAGGTGTATTTCCACAAGCGCAGTTTTAAATGTCTGTCACAAATTTTACACTTCTTTATCCAATTGTTGATTATTTTTGAGTGGTACTTTGAGGTCAATCATATTGTCTAAATCGAATTTGAAGCTATCCCAATCCGTGTTTTTATTCACTAAAGTTGGATTGCTTTCTTTCTGAATTATGGTTTCACTTAAAGTTAAGATAATGGGCGAATGATCAGAGTTCATATCAAATCCCTCCTGTATGTGAAGATATGTAGCCGACAGATTCTTAAAAATGAAAAAGTCGATCA
This sequence comes from Orthosia incerta, assembly GCA_948252205.1. Taxonomy (NCBI): domain Eukaryota; kingdom Metazoa; phylum Arthropoda; class Insecta; order Lepidoptera; family Noctuidae; genus Orthosia; species Orthosia incerta. The sequence continues at coordinate 67,959,157 of OX411741.1, forward strand.
GATCTGGAATTCTTTGGGTATCAGTAGGCCAGTAAGTAGGCTTTCCTGTTGATATTGCATTGCAATTGATTTCTCGCATAGCACTAAGCAATTCCCTTCCTTTAGTGTTGGTTAGTCTAGATCCCCAACGTATGTGTTTTGCGTTAACGTCACCTCCCAATATAAACGTGTTGCAAAGAAGTTTCAACAGGTTTCTGTACTGCTCTATTTTCAGAGCATGCTTTGGTGGACAGTATACAGCTGCTACGGTAATGTGATGATGTTTAGTTTTGACCCTAACGGCTACAGTTTGTATGAACTCTTCTTCATATTTAAGTTCTAGGTAATGGTAGATGTTCTCTTATTATAAGGGTGCTTCCCCCTCTCGCAGTATTGACAGGGTGCAGTGCATGATATATTTTATATCCGTTAAGGTGTATATACGATTCTCTTGTGAAGTGAGACTCCGATATGAGGCACACATAAATTTTTTCTGTGGCAAGGACCGCCTGTAGCTCGTTTTGATGCTTTAGGAGTCCGTTTGCATTCCACGCCATAATTTTTAGAGGGTTCTTCATTTTTGAGTCATGCGAGGTAGCTGCGTAGCACTATTTTCTAGGTTTTTTAACCTTAGTTCAAATGAGGTTAAAATATTCAAAATTTTATTTATATTTTCATTTGCGTCGGCGTCTATTGACGTGGAGGGTTGTGAACCGTGCACTGGTGGTTGTGGTTCAAGAGATTTTGTAGCTTGCGCATAAGACACATTCTTTGATACCCTTTGATACTCTTTGACATTTTTCTTAGCACTAGGAGTCTGAGTGACAGGTATAGTAACTTTTTTTTTCATGGCTTTATTTTTCAGTTGTTGCAATTCTTTGGCTACCATACACCCTCTGTAGTTGGCTGGGTGTGGCTCACCACAGTGAACGCATTTGGGTTTATCTGCTATAGGTTTTGTGCAGTCTTTAGTAAAGTGTTTACCTGTGCACTTTACACATCTAGGTACCTTGGAGCAATATTTCTGTGTATGGCCATATGCTTGACATCTCTTACACTGTGGTATTAGCTTGGAAGTTTTTAAAGGCTGCACTTCTACTTTACAACCTAATATGGTCTTAATACTATAAATTTTATTTATATCTTCGTCTTTTTGGAAGGAAAGCATAAACATATTTAGAGGTTCCTTAGTCCTCCAACTTAATTTGTTTACCACTTCCTGGATTTTAAAGCCGTTAGCATTTAATTCTTCAGCTATTCTATTTGGCATACATGATGAGTGTAGATTTTTTGCTATGACCCTAATCGGTCTGTCTTGTTTGTTCTCATAGGAGTGCCAGAGACAATTATTTTCTAGTAATAATTTAGTAATTGCTCTGTAGGAGTCTTCGTTCCTGGCGTTTACTTTGACAGTATCCCCGTTCATCATTTTGACCACAAAGGACTCTTTATTTGAACAAGTCAAGAGAAGATCATAAAACTTCTGGTAGTTTCTGATATTTTCTACTATGACTGGGGGAGGTGGAGGTAGTTTTTTTATTTTTGGTTGCTCGGACTTTGTACCAGCCTGAGGTTCCATGGAGCTTGCTCCTTGCGATACTGGAGACAGTGAAGCATTCATTTTTCTTTTCTTTCTACTTTTTTGTCGTACCCACTCAGTTTCTCTGGCAAGGTCCTCTTCATCAGTCTTATATACGACTGTTGACTGGGGCCTATCATTTGTCGAATGTTCCTTCTCTGAAGTAACATTATTTTGTTCCTGGATAAACTTCAGCTGGTGTTGCAAGGCTTCTACCTGGCTACTGAGCACTTGTACTAGTTGCTGCAGTTCTTGGCGCTCTTTAGCTTCCTCTTTGTACCGGGTGTACAACTGATGTTCTAGTTCAGTTTTGAGGACTATTTTATTCGGCGAAGCCATAATTGTTTACAAGTTATAATTATAAAAATTATAACTTACCGCAAATTCACACAATAATTCATGATTCACTTACAAGTCTAGGTCATTGCACCGCCCGCGAGGGCAATACGCGGCGGAATTAGGCTGCAGCGTCAGCACTTGTACACGAGCGCAGACTTGTGTAAGAGCGTGCGTGACGCGACCGTTCTCGCTAGAAGTCGATTGACCACTGCTTAAAATCCTTATAGTGAACATATTCACCTAATTATATTTTACAGCGTTTCCTGTAAATAATAACAATTCAAGTAAAATTAAACAGCACAGAGTTTATCACAACCTGTGGCCAGTTATGTACTAAGCAGAAAGCAGGGTTTTCTTATTACGGTCTCAAACGCTCAAGCGTAAAATGATTTTATGCTAATTCTCTCATCTAAGACTTATTTCTAATAGGATTTAGATACCAATTGAATTTATAAACCAGTTTATTTGAAAAATATAACTATATAAGTACTTATAAAAGATTGCATAATTTGCGATTTCTGCTGAATGTGAAGTAAGTAATATCATAAAGATTGTAAAAACGACTTATTGATTAATGCTTGTGTGTTATTATAATATTTTGTATTAGTATATTGTTCAAAAGTAAGTTTTGTTAATTTTGTTTTGTTTTAAAAGTTTTATTAAAAACTTACTTAAAGTTACGTACCTGTGAAATTCTATTGCAAGGGACACGCTTACAGGTGGAATTTTAAGCCAAGCATTCAACATTCGATGTTTGGTTCAAGTTACCTGTAACATGTTCGTGTAACAATGTAAGTGTTCATTGGTGATGAGGTTTCAGGCAGTTTGACTCGAACATGATTGAAGAAGTGTGAACTGAACCAAATAAACGCTTGGTAGGGGAAACCTAATCGCTAATTGCTGAGCTAAACGACTCCATTGTTTGAAATATTTCCTCTTGCCTGTTCCGTACGTACATACCTAACCGTATACACACATATCTGTACACCGGCTCACTGTTTGAGTTATCAAGTACTGTTTAATATTGCTATGATTTCTGCTAAGTTATTATTTCATCACAAATAAAAAATGAAGATTGTGACTTTCAAAAACAATCGTTGAAAGTGTAGGTGATTTTAGAACTTTTGTAGATGATTTGATGATCGTCGAATGACAAACCGCGGATAACTGAATTGAGTTTTTGGAGTTAAGAACTTGAAACATCCTATTTTCATAACTTAGATTGACAGGTTTTCAAGCTAAAGTAGAGTTTCACATTACTCAACTTTAAATTCTTTGTTCAGAAATCGGGTAATAAAAGCATAATTTTGTCAACAATAGCGATTTTCAGAAAGCCCATAATATTGTGTTAGAATGACATGCACCCAAGTGTCTTGTGATCAATCTCTCTTATTTTGGCACTTTCTCAGTGTTTTACTTTTTGCTTACTCGACTAGGATATTTGCTTAAAACACAGTTAAAATAATACTAGCATACAGATGCCTCAACCCATACAAAGAAACCGTGCCGACGTAAACAGCGTCTTACGTCTGATTAAGATGATTATTTTTATAATTACTTCGATCGCGTTCGGTTCCGTTTCACGGCTATAGATGGTGTTAGCAGCGACTTGCAAGTAAAAGCGTTTTCTCGATTCGTGACTATTTTTACTTTACACATAGTGACGATTTGTTTTATAGTCTTTTTTTGTACGTTTTTACAGTTTCATTGTACTAAAATGTGTTACAATAAAAAATTGAAAAATCAAATGCCGTTCAAATAATCTTTGAAATGTGAATTAAGAGCCCATTATTCCATAATTTTGTGCTTAGAAGTGTTGATAAAATAAAAAAACTTTTTTGCAAAAAAATACTACCGACTTCCAAATAAGAAAACTACAAAGTGAAAAATAACTTTATTTTTGGAAGTCGGTGTCTTTCGTAGGTACCATTTTTTTTCGTTATGGACACCGACTTCCAAAAATAAAGTTATTTTTCACTTTGTAGTTTTCTTATTTGGAAGTCGGTAGTATTTTTTTGCAAAAAAGTTTTTTTATTTTTCACTTTTTAGTTGTACCTACCTAATAGGCAAGTTGTTTAGTAAGTTTCCTATAACGCCAGAATAGATTACCCGAATATCATGAAACTTGAACAAAACCGATCAAATGAGAGATCTGCTTACCCCTTAAGAGCGTACTGGCGTTATGTTATGTTATGAAATGGTATAAACAATAAACAGACATGCGATTTCAGCAGTCCCGAGAGATTTGCCGTTATTTATTGAAGAGTTCTGTTGTATATCTTCGAAGTTCTTCATCAGATCTTCACCAAATTAAAATGGGACCAATTTCGGAACATACTCTTTCAAACAAAAAAAGAATTTTCAAAATCGGTCCACAATTGACGGAGATATCGGTGAACATACACAAAAAAAAAAAAAAAAAAAAAAACATACAAGAAGTCGAACATAGAACCTCCTCCTTTTTCGAAAGTCGGTTAAAAATAGCATACAATTTTTATGAACAATTCTAGAAAATGTTAATTTTACACACAAATCAATAACAAATCGATGAATATCGCGCCATCTAGTGACAGTTATTTGAACAAAATTTTCATTGTTAGCACTGGGACCCCGTGCTTAAGATATCTTTTTGACACTATTCTCCAAACTTGGGAAAATAGTAACTAACTAAATACTTGTTTAAATTTGGAAACCCTTATGAATATGTTAGAAATCTCGACAAAACAGATAATATAATCGTTGACTGTGATAATACTATTGCTAGAGGGATACTGTATTTATATATATTCGTCATGACAAATCACGTTGTAACGTGGTACTTACATATCGTGTATTCTTAACGAGGTATATTTACCTAAATCTTCACGTTTTCCGCTCGTTTTCAATTTGCTTGTGTCAATTTTTGAATATTTGCTGATCGCCGCCTTTTGACTCTGTTTGTATCGAGGAACGTTCGCCTTCCGATTAATTATGTCGCTTTGAGAATTTGATATAGTATGCGCGTCTATAAGTAAGCAAAGAGAGTTTCAGGTGGCTTGAAATAATTAAAACGAGCAGCCTTAGGGTCAATTCATACTAGCGCAGAGTCGAAGCGCATCGAAGCGTCAATCCGAAACTTAATATAGCAAATTCACCCTTATTTCCACAATGTAATGCACATATTTCTTCCAAGGAAAAAAAAAGACGCGCGAATTCACGCACATTCGAGGGAATTCGCGCGTCTTTTTTTTTCCTTGGAAGCTTGAATTTGCTATATTAAGTTTCGGATTGACGCTTCGATGCGCTTCGACTCTGCGCTAGTATGAATTGACCCTTAAAATCATTCATCCATCCATCGATCCTCAAAAACTTTTGAGTACTTATATACTCGTAATATAGTGGCTTGATAGTCATTATTTTGAGTACCTATGGCAAGTTTGTTGTTTTACAAAGGAAGGCAACAACGCCTGGCAATATAAAGTAGAGCAACGAGAGAACAAGCGCAGCTAACAGCGAGTGGTGTAGACAGACAGATCATTAAACCATTTGTTGTTGCTGGAGGGCGCGCGTTTTCAACAGATAAACAATAAACAATATTTATTTGTTCAAGACTTAAACCTATTCACAATAATTGTACCTTAAATTAGACTCATTAAGTTAGTGGCAAGATACAAAATATGTGCAACTGGGCTTAAACTAGGAAGATTCCTGTGCTATAAGCACCAGTTACTTCCGTCACCACCGTGTTCGAGCTGCCATTACAAGTGTGGTGCGGTGCAAAAATAAGTATCAAAAACACTATAATTAATTAATTACTGTTATCATAGGAGTGTGCATGTATGAACATGTGTGTGTGTGTGGGTGTGAATGTGTTTGCGTGCGTGGGCTTGACTGTTTTTATTATTATTATTTTATATGTTTTATTTTGTAGTTTATATACGTCTTAGTAAATTTTCAGTGTCTTCATAATTTTGAGAGAGAAGGAAGTTATCTATGGTAAGTTTTAGTTTTTTTATGGGTAAGTTATGTAACTGTGTATTTTTACTTATTTTATTATATAGGTATGGACCCATGTAGCACGGTTGTCTCCTGAAGAAGTCTGTTTTATAATAAAATAACAGTAAAACCCAGTGTTTTGTTCAAAACAGTTTTCGAAAAAATTTAAATGGGTGGGTGTTTCCTATTCCCTGAAATACAATATCCAATTTGAAACCCTTTACTAAAACGTTGATTCTAAACTCCGGCTGGCAAATGTAAATAAAATGGACCCAGGCGTTATTTATTCAATACCGATTGTTTTTATTCTCTTTACCTTTTGTTAAGTCAATAAATATTTTGCTGGTCCCTAGTAAATTCGCTGAAATTGCGGATACGGTGCCGGAAAGCGATTGATGCTTCAAGTGTTTTGATCGTCCGCTATGAAGATTTTTAAAGTATGTTTATAATGGTTTATGTACCCTACTAACTTACAATATGATTCAAATTATTCTATGCTGACACGTATTAAAACTAGGATTATCTGAAACTAGACTGCTTAAAGGTTCAACTAGTTTGCGGTTGATCTATGACTACCAGTTGGTATAGAGCGCCTCAAAATATGTATGATCAGAGGCCATAGACAAGTGACTTTCTATCATCGATCGCGTGGCGATAGCGATAGTCAAAAAGGCAAAATTGTATGGGATTGACAAACGATATCAAACATCACGTGATCAATCCCTTACATTTTACCATTTCGACTTTTGCCTTCGCTGACATCGAAAGCCCCTCGTATAGTATGACTGACTCTATATGCCCCCTTTAGATAGCGTTTGTCATTCCCATACACTTTCGAAATTTTTACAATCGCTATCGGCACGCATTCGATGATAGAATGCCACTTGTCTCACCCAAGCATCACGATATCGACCGGTCCTGTGGTTTTCGTATCCAGCGGCCACTTGCGTGAAGGGGGACGACGGATTGTGTAGTTTTATTTGAGAAGTATCCCTATCTTGACAGATAGTCGTCCCATCCGACTACCAGAGAGGAACAGAGAATGCACCAGTCTTTACTTAGGCTTTATAGATTCTCCTGCGTACGCCGCCACCGTTTCCAAAATTCAGTCAGGAGGATACGATGACTTGAGATATCATACTTACAATCTTTTTCATTTTATAGCTACTTTAACTACTTTATAATAATTTGATTAGTTTTGATCTCGAGTCTTTTCAGCCGTTTTATCGACCGTCATACCGATGGATTAACGTGCGTACCACAAGCAGAGGCCTCAATAAAAAAAAGGTGAAATCCGTAAAGATAGCTTAAAACCTCCAACATCGTCCACCGTTATATAATACAGGTCTGTATTTTACCGTAAAACCTCCGCTCTAGTTAGTGCCTAAGCCATCTAACTGCCTGCCTGCCAAAAAACTAGTCACAGTTTTTGTTGCGCCCGCAACCAAGCTTACACTTTATTGACGGCTTTCGTCTATTGCTCTTATTCGATTCATAGAGCTATTTGCAAAACTCGCTCCGTGTGTTTCGTTCACGATCAATGGTATGAAAACTCTCAAGTAAAGAGATATTGTAGGCCAAACATGATTGTGTTTGTATGTGCATAAAATCGAAGTAGTCATCTGTTGAAAGGCTCCCACGGACAGGCGCGACGCGGTAATACAACACTCACCAGCAGTTTCTAGAACGAAATTATCGATACATCACAATGATGCAATTGGCTGTTGAAAACTCATTCAATCAATGACAGCAGCTAACGTGCCGTTGACAATTTGTCAGTTTAATTTTGCGATAATTCTCGTCCCGGAAACTGAGCCTGCCGCGTTTTCATTAAAAATGTTTTCCGGGTATCCATATATCACAAAATCGTGTTACACTGTCGCATCGGAGTGATCTTTAGAAAAGTTATTTATGAAACCAGAAATAGATATCATGAACGGCATCGTTTGACTCAACTCAATCTATCTTCGTGTAAAGGTAGCAAAACTGTTCAACAAACACACCGAGCCAAGTATCGAGGCTTCAGTTTCCCTATTAGGTTTCAGAGAGGCAATTAATTAGGTGCCTTTGCTGAAAATTATTAAAACGATAGTGAAGTAGTAACTGGAGAGTTGTCCTTTGGATGTTGATTAATTTAAAAAACAATATATCACAGGCTGATGACGCGTGTAATAACGCTGGCTTGTAAATAGCCCACCATATGCAGAATAATTTTAAATGTTAATTATGTGTAAGAGATAGTCCATACCTACTTATAAAAGATGGATGACCGCGGTTTTGACGACAAGAATCAAGAGAACACCAAAGTCAATTTGCAATGTGTATGTAAGCCCACTCACCTTCAGACCGCTTCGAGTATCACTTCAGGAAATCCGAAGATGGGAACAGCAGCAGGAATGGTCTGCCAGAGTATCCAGACGATCGCCGGCCGGCGGAATTTATCGCAAGTAATCTCAGCGAATTCAGGCCACTAACACTATATCAGCATCACGATTGAATGTCTGAAGATTCTAGTTTAAGGTTTAATGTTTATTTTGACACTTGGAGTCTCGGTTATTAATTAAAAATTGTTTTTATTTAACACACATTTAGGAGGAACGATGTCCGCACAGCTGACAAGAAGACAACAGCTGTCATTCGCGCGTTCAGCGTTAGCCAATCAGAGCTCCTTATTTCATTGCAGTGTTGTTACAATGAAAGACAACTTACGCCATCTAGCGAGAGATCCATCGATGATCTCTAACAGCCCTTCAGCTTATGAGCTCAATACACCACAAATATACCTAGTGACTCTAATGATTCCTGTCAATAAATGATGAATAGGCAAAATAGCAACTAGGCGAAATATTTAAATTTATAGATTATACGTGAATGGCGAATGTATTAAAAAAAGGGCATTGACGCTTCACCACAGGCATTTAACGTGATGATTTCGATTATTTATTTAACTAATTAACACGACGAAAAAAAAAAAGTAAAGTAAAGTTTTAAAGTTAGTGTTGATTAATTTGTTACTCGATGGATCTAAAATACTCGATACTGGTCAACATCTTCTAAGGTCTTTTGGAATCCAATAGAGTCTAGGAACGCTGGTCCGTACAAATATTCTTATAAAATTCCAGATAACTCGAAGTATTGATGGCTCGACCTACACGCCGTTTTGGTCTGTCAACATTTAATGCAAAGAATCAGCCGTTACTTTGTAGAAATCAATACCATTATGTTTGGTGGAAATAAAATCAAAATACCAATGAACTTTTTTAGTAATATTTTAAGAACAAGAAAATGATGTAGATGAAATTTTAGTCTCTTGCGTTTCATCTCTCGTCTTTACATGTTCCAAAACAGAATGATGTACAAAATTAAACTGCTCTAAAAGTATCGGGACGTGAGTACCGTCACCTGTTTGGGGTCCTAATAAATCATAGTTTAGAAACAAGTTGGGGCTTTGTTAACTTTAGTTTTGTGGGCAGACTCTCTGCTGGGAATACATCACACACACCTTTGAATACTTATACATTATGATAACCTGCCCGGCATCGATCTTGAGCACTTTTATCTCATATCTTTATCTAAGTCATAGTCTATCCGTCTGCCAAGTTTCATCAAAATCCGTTAATCAGTTTGTTGCACGTCAAAATAAAAGAAAATAGAACCTAAATCTCCCTCTCTTCTTTTGTTTCTTTCCTATCTTTCTGGACATGAGAGGAACATTATGAGAGCAATCTGTAAAGCCTTTATTGGCGATGTTCAGCTCCTACATTATTTAGTATCCTCACTGAATAAGATTATTTATACGAGTAAGGGGCATCCAATAACAGATCTTTACCAATATTAATCCTAAACAACATCATATTAAAATATTAAAAACATAATGAGACACGGCTCTCAATCCATACCAATAAATTAACAAGGAGATAGATCACATCCTGAGAAAGGACATAGGCTGCTATTGCATTTACTATTGCGTTTTGAAAATAAAAAAATAGGTAGTTAGTGTAAGGTATGGCAGAGTAGGTAGAAGAGTAGGTAGGATAGAGTAGGTAGGGCAGAGCTTTTTTTTTTGTAACACTTAACCCCCACCAACGATATTGGCGTCGATTATTTGCAAACTTCATTCATGCCATTCCTCTTTCATTCCTCTCGCACTTTTATTCTTCATACTCAGGTTCATCTTGCATTCATCATCTTGTATAGTGTGTGGGTTAATTTATCTATCTACGGGCATTTTTTTATTCATTATAACAGTAAAATTAAAACAAAAAAAGTTATACAAGAGTCTGTTTATCTCAGAGATACAAAAGAAAAACAATTGTGCAAATAGTGCAAAAAATACAGAATACAAGGTTCTATTTACCGCAGATTGTGCAAAAGTGCTGTTTATCACAGGAGATACGAAAATACTAAAGGTGATTTTTATCACAAGAATACATTATTGCAAAGGATATAAAAAAACACAAAGGTGCAGTTTATCATACTCAGTTTTACACAATTTACAGACTTAGGTACTAACATGAAATACTGCCGGCTATACGTGTCCTTGCTGAATTCCGTGCTTACATGTAAATATCATACATAATACTAATGAAGCACGGTGCGCTTGAGTTTTTATTCCTGTGTTTAACCGCAGTGGCTACTCTAGTGCAATATTCCAAAAAGGGGTAGGGTAGAGTAGGTAGGATAGGGTAGGGTAGATAGGTATGTAGGGTAGGGTAGGATGGGCAGGTTGGTAGGTAGGTAGGTTAGGTAGGCAGGGTAGGTAAGTAGGTAGGTAGGTAGGGTAGGTATGTAGGGTAGGATAGGGATAGGTTAGGTTAGGTTAGTAGGTAGGGAAGGTGGTTAGAATAGTTAGGGTATGGTAGGGTAGACAGGTAGGTAGGATAGGGTAGGGTAAGGTAGGTAGGTAGAAAGTTGACGGGAGCGAAGCCGCGCGTGACAGCTAGTTTTACATAAAATGGAATTAATTTACGGATCTAGAATGCCTCGAGGCGGGACGAGAGAAAATGACAAGCAATTTATTAGATTTTTAAAATATAAAAGCACAATATGGAACTACTTGAGAGTGAGCTTGCATGGAATATGGAACGTTATTAAAATAACATGAAATTACTGTACTTTTTAAAGCTTGTGATAAGCTACTCTGCGGCAATTGCTGTGGACTAAAGGAATTTAATATTTTCATTTAAATACCTGAAAAGAATGTCGAAAGATATAGGTATTTATTATACAGCAAAATAATAATTATTATAAAGATAGAACACATTTTCATATAAAATGATAACTTCCCCCCGCGGTTGCTCCCACACTGAACTGATTTACATCCCCGGGGACCGATACGTTTACCCTGATAGACTATGTTACAAAAAAATTACCTAAATGGACCTTTTTAGCAGGCATTTGTATTTTAAAACATTTAAATGAATGTTTATAGACTCCGCGATCAGTCTGTCTGTCTGTCTGTATGTCCGTCTGTCCCCAGGCTGTATCTCATGAACCGTGATAGCTAGACAGTTGAAATTTTCACAGATGAAGTATTTCTGTTGCCGCTATATCAACAATTACTAAAATCAGAATAAAATAAATGTTTAAGTGGGGCACCCATACCACAAACGTGATTTTATTGCCGTTTTTTGCGATCACGAAGGGTTCCGTACCATAACCCTTCGTGCGCGAGTCCGACTCGCACCTGTCGTTTTTCATGTGTATTTAAGATTCGGTTTTTATCAATCTTGTTAGCCCTTTCGACCTATTTTGGGATCGGATTCCAGTTTAACTGCTGTTTAGTAGGAAACAATATTTCACATAGAGTGAATGTCCTCCAAAATTCAGTAACTGGGCTGTTGCAAGTTAGTCGGTGCTAAAACTGATATCAAATTTTCTGTCGTCTGTCTACCGTTACGACTGTCGAAGATCTACTTGAAAACCCCTATTCACCAGAATAAAGGAAATAGAATTTGCATTGATCAGCTAAATCAGTTAACCGAAACTAATCCGAATGTGGTTAAACAGGCCATACGTAATCCCTTGGCAACTGCTGGAACACATTTTGTTCGAAATAATAAATGGCTGTAGCAGCCAAGAGGCATCATCGAATTTCGAAAACTTGCACGTCTCTTGCTCTTTGGTACAGTAGTCTTAAGTTGCGGGTGCTTGTTTGAGGTCTTAGGTTTTGATACCTGGGTTGGGCAATGTTCTATTTGTGTTTTTATTAGCAACCAATTTTAATTTTCAGATATGTAAAAAAGGAAATACGTTTATTCGGCACAGCCTCAAAGGCTACATTTTCAGGAGCAACGAATGAACTCCACTGAAAAATACTGGTATTCAGCAGCAGCTGGTTGGACTGAAAGCCGAGCCCAACAAAGTTGGGACAAAGGCAGTGCAGATTGAATGAATTTCTATTTACATATAGCTTCGCTTTCATATACTTATAGGTCCGAAAGTGGTCTGTGATGTTCATATTCTACTGCCGGCGCTTGCTGTGGACGGCTGCTCTGCACGCTCTTCGCTCCGTGCCCGTTCCCCGCTTTTCTGCCTCGTCACTCTCCCTGCGCTAGTCACCTGCACGTCACCGTGGTCGTCGACTAAGGACAACGCCGTACATAGGACTTAATAATATCTGACCGAGAAATTATAGTATGTGACACTTCTGTCTGTCTCCTCTAGAAATACAAGTGTGATGTTATGTAGACTTCTTTCTCGGCATTTACCTACAAATCAACGCTGCATATGCATCAATTATACAAATTAAAAGAAAAAGGAAAAGCAAGATACAGTTTTAACAACGCAGCCAGTTGAACCTATCTGCCTCACCGCAGGAAACTCCAGTATAAAAAGCACAATCAGACGAAACGCCGGCAGCATAGCGAGTGCCGTGCAAGATTGTAGCCTGTTCCCATTGGCGTAAGCGTGATTATCGCATCTATGTGAGTTGAGCTTGACAACTTGAAGAATGCGCGATGAATGAAGTTCGGGAATTTGAGTGATGGAACGATGTGGGCTTTAAAAGTGATGTTATGATTGTTATTTGAAGGTTACGGAAGTTTTTCTTTCGTTTCAGTAGGAACAGTAAATAGTTATACCAGTCAAACACTGCGGGGTAAGTATGTAACACACAAATTCACACAGTCAATCGTAATGCTTTTCATTTGATAACTTTAAGAGTACGTTACACTGTCGAGCAGACCAATTTTAAACAAATGAAGCAATCGATCAGGAATTTCCGTTTGAAAAAGATACATTAATTTATTGTGCAATACAATTAGGGTGCTGCTCTAGGTACTTGCTTGAATATCAACTTTTTATGAGGAAATGTAGCTTGTAAACTATAACTATAACTTTCTTTCTTTCTAGTAGTTTGTCATGTTTGGTTGTCAAGCCTGTACTGTAGTTCACCCATTGAAAATACTGTCGTAATACAAAGAAACATTTCAGACTGCCCAATGAGTCTCAATATTTTTCTTTTCCTTGCCTACCTATAAAAAATCAGTTCTTATCTGTAAAATAAAATTCCACGGTCTTAACGTTATTTAATTCATTGTCTATTCCCGAGAACGGGGCACAAAAACGAACGAGACTGAACGAACGTCTAGTCTATCTATTGTCTGTCCAATCCAAGCCGGGCCAATCAGCAACGTAGGTAGATATTAAGCTCTCGAAGAGAATAGAAGAATAGCATCTGCTTAAGAGTTCTGTCCCCTATTGTCAACGCGTTGTGTCCTGTATCGTGAGAACACAGTTAATCAGTTTTGTAACGACTTTTCTTTTCAAAAGAATTTAGTATATTGTCCTGATTTCAGGCAATAAGTGTTTTCTCACAAGTGGTTGATATAAGCCAAGGCTCATTTGTAGGTTGAAAGTCTTCTACAGCATTTACAAGATGTAATTTTATTCTACTAAAAATTATATATCATATTCACTAACTACTCGTACACAATCACTAACTACTAGTGAACATAGAAGTTGATCATATAATTTAATTATTTGTAGCTAAATTAAATATTATATATGCATTAGCACATGTCATTAGGTTTTTACCCTGTGTAGCTAAGCTAATTAATTTACAATTGAATTCCTGTAACACGATATTAGCATGTCTTTTGTTAAGCAACATGATTTCATTTGTGATAATTTAGTCTAGGATATTTAATCCTGCACAATAAAATAAATGCACTTGAAAGTACCACAAAAACTTTTTTTATTTTTTTTATTATTTATTTTGTCCTTTATTTAAATTCGTTTCTTATTTTATACATTTTTAAATATTTTTGTAAAACATACAGAATAAAAAAAAAAAACATTTAAAAATATAGAAAATAGAGGCCCATCGGTATCGGGAATAGGGTCCAAGCTAACGGCGGTCAGGGCTCCAGAGAGAGAAACCTCCTAACAATGCGAGCCGTGTCCAGCAGTACTGCTTTCTGGATCACGCCCTTGATCCAGCCGCCTAACGAGAGCCTCCTAAGGTGTTGGTCGAGGCTCGTGGCTATTAACCCATTGGCTGACACGACTATCGGTACAATGATCGCTGTGTCCACATCCCACATGTCGACAACCTCGCGAGCCAAGTCAAGATACTTGATTTGCTTATCTTTCTCGGCTTTCACGAGGTTCCCGTCATGCGGGACAGTTATGTCAACAATCATTGCACGCCTCTCGATTCGGTCCACTACCACTATATCAGGCTTATTGGCTACAATAGTCCTATCAGTGATGATGGACCGATATTATTATTATTATTTTATTATTTTGGTAAGCGACGATGTGGTCGACGATGAAGCACGCTTGCCTAGAAGAAACCTATTCACTCTTGACTTAAAGACTCATATTATTATTATTATTTTATTATTATTATTGCTAATTCATAAAAATGACTGAACTTTTCGAACACAACATGTACTAAAAGTTATTTTAGATTTAATTAATTCCCTATAACAACCCTATAAAACAGATTACAAATTAATTCGCTACAAATAATATTGCTAATCAGAATTCAGAGATGTTTATAATACGCAAATAACCAGCGATCCGCTCCGGTTTCACACGGAAAACATTATATACAAAACCCGTCCTTGTTTATCGCTCTTTCTTTTAGTGAAAACCGTAACAAAAATTCTTGCTTGGTTTAAAACGAGTTAGCGGAGAAACAGAAATGACGTCGACAGACGCGAAACACGACTTTGTTTTAAACTATTTAGAGAAGGTGTTAATGTTACAAGGTAAACATTTAAAAGTGACATTATATGCTTTTACAATATAAAACTATAACCTAATATTTCATATATTTTTTATCTTCTTTTCAAGTTTTAAAAGCATTCATTTTGTTTGTTTCAGGTGAGTCACATTACTTCAGGGTTCGCGTACGTCGGAACCATTAGTACTGGAATATCTAAAAATAAGAGATACACATCGATACGTGTATCTTCTGTTCAGATATTTCAGGCACACTGAGTTCAGTGGTCTAGAAATTTATCTTTTTAGTAAAATAATGTAATAACCTGTGAAAATGCCGTTTTTTCTTAAATGTGTTACTGTAGGTATTTTTTGTTTCATTTTTTAAAGGTTTTAATCAAAGTGATCATCCATGCAATCGATGCTTCTTTGCCAACGCAGTGGCTGTTTATAGACCCTTCTTGAAGAAATCAGCTGGATGGGAGTTAACAAATTCTTCAAAGGCATTTTGTACTGCCTCTCGGGTACCTATTGAATTTCTTTTCCCGCCAAGAAGTTATCCAAATTCTGGTAAAAGTAGAAGTCTATAGGCACAAGGTCTGGTAAGCATGGCGGATGACCGAGAGCTTCCAACTCCAGCTCTTATAACTTGGAGACCGTCTGCTGTGCAGTATGAGGTCGCGCGTTGTCGAGCAGGAGCAACGGAGACGAGCAATTGACCAAAGCTGGTTGGAAACGTCCGAACTTCTCCATCAATGTGTTCAGTTCATAGTAGTAAACATCTGCAGTAATACTCATAATAGGCTGATGATGTGATTTTTGGGTGTGGTAAGAAGCTGTGATGTATCACACTGGTCCTAGACCACCAAACAGTGACCATTACTTTTCTAGGGGTAAGGTTTACGTTTGTGGCAATATTTAGATGCTGAACCAGGACCCAACCAACTTTGCTGAGCACATCCTCAAAATTCCTTCGTGTGTGCCTTTTGAGCAGTACAAGGCACGTTTCGACGCGTACTTCACGCTTAAAATTATTCAGTTCGAGTGGCATCCATTTGTCAAGCGGTTTTACCTTGCCAATTTGATGCAAATGGACCAATATTGTTTTGATGCTAACCTCGAAAGCTGCTGCTAATGCAGTCGTAGATTAAGTATCATTATCAGCTTCCATAATCGCCTTTCATTAGTCATTGTCTACCAAAGTTTTCGGACAACAACGGCGTTCATTTTTCAGTTTGAAATTTTCAGAACGGAAGCGGGCAAACCAGGTGCCTTAGTTTGTAGTGTTCGCTCCGTTAAATTCGTTGATGTTGCGTGCCGCTTGTGCCGCGTTGCTGCCATGACGGTACTCATATTCCATAATTACTAAATTTTTTAACGTATCTATGATGACGAAAAAGATTCAAATACGATGAAAACATAACGCAAATAAATAAACGAATGACTAATTTTGAAAAAATAAGTCCATGTTTTTAAAATAAAATAGATTTGACTAAGCCAAACAAAAAATATTTTATACCATTTCGCCTTCTAAAAAGCTTATTTTATTCACTGAAAACAGTGAATAAAAAGCACTTTTACTCACTGTTTTGGTGTTTGAATTTAGAACACACCAATATATATTCGACGTCAATCTCAATGCTATACAACCTCCATGCGCATAAAATACTCTATACGAACTCCTTGTGCAAAGAATATTCGAATTTCAAACTCCTTTATCGATTCGAATTTCAGTTTGTTAATGTTTAGGATTTTAATAATGATTTTGATTTTAGTCTGGGATGTTTAATGAATAATTTTTTGGATTGTAATTCTAGTATTAATTGCATTGGTGTTAATTAATTATAATTATGTAACGTAACGGAGGTGGTCACTGGCCCCTGAAACACAGTTGCTGTTACCTAGCTCTGCTTTAATTTAGAAAAATGTGAAACCGAGTTTTCACATTTTGAAGGTAATAAAACTTTTATTTAGTATTTTTCTTGTGATTTTCGCTTAAATCTTTCTTTTTCTCGTAGTCATGGTATAATAGTACATTATGGTACAAGTGTGCAATGTTGGTGATTACCGCTGAGGCGTCATTGAGACCCGAGCCGTAGGTGAGGGTCTTAAGAGAGCCGAGGACGGTAATCATCAATACACACGTGTATCATACGACGTTTTTCAACACACTTGTGAAGAAAATAATACAAAAAAATATTTTTAACAGTAAAAACGAGTTGTGATTTTTTTTCAAAATGGCGGGCAAAATTAATTAATTTTCCTATGCGCGCGCTTCTTAACAATGGCGATCGGCCATAGACTAAAAGAATGAAATTTCTTTTTATTTTGGCTTATCGTGGATAGAGTTTTAACCACGTACAAAATAGGAAATTTCAATTTTTCTTAATTACAGAGCAAATAAAATTTATATTTGAGTGAAAGTTTTATTTATTAAGCACGTACAAGTTGAAATTAATACGAAGTTGCATGAAATGAGCAAGCAATAGGTACATTAATTTATTTGTACTATTGAGCACGACCTTTTTTGTTTCGAAACTTTTTTAAGAACAAAGCAACTCAACCAATAAATTAAAAAAAAACTGTATAACTCACTTTGTGAATAATAGTAATGAAAAAGTCACAGTTTGATAACAGGCATCATTATGTGCCTAATTGCGGTGAAATTAGAGCCACTTTATGAGCAAGTGTGTTGAAAAATATAGTATGCAACTCTTGAATAAAACGGATTTATATCGAGGGCCATGAATCACTCGCGTCGCTCAGGATTCTAACACTTGAATCACTCGCTATGCTCGTGATTCAATCATCATGAATCACTCCCTACGGTCGTGATTCAGTTGTTAGAATCCTTCACTTGCTCGTGGATCATCTATGGCCCTCGCTTTAAAACCGTCCTTTATTCACTAGTTGTATAATATACTATTATTTTAATGGCCAGTCATTCAGAACGGCAATTTCATAGGTGATGCTTGCACTTACGCTGAATGTATTTATTGAAATTGTTTTAGTTGCGATTGTTTTAGGTGCGACATAAATGTCATGGGGGACTAGAGCAAGTATTATTCTATATCGAGTCTTCTATCTAAAAGATTGCTAAAGGATTCAAATGCGATCTAAGGAAATTAATGTTACGTGGTCAGTCCCTTTTGATAATCGTCCATCACTGACATAATATTTCTTTGCCTTGAGCCCGCGGACCTCACAACCGTCACACCTAATCATTGATCTATTTTTAGACTACAATGTAGATTGTAGGGCTAAAATTTATCTAAAACTTTGTTAGCCTTTATAACAGGTAGGTTCCCTAAATGCCACTGAAATATGGAACAATATAAAGTAATCGTAATATAAATTCAAAATCTGCCTCACTTTAGCAATTAATAATTTCATTAACAGAAACGAACAATATCACTTTTGTCGTTGTAAGTTAATTTCTTAAAATTAAATCACATAAAATGTTCAGAGAGGTTTTATTACCTTTTATAACCAGCTAGCAATTAAAATAACATCGAGTGAGTTCAACATGAAATTAATTCGCAAATTGACTCAGACGGATCCTTCTCAAAGTTAGACCCTGTGGCTTCAAGATGTTATTTTAATCATTTTAATAGAATCTCTGTTTTTTAGCTCCTAAACCAATAGTGGAATGAAATTAATACAATTTTATTTATTTTCTGAAGAACCGCAGTCGTCAGGCTGGGGTCACATTGCAGCGGTTGACGAAAGTTTGTGTGAAAACGTTTTTAGTTGCCATTTGTTTTCTTAAAATAATTAAGTCAGTAATGTAAAAAATTTAATCTTACGTATCTCCAAGATCACGCAAATCGTCTCTTATGTTCAAACATGACGAATGTCCCAACCAGTCATCATGTCTAGGCATGGAGTTGACATCCAGTCTCAACTTTGGCGCCTCCATTGAGTACAAAGCCCAAATTGC
This sequence comes from Orthosia incerta, assembly GCA_948252205.1. Classification (NCBI taxonomy): domain Eukaryota; kingdom Metazoa; phylum Arthropoda; class Insecta; order Lepidoptera; family Noctuidae; genus Orthosia; species Orthosia incerta. The sequence continues at coordinate 67,978,140 of OX411741.1, forward strand.
GGCCAAAAATCTAGGCATCCTAAATAAAGTGAAGCGATACTTTACGCCTGGACAGCTTTTAACCCTATACAAAGCGCAAGTCCGATCCTGCATGGAGTATTGCAGCCACCTTTGGGTTGGCTCAGCTAAATATCAGCTTGCCGCGCTTGACTCGGTGGAACGCAGAGCCAGGAGGCTCATTGGCGACGTTGAGCTGGCGGGTGCCAGACTTCACAGCTTGGCTCATCGCCGCAAGGTTGCCTGCTTGTCGGTCTTCTACAGACTGTACTTCGGTGAGTGTGCTGAAGAACTCCACGACCTCATCCCACCAGCCTCCTTCTACCATCGGACATCTAGACGCACTGCAAGTTATCATCCTTACCTTGTTGCCATTCCACCAATTCGCACCAAACGCTTCCAAACATCCTTCATAATGCGCACAGCGAATGAATGGAACTCGCTACCTGCGTCAGTGTTTCCGAATGCATTCAACCCGAATCTCTTCAAAGTTAGAGTGAACAGGCTTCTTCTGGGTAAGCTCACTCCATCGTCGACTCTGTCTCTGTCACCTTTGACCTAGACTAGAGTCAAGAGCAAACCCATCACAACTAAAAAAAAATAAAAAATAACCATAGATATAGTATGTATAGCAAAAAAAATCTAAATCTATGGTCCCAACGGCACGTAACTTGCAGTATTATTTTGATCTGAATTACGCGGTTTTACTGTGGCTTTTCTGCGCAACACTGTCACGTACCACCACACACCACACACCCACGTGTTGTTTTTGTATTAAATGATCAACGTGGTTCCAATACTCGTGTTAGATTGTCTAACGGTGTTTCCTTCGATTTCCTGTCGAATTCCTTACGTAACATATTTTGTCAAAAATAAAAACTTGTGTTTTTAGAACTTTAGCGACGAAATGTTTATCATTATTACAAACCTAATTTATAAGATTAGTTACTCACAAACAGTAATAATGACAAAATGGAAATGAAAGGTTTACAAAAAGTAAACGAAAACGAACACAACGCACAATAACTATTCATTGGCCATTGACTTCTGCCACAGTTTCAAAAAGGCAGTGAAAATAAAAACAAACTAGTTCGTGGATAAGTACGGACATAAAAACTGTAGTTGCTGAACCTTTTGCGAAAGAATTGGCATCAGATAAGAGATCCGCACAAATCCCCGGATCCCTGAAGGATCTGTTGCACGAAATACATAAAGATTTATTTACTAGAGAATGATGCGGCGGTTTCGCGGTGAGTGCTAATGCGTGCCCGTGTTCCCACTACAAGCAGCACAGGAGGACACCGTGGAGTTTTAGTGAGTTGGAGTCCCACGTAACTGCGCTTTCTCCCCGTAGCGTGGTAGCGCTGTATGCATGAACATTTCTCCATGATAATAAAAAAAAGGCTGTGGCTATCGGCAAACCCAGACTCTGGCAGGGAATTCCACTCCTTAGTTATACGCATATTGAAAGTATTATAAAATCGTTTAGTGCTCACGGGTGGGATGTCCACTATGTACCGATGGCGCATTGCCGTACGTCTTGTAGTCCGATGATGAAACAGGCTAGATGGAAATCCCTTTATCCATACACACAGTGAAAATTTATTAGCAATAATGACTGTCGAAAAGTAAAAATATACGGGCTTTACAAAAAGCGCAAACAAAAGGTTACGTGGCGTCTGTTGGCGGTGAATTTTCACTTTGTCTACAGCTATCAATCTCAAGTTTCGGGAGAAATATGTTGCAAAAATGGTGCTCTTGATAACAAACAATACTGATAATAGATTACTAAACGTGACCAAAAACAAAAGTAAAATAAAAGAGAACTAAGTTAGTTTCATCATCACATCGAGCGGCCATTTTGGTAAAGTTCCTGACCTCCTAAATAATAATAATAATAATAATCTTTATTGTTCAAGAAAAATACATTTTATATCAGATAAATCACTGATCTCCACACTAGGATTCCCTTTGTCGTGGAGGCCAGTCTCTTTCATCATAGTACAGAAATACAGAGTTTATTTTGTAGCCATATATAACAAAAAGGATAAGTTAAACAAAAGCAAAAATAATAAGGGGATGCATGGTATCTTGCAGTGTGTGCTTTTAAGTGTGAGTCAAGTGGCGTTGGTGCGTGTACTAAGTGTGTGTGTGTGGGTGTATGTGTGTGTGTTTGTATGGTGTGGTGCATGTATGTGTGTGTGTGTGTGTGTGTGTATGTCTCCAAAACTAACATAATAGAAAATAATAAGTATTATTTTTACGAAGTGTTTAATAGTTTCTCTGTGTTGCCGTAATCCAGACCTTTAAAGTAAGTTTTGATGTCAGATTTGCATTTTGATTTTGTCAAGGGTAATAAATTAATTTTATCATTAATCTTATTATAAAGGTGCGGCCCCATATACTGATAACACCTTTTCCCAAAATCAAGTCTACGCTTTGGCTTACGCCATCTAGGCTTCCTTCGGGAGTGTACATTGGAGTCCACCCTGACCAGAGCCTCTTTATGGAACCTTAGGGCTACGGCCATAATGTATATCTGTCGCACGCGCATAGTACCCGTCTCTTGATATAAGGTGTTTGTTGGAAATCGCCTTGGTTTTTTATAAGCTACCTTGAGAACGGCCCGTTGTGCGCGTTCTGCCCTAATTAAATGTGTCTTTAGTGCAGCCCCCCATGCAACTATACAGTAACTTAGAAGAGATTCGCACAGAGTGTGATAAATCATCTTCAAGATCTTCATGTTTGCAATCTGACCCATTCTCTTAAAGACATGTAGCAGTTTCCTAACACGACCACTTACATGCTCTATTTGCTTAGTCCAGGTGAGGCTTTTGTCAATATAGACACCAAGGTATTTTATGTGCTCTACTAGTTCAAAGCTTGGGCATGAACATTGCGAGTCTGTGTCACTATGGCAGGTATGCAGTTTGATGGTTAAGTTACTTGGACAAGTGTTTCTTGAGCTGACACTAAAGTTTATGACCTTCGTTTTACCTACATTTAGTGTCAACAGATTGCAATTTAGCCATTGTGCAACCTGCTTTACGCCAGACTCAGCTGCCTCGTATAGAGACTCCCACGTCCTATCATAAAATACTATAGCTGTATCATCAGCATAGGCAAAAATTTTTGCTTTAGTGAGTGACAGTGAGCAAAGGCTGTTGACATAGATAATGAAAAGAGTAGGCCCCAGTACGCTACCCTGCGGCACACCATAGTCAAGATTGGCGGAAGAACTGTAGTTGTTGCCTAAGATTAACCTCTGCGTGCGATTACTGAGGTAAGACTGGAACCAGTCAAGAGCAGTGCCACGGACACCTATGCCTTCAAGTTTTCTCAATAGAATGCTTCTAGAGACGGTGTCAAAGGCTTTCGCAAGATCAAGAAAGATTCCAGTACATTTGTTACCATCATCTAGTTTGGTAACAACGAAGTCTACTATATCTGTAACTGCTTCTTCCGTTGACCTGTTTTTGCGAAAACCATACTGATTGTCTGAGAGAATGCCATTTTTTTCTAGATAGCTTAGTAGTCTGGTATTCATAATCTTCTCGAGGATTTTGGACAGCGATGTGAGAAGAGAAATGGGGCGATAATTGGATACAACAGTCTTGTCACCAGATTTGTAAATTGGACAGACATTTGCCATTTTGAGAGTAGATGGTACTATTCCAGAGGAGATACTAAGATTACACAGAAAAACGATCGGGGGGATAAGGTGAAGCTTGTTAAGTTTGAGAATTTTGTTTGGAATGCAATCCCATCCTGGTGCTGAAGCGTCTTTGAGATTGGAGATAATTTTATTGACTTCATAACTATCAGTTGGGCTTGCATAAAATGAGTCACTTGGGGCAGAGTTGGGATATAAACTACTGGTTATCAAAGCCAGTTCAGCTTCAGTTTTATTAAAACTTGAAAGTATTTCTGCAGCCAGCTTCTCACCTACAGATGTGAAAAAATAATTTGCCCTATCTAGAGAGTCTTTAGGGTCGGGACATGCGTGTATTAGATCTAAGTTTTTTTTTTTTTTTTTTCCTTTTTGATCCGCGATCAGTTTTAAACTTTTAGCGAATGAGTTGTAGGTAATTTGCGGGAAGAGCGTGACTCCAGCGAGCCATCTACTCCGTATTCGTGTTTACGTCCACACAAGTGTGCGTAGACTACACAATGTCTTTCCTTTTAAGTCTTTTTCTGTAACTTCTTGTGTTCAGTGCGGCAGCCAGATCGTTAGGGTGCCTTTCCAGTCTATCCTGGTATCTTTTTGTGATGTTCTTGATCTCGTCCATGACGGTACTCATTGATAGCTCATTGTGTATTTCAGCGTTCTTCACAAACCAGGGAACGCCACTAATTGACCTCAAAATAGCATTCTGCATTCTCTGTATGATGCTAATGCTCGAGTTACAGGCACTGCCCCAAAGTTGAATGCCATAAAGCCACACTGGCTTCAAGATCACTTTATATATTAAAAGTTTGTTGTCGGTACTCAGTTTGCTGTTTCGTCCCATGATCCAGTGTAAGCTCTTGTAACGGATATTAAGTTCGTGTCTCTTGGTCTTAAGATGTTTCTTCCACGTCAAACGTCGGTCCAGATGTAACCCTAGGTATTTTACACTGTCGTGGTGAGATAGTGTGACATTCTCGAGATGTACAGGTGGACAGTCACCTTTTCGCAACGTAAATGTGACGTGAACCGATTTGCTTGCGCTCGTCTTTATCCGCCACCTTTGTAGCCATGTGGTTATTTTGTCGAGACTCCCTTGCAGCATGTGAGAGGCCATAACGGGATCTGTATGGCTCGCCAGTATTGCGGTGTCATCAGCAAATGTTGCTGTAGTAACCTCATCAGCCTGCGGGAGATCCGCAGTGTACAATGTGTACAAAACCGGTCCCAGTACCGACCCTTGCGGTACTCCAGCAGTTATATTACAGAATCGCGATGTCACATCTGCTTCTTTTACTTGAAATATTCTTTCCGACAAATAGGATTTCATTAGTGAGTAGTACTGGTGGGGAAGGTTGATTTTCAGCTTGTATAACAGACCCTTATGCCAAACCCTATCGAAGGCCTGTAGGATGTCTAGAAACACTGAGGAGCAGTATAGCTTTTCTTCTAGGCTTTTCCTTATCTTGTCGTAGACCCGATGGACTTGTTCAGTAGTAGAATGCTCCTGTCTGAAGCCAAATTGGTGGTCGGCAAATTGGTGGTCGGGAATAATTTTCTCATTATTAAGAATCGGTAATATCCTGTACATCAGTAGCTTCTCAAAGATTTTGGAGAGGATTGGCAGAAGGCTTATGGGTCTGTATGAAGATACTTCGTTAGGAGGTTTACCCGTCTTGTGTATCATTATGATTTGAGATACCTTCCATGCCAGCGGAAAGTATTGGATTCTTAAAATGGCATTAAAGAGTGACGTAAGAAATACAATGGCTTTTTTGGGTAGTTGTTTCAGTATTTCTTTGGTGAGGAGATCGTACCCGGGAGCTTTCTTATCATGAAGCTTTGAGATAACCCGCCAAACTTCGCGTACTGTAGTAGGGCGCAGGGGTGGCGACATTTGAAATTCTTGTTGTAGGACGCTATCAACTAGTTCCTCATTTTCCATGTCTATGGCTGGGTTTGATGTGAAGACTTTTTCGAGGTGCCGTGCAAAGGCGTCTACCTTTTCCTGGGATGTTCGCGCCCATCCTGAAGCCGTTTTAAGAGGAGGCCTAGCATTATGAGGCCTGTTATAGTTTTTAGTGAATTTCCACAATGAATAGTTCGTTGATGCAGTGGCTGTTAAAGACTCCAGTTGGTCTTCCAATGTCTTATTATTCCAATTGTGTAGGAGTTCTTTCAGGTTTCCGGCGGCTTTATTAAATACAGCTTTATCCGCTGGTAGCCTACTTTGATGCCAAATTCTTCGAAGTCGGCGTTTGTCGAGTAGAGCATTTTTAATGTCTAGTGGATAGTTACAATGCCGATCTTTTATTGGTTTCTCTGGGGTATTAATCCAACAAGCTTCCTGGATAAGTGTTGTTATATATTTTGTTGCCTCTTCTACGTCATCTGGAGTTTTCAATGGTATATTCAGTTGTATATTGTTGTCAATGTAATTTCTGAGAGATTCCCAGTCGGTGTGTTTAGACGTAAGCATATTTACGGTCTCGGATTCTATCAACATAGTGCTTATTGTTAATATAACTGGGGTGTGGTCCGAGGAGCTGTCGTAGCAGGATTCAGGCTTGAGGTAGTGCCTTGGTAATCCTTTCAGTACAAAAAAGTCAAGGAGGTCCGGGATTTTGTTAAAGTCTGTTGGCCAGTAAGTCGGTTCACAGGTGGAGGATACCAATAAGTGGTTTTTATCTATGCTAGTTTTAAGTTGTCTTCCTCGCGTTGTAGTGAGTCTAGAGCCCCAGCTAATATGTTTAGCGTTCCAGTCACCACCCACAATGAAACGATTTCCGAGCTGGTGGAAGTATCGTGTGAACATGTTTTCGTCTATTTTATGTTTAGGGGGGCAGTATAATGCCGACACGTTAATATCGCCCGTGCTGTCCTCCACGGCAATAGTGGTTGCCTGAAGGTGTTCAGTTCTGTAATCTGGCATTAGATCTAAGTTGTTAGTAATGTCTTTTTTATGTTACATATGTTTTTTATAGCAGCCCATGTCTTTTTACTATCACCGTTTGAATCTTCTAAAGTCTTTCTATCGTGCTCATTTTTAAGGTTTTGTATCAAGTTATTGCAAATATTCCTGTAGTTTTTATACCGCTGCTGTATTGTGAAATTATCTTTATTAGTTTCTTTATTAGCTTCCATATGTAATAAGTCTCTTTTCTGATGCATTTTATTAATCCTTTAGACATCCAGGGCTTTTTGATAGATTTTGAATTTCGAATAGGTTTTGTAGTAGATTAATTTTGTACTGTTTTACTTAATGTATCGACGAAATCATCAAAAGCTTTGTTTGCATCGTCATGTTTGTATATAAAATTCCAATTGATGTTTTCTATTGCTTTTGACAAATTGGTGTAGTCAATTTAAATTTTTGGTTTTGAGTCGGGTGAGGAGCGTTGAATGTCTTTGGCGATTCCAGTAATAATTGTGTCATGGTCAGTTATACCCGAGCTGCATATAACGACCTTTACTGATTTTTTTGATTTTATCAAAACGTGGTCTAAACACGTACGGTCATTAGTAGGATAATGATGACCCGGATAAAAGCCATAGTGGCCAGTTGCATCCAAATAGTCGCTTGCACGTCTATCTTTGGATTCGGAAGAGATATCAATATTGATATCCCCCATTATAATACAGTTAGGACTTTTGCATCCTTGCATAATTTTTTCCAAAGACTCACAAAAGTTACTAATGTTATAAAAAGATGGAGACCTACATATTGCGCAGATTGTATATAATTTACCTATGTGGATAAGCAAACAATTTGCTTCACGAAAGGAAGGCTCCTCTATAGCCACCTGGAGATTATTTTTGCATAAAACAGCAATTCCGTCATTCTGATTAAAATAGTGTTTCGAATAGTGGCACACATAGTTATTTAGAGCCACTAAAGGAGTCGATGCAGTTAAACGACACTCAGTTAGGACAATTATGTCTGGCAAAAAGTCTAGTTCACTCAAAAATACGGAAAAGTTGTCGAAATTTTTATTTATGCTACGTATATTTTGGCATACTATTGTGAGTTGGGATTTAGCATCACCAATATCCAGTGAGCATTCTTTTGGCGAATTCCGTTTAGTGTTTGTGTAGATATCAGTCTTATCGAGGTCATTAATCATATTATATTGGTTATTCATAATTACTATTTATGTAAAAATGATGGAAAGTAACACTGCGAGAGATTGTACTCAGTTTGATGTGATAACAGGTCATAGAAACTGAGAAACGAATTGAATTGAGCCAGGGATGTCAGAGAAACATATGTGTGATGTGTAAAATTGATTGTGTAGTGTTGTGTAACATAACCTAAGTTGAGATTTTGTGTGAGAATAGTTGTATTGCAATCAGCCATGAAGATTAGCATATATAAAAACAATTTATAAATTATTATATAAACTGATACATCCAAACTTTACTGAAAATTAGTTAATTTTATAGGATTCCCGTAATTGTTGAAAGGTGTATTCGTTTCTGACAACCGTATACTTTTCGCCTTCCTTTTTGCGCAGAAAGATACGGCCATTCGCAGTCCAGCAATATTGGAAGTTTTCTGTTCTGGCAAAATGTTATGGTTAAGGACAATTTTTAGACCAAAGTATATCTGAACGTCCTACTTGCTGGGTAAAAGCCTCCCGTTACTCATTTCATACCTCTCTGTCTTGTAGGCGATCTCTGGCCGAAGTTTAACCCGCAATAATGATTAGATGAAAACAAATTCGATAAAACTTTTACAGCTAGATATAACTGACATCTACAGGCTGTAATGGGGGGGTGCTAATGCGATTATATTTTAAATACTGCTTCTGCCCATGTATGTGAACAATTTTCTCAAGAATAAATTATTTCAAACTACAGTAAACCACCCGGTCGTCGGCAATGAATATACTATGAATTGTTACTAACCAAACTTGAATATTACGGTATCAGAGGAAAGTCCTTACAACTTTTTAGATCATACTTACAAAACAGGCGGATGTATGCAAAAGTAAAAAACATCGATGATACTAATCACGAAGTCGTATACACTTCTAAAATTACAAGCATAAAACGTGGTGTGCCTCAAGGCTCAATTTTAGGACCAATATTATTTATTATTTTTACAAATGACTTGCTAAACTTTATGGACTACATTAAGCCTGATGTTAGACTTGTTGTCTTTGCAGATGACACTAATATAATAGTTGGGGCAAATGACTCAAACGAAGTGGCCAAAAATGTTAATGAAAGCCTAGAAATTATCTTATCTTGGTTTACAGGCCGTAAACCAATTACAGATAATTTCTAGGCTTAACTTCAGCACCTTATACTAAATACAAATAAGACAAACATTATTTTATTTAAGACTACAACTCGTAATAATGACAATATAGATGTACAAATCAAAGATGACCAGATTGTATTAGTTGACAAAGATAAATTCTTAGGGATGAACATAGACGTGCATTTAAACTGGAAACATGAGCTAGCTGCTATTGACTCTTCAATCTCATCAGCATGCTATGCACTTAGGAGCCTAAGAGATCTTTTGGATCTGAAGCAACTAAAGGCTGTATATCACGCGCTAGTTGAATCAAGGTTAAGATATAGCATCATGTTTTGGGGTAACAGTTGTAGTTACAACTGTCAGATGGCATTTATTTTACAGAAACGTGCCATAAGGTCTATAGTCAGGATCTCACAAAGAGACTCATGCAGAGACCACTTTAAAGAACTAAACATATTGACTGTACCAAGCTTATACATATTAGTAGTCCTTAATCATTTTGCTAAGTATATTCATCAGTATGAATCACAAGAGGAACGTAAAATTAGAGAAAGTACAAGACGGAAGGACCTCAAACATAAAATGTCACCAAATTTTAATATAGCAAAACATTGCTACAGGTACCAAGCTGTGGAATTATTTAATAGGTTACCGACTGAGTTAAAGTCATTAATTTATAATTTTCACTTATTTAAAACTAATCTACTTGACATTTTATTATTTTTTGTAACATTATACTGGATGAAGTACAAATCACAAGGGTTTTTGTAACATATTTTGTATTAATTAGACATTGGCATTTTTACTTTTGACATTATTGGATTAATTTGTTTTTTTTTGTTACATTTAATATTATATAATAACTGGACATTATAATTATTATTTGTGATGCACATACATTGGATAAATTTGAAATTGTATTTTCCTGAAACTATTGTAATAATTTGACAAAATAATTCATTTTTGGTAGGTATATTTAAATGATACTCAGTTTTCTTTTTGCAATTTTAATTATGTAATGTTCGACACAATGTAATTGTTTGAGAATAAATAAATGAAATGAAATGAAGTGAAAATGATTGTCGACATGTGATATTGAAAATCGTAAAATATGTTTCAGTTTGTGTAAGTAAAAACAGAAGGAGGTACAAAATATAGCCATAAAACGGAAGACCATAAACAATAATTGCGATTGAAACCTTTTGTGATTCAAGTATTGAAACCCTTGTTATCGATAGCTTTTATTATTTCGTGTATTGGTAAAACAATCATGTACCAATTTTTGTCAATATTATGCTTTTTTACCTACATCATCAGTGGCAGTTCAGTTAGCAGCAATGAAGTGTTAATGAACGCAATAAATACGGATATAAAGTACAATGACTTGTGGCATAACCATGATGTAGCTGACGGAGAATATCCCTTCATCGTATCGGTGGCATTCATTGAGGCGCTGGTGGTGACCAGGCACTGCACCGGGTCACTCATACATAAGTCATGGGTCCTCTCATCTGCGCACTGTTTCTACGACTTACTCGACAGGAAATTCTATGTCTGGTACGGCAACTTCACTGTGTCACCCATGATATCCCGACTATATTCTACAGTCTTAAAAATTCACATACATCCAGCTTTTCACAACACAAAATTTACAGAACGTGGGTTCTTCTTTGGCGATAACGACATAAGCCTGTTAAAAATCGGGAAAATTATTTTGCCATCTTATGGAAGGTTGTCAAATATTGACCATTCAAAGATGAATGGGCTCACTGTGAAGTACATTGGAGGAGCTGCTAGGTACTCCGGAAGTACCTCGAAGTACGTTGGAAGTCTGAGGAAGAAGACTATAAGTCTCGCCAAGAACAAGAGTATGGGAGAGCAGTTCAAACCACTGCAGGTCGGTGAAGGCACCGTCATCAACTGTGGAATGGAACTGACGATATGGTCCAAATATATGCTATGTATTGTCCCTAAGTGTACAGACAAGTTGCATCAACCGCTGCACGGTGACTTCGGCGGACCATTTATATATGAAGGTAAAATTGTTGGTGTGATGTCCTTAAGTTTTAAATTACCTAAAACTTTTCTATCTTCGAATGGCTTAACGCCGATAAGCCCTTATAAAGATTGGATAAACCACGTTACCAGATCAGTCAAGGACAAAAATGTGATAACTGTAAGTGAAAATTGAGATATTATGTGAAAAAGAACTTGGCAAGTGTAATGATACAAATGTATGAAAAGAGTCCGTAGCATCGTTTGTTTATGACTATGCAACTGTAGTTGGTCGTAAGATGGTTAACTATACTCAGTACATGTTGTCTAACAATAACTACCAGAGTTCTATTACTTTGTTTTATTTTAATTGTGTCTTGGGTTGATACGTAGCTGTCCAACTTGAGAGATAGAAAAATATGTGATACAGAGAGTACTAATTTTTAATAAATAAATAAAGCTAGGTACTACATACTTAAGATCAAGCTCTATGATAGTCTGTTAAGAATCAGTGATACGAACTGGGTCTAACATGATCTGTTTTTCATAAATTCTTACGTTACCAAGGTAACAATATAAATAAAAGAACATTACTGTAAAAATCGTTATTTTAAATCAAATCACACAACTCGTAAAAAATACAATTTAATTTCATAGGTTTTTTAATATAATATATGGAATATAAAGATAAGAAATTGAAAATTTTCCCGAGTTTTCGTATAAGTACCAACATTGGTATTTGTTGTTTGATTGATCGAGCTTCTATCCGCGGACCAATAACTCAACACTCAGAAAGCGGTGCCTTCATAAAAGTGCAGTGGGGTCCGCCGAGATAACGGAAAACAACATTGTATAGTATCTTCCACGCGTGGCACCACAATACCGTGGGGGAGCGCGAGTCGTCCCGAGCTGGGTTGCTTCACTATATAGTACCTAACATTCTATGAGCAAAACGTCAATGTCATTGTAGGTCTCGTATAATACGAAATACAAACCATTTGAAATGAATCGGACTTTATCATTTGACGTTTCTTGCAAAATGTTCCGATTCTTAATAAAGTTGCTTTTGATAACAATTACAGTCTCCAGTTTCATAAACAAGATCAAAGCAACCAAATCCTTAAGATCTGATGAAGGTTCAGACGTCGAAGCAAAGGATTTTCCATTCATCGTTGCAGTAGCAGGTCTTGTAATAAAGGGAAAGCTCAAAGAAGTTTATAGAGTTGGTACAGGTGTACTGTTAACTGGAACCTGGGTGCTGACTGCCGCCCATATTTTTGATGATATAGACCCAGAGGTTCGTGATAAACTATGTGTGTTGTATGGTGACTTCACACGGTCGCCTTACGATACTGGTATGTATACTGAAGTGTTTGACATTTATAGTCATCCTGGCTTTTATGCAATGCCATTTATTTCCGAAGACTTGTTCTTTAGCATCAATGACGTGGCTCTCATGATCATTAGCAAGATTTCCGTGGCGACCTACGGCAGACTGTCGTCTGTCAACCATGCCTCTCTGCTGGGGCTGACCGCAAAGTACATCGGATTTGCCGACACTAAGAAATCAGGAGATGATGTGGATCTGAATTTGAAACTTGGGCACGGGATGGTTAGGAGATGTGGTCCTCCAGAAATAGGGTGGTCCCAAAATTTGCTATGTATCATACCGTCCTGTCAAAAAAAAAGTCAAACAATTAGTTATGCTGGATCTGGCGGCGAACCACTTTTTGTTGACAACCAAATAGTCGGAATTTTTTCAATGAATTTCTCTAGTAAAGCATCTATTTTGTGGCCTGCGTTTACTCCGGTTGACATGTACCTTGATTGGATTAATGATCTGATAAAAAGATATGAATGAACAGTATCACGTGTCGCGAAGGATTCAAGTCGTTATTGGTGTTATTTGAACAACCGAATATGCTTATAAATTATGAATATTTTATTCACTAATATAACATCATTCATTGCGCTGTCAAAACCCAGAAGAAGCAAAGCAAATTGTTTTATTGTACTTAACTACGTATTCAGCAAGTGTCGATATGCAGATATATGACGGTGGACCAACGAAGGTGGTCAGGAATGCGGGAGGCACAACACTGGAGAAATGCCGTGCAACTCAGCATTTGGAAGATTCTTACAAAATTATTATTGTTATTTAGTTATTAGGGACATATTATTAGGTACGTAATACATGTTAAAGTTTAAATAAAACTATGAGTACATAATAAATTAGCAAACATATAATCCACACCATTGTCCACAGATTAATATATGAACAAATAGGAAACGAGAGAGTATCGTTCATATAGCCAGATATTTTTTTTTTCCTAGAAAGGGAGAAGATATCTATGTCCATGAAGTTTGTGTTGTAGTTTTTCACAAGTTGACGAAGAGGCACCCATGCCCCAGCGTTGGTCCTATATGAACACATGGAACAACCGGGGCACGTGGGCCTCCCTTCTGTTAACATTTCGGGGCACTGTATAGCGCAACTTATTTGTGATTTCAATACAATAGAATCTATTGTTATACAAACCATGTAGCATAATGGCCACCAAAAATAAGCGCCGAGACTCTAAACTTAAAATAATATATCGCTGTAACAACTGTGTGTATGGAAACCTCGAATTATAACATCTATAGTTAATTGTGCGTAGAAACTTTTTCTGCACGACTTCTAATTTAATGTTATATTTGAGGTAAAACGGTTTCCAGATAGGAATGGCGTATTCTAATTGAAACCTTATTAAAGTTTTGTATAATACCAAAAAGGTAGATAGTCGCACAAAGTGTTTAGAGGCTCTCATGACAAAACCATAAATCTGAAAGGCTTTATTTATTATGTTTTCAATATGCAAGTCAAAATGCAGACATGAATCAATAGTAACACCAAGGTCGCGTACGGATTCTACTATATTTAATTGTTGGCTATTCAAAGTATACTCTAAATTTTGTTTTTTTTTTGTTTTTAGTAAAAGATATACTGTAATATTTTGGAAGACTGAGGGCCGATTTCACCAATGTAACTAATCGCGATTAGTTTGTTTGTGGAAGTTTGTCAGCGGTCTCAACCAATCAGAACGCTGTATTTGGATAAACTGAGTTTAGTTAAACTAATCGCGATTAGTTTCATTGGTGAAATCGGCCCTAAGAAAGAGTTTGTTATCTATACAGTAGGTATTAAGTCTGTGAAGATCTTCTTGAAGCATTAGGCAGTCATAAATTTTTTGGCAATCTTTATAAACTTTTATATCATCTGCGTACACTAAGAAATTCGCATTAACAAAACAATGTTTTATATCATTTATAAACAAAATGGATTTATAAACCAAATCCAAACCTCGCTGTACATCAAAGCCTCAGAAGCCGTGCACGTTGCTGAGAATAAGAGCAGGCGGAGAAACTTCATCAAAGAGAAGGTTTTGAAACCATGATGTGGTCGCGACCCCCAGCTTTGGGGAATCGGTGGGAGGAGGATAAACAAAATGACAAACAAGGGCCCAAAATGGATCCTTGAGGAACACCGGACTTAACAGCCACAATATCAGATTCAAACTCATTAATAATAACCTTTTGTGTCCTGTTATTAATGTATCATGTAAACCAATGAAGTAAGTTGCCTCGGATTCCGTTGAAGGGGAGCTTTTCCAAAAGAATTGTGTGATCCTCCTTGTCAATATCTTTCCGAAAATCAGTCTACTCAGCATCTACCTGGACTCTCTTGTCCATATTTTCAAAAATAAAGTTTGTAAAAATCATAAGATTGGTCGTAGTCGACCGCCGTTTTGACGCCCGTTGTTCCGGTATAATAAGGCTATGAATTTGGGGGTATAGAGCGCCGTGCACCAGTCTCTCGAAAAGCTTCGACAAGGTATAAGATATGGGGTGGTAGTTTTCTACACAGTTTTTATCTCCACTTTTATAAACAGGCGTTATAAATGCGCTTCCAAACGTTAGGAAAGACACCTTTAGGAAGCATTTATTGAAAATTAAGTGCAACACAGTACTGATGTTATCGGCCGTTTTAATAAAGAACGTAGGTGGTATACCATCGGGGCCAGCGCCCTTAGATGGGTCTAATAATTTGACTGCGCCCTGTACAACTTCTTTTGTTAGGTAAATATCAGATATAAATGTGGGGCTATAAAATGAAGTGTGTGGCTACATTGCCTAATGATAAATTTGGATATAATCAGAAATATTAAAAACAGAATCAATCAAAACTAGAATAAAACTAAAACACAATTAAATCAAGTAAAAATCAATTAACAATCAAATAAAAGACAAATTTCAAATTCAAATTACAAATAAAATAAAAATAATTGAATTAAATGAAAATGAAAAAAAAAAAAAACAAAGAAAAGTCAAATTAAAATCAAACTAAAACCAAACTTAAATCAATTATAATGAAATTAAAATCAACAATAATCAAATTAAAATCGTAAGTTAATAAAAATCAAACTACAATAAAATATCAACTCGTAATCAAACTAAAAGCAAATTAAAATCAGGCCAAATACAAATTAAGGACAAATTAATAAATCAAATTAAGATTAAGATCAAATAAAATTCAAGAGGGTAGAGAAAACAACAAACACACCTGGTTTTGGTTCTTGTAAGTGTAGTTCAGAGTTGAGATGAGTTGAGTGTAATGTGTGTAGTGTGAGTGAAGTTGGGTTCGCACCTTTATTCTCGTGTATTATGCGGCCGTGATTGTTGAAGTTGTAGTTATGTGCTGAAAGTAAATAACCCTTCTGTCTCCTCGAGTCGGGTCACTCCAGCTAAGTTTAGTTTATTATTTGCAGTGTTATACAACTTGCAGCTTAAGGTGTTAAACTAATGTCTAGCAAATAAGGTTCTACAAGAGATTGCAGGGCATATGGATTTCATGCGTTTTTTTTGTTCTGTGATTTCATCTGGTTTGGTTGTGTTCTTTGGATGGATTTTATTTATACCCGTATGTCACGGGTATAAGATATCTCACGCGACGTTTTACAAACAGGCAGATAATTTTTTAGTTTTAATAGTTTAGTTGAGAGCTGTTAAGATTAGTAAAAAATAGAAACAAGTCGAAACAAATAGTACCAACGATTTCATAATTCAAATACAGTAATGCCCAGTTTTTTTATCCGTAGTTCACTTAACTACACGGAGCACACAACCTGGTTGTGTGCTCCGTGCTTAACTAATGGATATAATTTTCGGTAAAATGCGTGTGTTATCAATTGATAACCTAACAAACACCAAAAAAAAATGATCAAAAAAGTTGGAAAGTAAATTATTTGACCATTTGTGAAACAAAAAATCACACTAATATTATAAAAGCGAAAGTTTGTGTGTGTGTGTGTGTGTGTGTGAGAGAGTGTGTGTATGTGGGTGTTTGTATGTTTATTACTTCTTGACGCTCAAGCGGCTGGACGGATTTTGATGAATTTTGGCACAGAGGTATATATGGTGGGAATAGGTTCCCTTGGGATATTTTTCATTCACGCGGGTGAAGCCGCTGCCAGAAACTAGTTGATTAATAAACTCGTTACCGTATACCGAAATTTTAATCCATTGTTTACCATAATTTAACCATTGGTAGAGTTAACAACGGATAAAAAACTGGGCATAAGTAAAAAAACTCACAAGCACTCTTGAAGAGGAATTAAAGAACCTCACAGACTTGTGGTCCAGCAAAGTCGGTTGCAAAAAACTTACCAATGTTCGTTTTGCTGGTGATATCAATCTATTCAATCCGACTGCTACCGAGTAACAACAGATCCTTATCATTAAGGAGTTCCAGTGGACTTCTGCCTACTTCATCAGTTCATCTTCACTAAAATCGCTATATGTATGCCTTTTTTAATTATTTTTTTATTATCCATAGGCTTGCGCTTGACCACTATCTCACCTGATGGTAAGCGATGATGTGGTCAACGATGAAGCACGCTTGCCTAGAAAAACCCATTCACTCTTGACTTAAAGACCCCCAGATTGTAGCTATCGGGAAACACAGACTCCGGCAGGGTATGCCACTCCTTAGCTGTACGCATAATAAAAGTGTCCCCAAAACGTTTCGTGCGTATGGGTGGGATGTCCACCATGTGCCAATGACGCATCGCCGTACGTCTGGTAGTCCGATGATGGAACGGGCTGGGCGGAATCAAGTCATGCAATTCCATCGCACACTCCCCGAAATGTAATCGATAAAAAACCGACAAACTGGCAACTCGGCGACGATGTTCAAGGCTCTGGAGCTTTGACTTGACCAGTGCCTCATTGCCGATGAGTCTCTTGGCCCGCTTTTCAATCGACTCCAGTGCATCTAGCTGGTATTTGGCAGATCCGTCCCAGACATGAGAACAGTACTCCATGCACGATCGAACTTGCGCTTGATACAAGTTGAGCAGCTGTTCCGGCGTGAAGTACCTTCTCACCTTCGCAAGGATCCCCAACTTTTTGGCAGCCAGCTGAGCCTTTGCCTCAATGTATGGCCCAAAATTGAGAGTCGATGTCAACGTAACGCCAAGAAGCTCAAGATGGTCCGCTATTAACGTATCGTCGGTATCGTTGCACATGCTGAGATAGGAGCCTTTTTGGTCTCGCACGGGGTTTTTTATATTTTATTGTTGTTTGTGTTTCGCTTATCTCGTGTCTCCTGTGCGGGTCACAAATAAATATATTTTCTTTCTTTCTTTCTTTTCTTTCTATTGGCACGGTTACACCACCGAAGGTTGGAGCCGGGTGAAATTGGCTCCTTTTAGCGGAAAAAAGACGCCTGGGTTTTAGCAGCATTAAACTTGACCAGATTGGCATCGCCTCATTCGGAGTCTGCCTGCAAGGACAGGTTCGAACGCTCCACCATGGCCTCACGGAGAGACTAGATCTGCGGCCCGGTGGCCCGTGCGTTGGACAAGTATCTCTCAGCAACAGTGCTGTCGTCTGCATACCCAAAGGTGCCGGGTTTTAGCAGATCGTTAATGTGCAACAAGAATAATGTTGCTGAGAGTACCGACCTCTGAGGGACCCCGGCATTAATATCCAATTGGTCCGAAGAGCAGCCATCGATAACCACTCAAATGGACCGATCTCTCAGGAAGTCTGCAATCCAATCACACAGACCACCGGGCAGACCGAATGAAGGAAGCTTACCGATAAGGCTTTCGTGCCAGACCCTATTGAAAGCCTTCGAGATGTCAAGGGAGATGGCAAGCGCTTCCCCGTGCCTCTCGATGTCTGCTAAGGATATCGTTAGTTTCTAGGTATGCCAGGAGCTTAGTGTTAAGTACACGCTCCATACTCTTACAGAGTATGGACGTTACAGAGATGGGTCTGTAGTTGGCCGGGTCAGCTCGACTGCCCTTCTTACGCATGGGCTGTACGTTGGCTTGCTTCCAAGCATTCGGTACTTTTCCAGTCTCATATGAAAGGCGGAATAGGCGTGTCAAGATCGGAGACAGTTCAGGCGCACAGGTTCTGAGAACTATAGCTGGTATGCCGTCAGGGCCGCTAGCCTTGTTCACGTCGAGGTTGCGCAGCACCATACGGACGTCCTTTTGATGGATGCGAACGTCGGACATACTCGACTCGCATCCTTCAGGAGAAGGAGGGGGCCGCGAATCACCAGGATTCAGACGCGAAGATGCCGCAAAAAGAGAGGCAAATAAATTTGCCTTCTCCTCAGCGGTGTGAGCCAGTGACCCATCGGGTTTCAGCAGTGGTAGTAGTGAGGGACGGCAGTAGTTCGACTCGACCGCCTATAATATTTGAGGAGTTTTATCTATTTCCTTGGGATCCCATCATAAAATTCTGACCTAATTCCCATGGGACTATCTGAGAAGTATACCCACTCAAAAAAAGAAAAAAAAACAAATCGGTCCAGGCGTCTATGAGTGATCGGGGAAAAAAAATAAGCTACTTACTCCTTTTTTTGTAGTCGATTAATAAATTATTCAAACCTACCTACATACATACTTAAACTCACGCCTTTTTCCCATGGCATTAGGCAGAAATTTCAGTGCACCACCCACTACGACCCTTACATACACCTTCGGCTTCGATTACAATCATACATCTACTCATTTATGTACGACATTATTCAGAATCACATAATCACATCTTCAGCCAATTCATGTTCCCACTGCTGGGACACAGGCCTCCTCTCTGTGAGAGGGGATGGGCCGTAATCCACCACGCGGGCCCAGTGCGTGTTGGTGGATGTCACATGTCTCCGATTTTTTGCTTCTAGGACATGCCGGTTTCCTCACGATGTATTCCTTCACCGTTTTTGAGAGCAGTGGTGATGAAACAATTTACACAAAGTAAAACGCCTGCCAGGGTTCGAACCCACGACCTACAACTTGTAAGTGGCGGTCGATACCACTGGGCCACCACAGCGAGCAAGTGAAAAGAAGTGCTTTATTCAGAATAGTGGCAGAAATTCATTAGGCAATAGCAATCTACGCCAAATCATTACATATTACTACATAATTTATGTAAAGTCATGACCTGAGCCAAAACTTGCCAGAGCCGAAAGTCCAGCCAATATTAATTGCCGGAATCCTTTTACTAGCCACTTCTTACTTAAATCTTGCTAACTGGACCCTGAAATCTGCAGCTAGGTTTCTTGGCTGCATGCCACGCCATAATATTTTACTTCTTCATTTTTTTAAGTTACACTCGCTTTAATTAAGTGCTTCTAACTTAAACCTCAACTTTGTTGGTTCACACAACGAAACTGGACCTTAGCCCCATAAAAAAAAAAACAAAATAAAGCAGTTTCTATGAACATGTTTCAGATTACTGCTGCAGCGGAGTGATTTCGAAGTTAAGTGGTTCTAGAGTACCCTCGAGATAAGGTGTTTGTGTCTTGGCAAATCAAATATTGTTGGTATTGAATTACCGTCCAAGTGCTCGCAGTCACGAAACAAACGCCTAATTTATATGCTAATCAAATTGGACCACATTACCAATTAATCAATCTACTTAGGCTATAGCTGACCACAGTGTCACATAAACACAGTACGGTATTTGAGGATTGGCCGTATTCAACAAATTGGAGGAGCTCAGTTTTATTAAAAACTAGCTGTGCCAGCGGCTTCGCTCCCGTCATCTGCCTGCCAAGCCAACCCTACTTACATACCTACATCCCATGTTTTTTTCTAGGGTCATTCTATCGCGACTAATCTTAACACCGCCATTCAGAAAATGACTTCAAATGCACAACGCCATCTATTGAATATCGAGTTCAACTGTCCGAGTAACTAAATTGCGTGTGCTGTGATAATTTTACTTCTTGAACACTTTAAATTCATCTAACTTTTGATAGACTGAACTGATTGCGATGAAACGAAAACTAAGTAATTCTTCAAGTTACGCACAATTTTTATGTATAATAGTCATCTACATTGGTTTCGTATATTTCACGTGATGAGTGCACAAATAAACAGACAAACAGACAAAAATTCCAAAAATACTGGAAATGGGGTCTGTTGGTTACCCTTTAACACCCTGGCTATATTTTTTGGAAATTTTTTCGATGTACAAAAAATATTTATTATATGTAACATCAAAGAATTTACTTAGAAGCTTTTTTTCCCCTATAATATCGTTATTAAGATTGAAGCCTTATTGAAAGCCAACATTTTTCCAATTTAACTCCTATTACACAGACTAATATATCTGATTTAATATCGAATCACCGTGGCGTTCAAACGTACGATAACAAAGTAATACAGGTAGATAATTAATATGATCATAATAATATTTATAGAGGTAGCTTTCCAGGAACATTTTCCGAAGTCCGGCCACGTTTGTGCCCGATTCGGCATCAAATGACGTTAAATAGTCCACAATTATTGCCATCATTACTGTTACATTATCGTTTAATGCGATTCTCATCATTACACTCTCCAGCAAAATAAAAACAGTGCTTTATTTTAAAATTTTAAATGAACTCATTTTTCTATAATGGACCCTTAGAAAATCCGTTTCGTGTTCGTAGAACCTTTTAATAAAATATCCAAAATCGACCATTACTTGCTGTACAATGGCGTCGTGACACTGGCTGAAATAAAATTGTCGGACGATCCCGGCCAGATCAGTTTTAAAAGAAGAATTCTTTGCGAAGCGGGCTTATATGAATTCTTCCTCTATTTTGAGTCAGCAGCCGATCTTTTTCAAATCCAAATCCATTGTCTGGACGGTTGTGGGTTATTCTCAGTGAAATGCAAACAAAATGGAATACGAGGCAGGAAGCTGTAAAAATCATAGTGTATTTTATGAGGTTGAATTGCAACCGCCTGCCAAATGTAATTGAGCATGTTCATGGCCGTCTAATATAACTATTTTGTATATACCGCACTACGAGTAGTTTTCTTATTATAAACTAAAGACCTATCAGCTATTTAAATGAACATACATTACAGGTACACTTAATTGGAAACAGTGGCAAATTGTTTCCGAACAATCGCCGACATTCACAAAGTTTTTGTATGTGTTTATTACGTTAATCCCACCAGAACAACAATCCTGTTTTAATTGGTTTTAAAACAACAACATCGGCGTTAAGTGGAAAACTCGTGATTACATTTATTTCCTGTAAAAAATTAACCAAATTTTAAAAAATGCTCTAATATTCACATATTTTACATAAAAGTGTGTTACAAAAATATGTATCCATAAAGATCACCTATACTGATTATTTATGTTGTAAATAATGTGTAGAAATTCTGTATGCTAATAAGTCCTTCCGACAAGGTTACGAACTTAGCAATTACGAGTATTTTTCTTTTCATCTCCCATTACCTCGATCATTTATTAATTAATAAACGGCTCTATTTTGACTAGCCAACGTTTACGAGCTTATGTTACTAATACAACAGCTGTATTCTTATTTCAGAAATCAACACAGTCTCGAAATACAATGTGACTAAAAAGTATCTAGGAAAAATCACAAAGACTCGCATTCCCCCAGAGCAATAGTGAGCAGTCTATACAAAAAGACTTTACTAAAGTCCTTGAGCAGACAAGTTTTATCTCTATTTTTTGCGGGATCTTAAGGTGTAACGCGTTTTGTCCGACTACAGGATTGACAAGCGCTGCCGAGAATTTAGCCAATCTCAAACATTTTGGATTTTTGACAGTCGTCATCACTGAAGAATGTCTATCTGTCTAGAGCCTCTTTTTAGGTGATGTTATGCGCGGTGAAAATTGACAGTTAGTGCGTAAATTATACAAAATTGTATTACGTATCGATTTTAAATCTATTGACCAGGTTGGTAAGAAAATTGATTTCCGTTTAAGAGATTCTGTGTTGCAATTTAAGCATTATAAGCATTTTCTTGCGAATAGGCACAGTATTTTTAACCGATTTTCGAAAAAGGAGGATGTTCTATGTTCGACTTCATGTGTTTTTTTTTGTGTATGTTCACCGATATCTCTGTCAATTGTGGACCGATTTTGAAAATTCTTTTTTGTTTGAAAGTGTATGTGCCGAAATTGGTCCCATTTTAATTTGGTGAAGATCTGACGAAGAACTTCGAAGATATACAACAGAACTCTTCAATAAATAACGGCAAATCTCTCGGGACTGCAGTAATCGCATGTCTGTTTATTGTTTGTACCATTTCATAATATAACATCACGCCAGCACGCTTTAAGGGGTTCGCAGATCTCTCACCGGTCTCGGACCGGTTATGATCAAGTTTTATGATATTTTGGTAATCTACTCGTATTCTGGCGTTATAGGAAACTTACTAAACAACTTGCCTATTAGGCAGGCAAAACTAAAAAGTGAAAAATAAATTACTTTTTTACAAAAATATACTACCGACTTCCAAATAAGAAAACTACAAAGTGAAAAATAAAAAAATGGTACCTACGAAAGACACCGACTTCCAAAAATGAAGTTATTTTTCTTATTGTAGTTTTCTTATTTGGAAGTCGGTAGCATTTTTTTGTAAAAAGTTTTTTGCCCTTTTATTCGTCGCTAAGGATTATGCCTACGAAGGTAAATGAGGGTGGAAACGTGTTATTTTGACAGAGGTTTCACGAGGCGGTCCTCAGAGAACCACCTATTGAGAAGTTTGTGTTTAGATCAAGTTTTTTTTTATAATCTATAGACTAGCGTTTGACCACTATCTCACCTGATGGTAAACGAACCCATTCACTCTTGACTAAAAGACTCCTAGATTTTAGCTATCGGGAAACACAGACTACGGCAGGGAATGCCACTCCTTAATTGTACGCATGATAAAAGTGTCCCCAAAACGTTTTGTGCGTATGCGTGGGATGTCCACCATGTACCGATGACGCATCGCAGTACGTCTGGTAGTCCGATGATGGAACGGGCTAGGCGGAATTATATCATGCAATTCCATCACACACTCCCCGAAATGTAACCGATAAAAAACCGACAATATGGCAACTCGGCGACGATGCTCAAGGATCTGGAGCTTTGACTTAACTAGTGCCTCATTGCCAATGAGTTACTAGACCCGCTTTTCGATCGACTCAAGTGCATCAACCTGGTATTTGGCAGATCCGTCCCAGAGATGAGAACAGTACTCCATACATGATCGAACTTGCACTTGATACAAGTTGAGCAGCTGTTCCGGTGTGAAGTACCTTCTCACCTTCGCAAGGATCCCCAATTTTTTGGCAGCCAGCTGAGCCTTAATGTAACTTATTTCGCCCAGTACATAAAACCAAAAGAGAAAGATTTTGCCTTTTCCCACCCAAGTTACCCAAATCAAAAACATATAAAAAAAACATACAAAATGGCAGAAGTAAGATATCAGAACAGCATGTGTGTCCTGCTGCCATATCACCATGAAGTGAACAATTCAATAAACGACTCCACGCGCTTCCTTATTCCGGTCACGTATAAGCACAGACTAAAAAAATAGTTTCTCTCATGTTCCGCCGGTGAAATTATAGAATATTTTTGGGAATTTGTGAACTAATAAAAATATTCGTGCTGTTTGAGTATTGACATGACCTTTCACCGGGTTTTGCATATCTGAAATATAAAAAGCTGATTTTTGAGGCTTGAAAGTGATATCCAATGTTTTAAACGGCGAATAGTTTTTTTATGATTGAAGTCTACTATCACGAAGTAGTCGATGTAAATAACGCTCACCTAGAACTGTGTAATCACAAGCAAAGAAAAGGCGACCCATTGAGTCACAGTGGGGATATAAGGATGGTGACATGTTGCATCTTCTTGTACGTACTAATACACAGTTACAAATTACGTCTAACTACCATGATTGGTTATTACGAGCACCTTCATAAACGTGTCTATTTTGTACAAAATGTATACCAAAGCTGACCGCAATTATTTGACCAAGTAGCCATTTAACTACTCCAGTCACACAATGGTTCTATTATTATATTAGTTACTCTGGACTGTCCACCTTGCTAAGTGGTTATTATAATACCCTGGCGATAAGCTATTCTTACATAGTTTTTGAATAAAGTATAAACTTCAATCAAAAAGCAACTTAGAAAGAAAGGAAAGTATTAACCAAAGATCCAAAACAGAAATCTGTAAGAAACAGAGTTTTTGATTAAACTTAATTTTCATGAATGATACATCATGGTAGAATAGATTGCCGCAATAACCATAATTAATTAAATTGATATTTATGTTTGATAATAATTAACACCAAATACAAAAGTTTTTTAAGTAAATCCTACGTCATTTTAAAAACTGGTGTAGAAAAGAGAAAAAAATAAGGTTGCTAGCTCTCAGTTACTAACTTTAATTTACCTGCAAAACCTGGATACCCATAAAAAGCAGCTAATTGAGAGCTAGTTGATATGGCATACGTACCCACGATACAGAAGTTCTTAGTGTCGGGTAGAGTTAAAAAAATATAAACAAAAAATCGAATATCTAGTTGCGGCGAGATGCGGTCAGGCAACCCTGCAGTAATCTATTCTTCTGTCAAGAGTAATTCATAAAAATCAAGTTTCATCATAAACAAAATACTTCTAGATTAGATTATTATATTATTTTCTTAACATCAGGCGAGATCACAGAACAACAAAAAACGCCTGTCTTCTCTGTTCTGTGGGCGAGATAGTGGTCAAATGCGTAACTATAAAGAAAAATAGAAAAGATTTTTGCTGTGAGATCTCAGTATATATTTACTGTCAAAAAAATAAACATGCCTATATATAATATTAGGCAGAAAGAAGGTCCTATGTTTCAAAAAGTTACGTCATGCAAGTACATTTTCTCGAAACCATGTGCCAAGCAAGAGAGGAAAATCCTTAACCACTGAGCTCTCACAACACTCACAATCAAAAATATTATATAATAAATCTGAAACGCAATCTTTGATTTTGACCACGAATCTCAATCAAGATTAGCCACTGTAATGGCTGCTATAGAAGTTCTACAATATCGCAGAATAATACTAAAACCACTTTATTAGAGATCTTAATCGTGGTTTGCCTCAGCCCACGTCCAAACATGGAGTCTGTATTAAAGATGGCTGTAATTCATAGTCCCCGCGCACCGCGAGTCTATTGAAAATGTGGAGTATTGGGTCACTCTGGCGACGCTGCCGTTGGCACATGGTTTTCATAGCCGTTAAATGGTTTAGATGCAGATTGCATTTCAAAGAGTAATGTAGGGTTTTTATGATCAAGTCTGGTGATGTGAGATTAATTTAGCAATGATTTTGTTGTAGACTCCAGAGCTGTATAATAATGAAAATATATTATTACTCTTTGAAAAAACTGTAAGTAATCGGACGTTATAAAAATTATTAACCGGAGCTTTGTATGTGAACCATGACAAGCAATCAAATTTTAGCCTTTAAAAACGACTACTTCAATTCTCCAATACAGGTTTTCGTTTCAGCATTTTCACCAGTCTCCAGAGACCTTACCCAACAAACTGAACAGTTTCACTTATATTCGTCTGTGTGAAGACTCACAGTTACTTTCACTCGAACTGCCAACATAGATACACATTCAACCTTTTCGAAGTCGGTTAACAAACCAGGAAATACGTGTTTAGTTTAGTGAAACGTGCTTTTGTTCGGCAGGAAATCGACGCCAGGCGTAGAAGTAAGCGTGTAGATTTATCGTCGGTGGCCGAAGCGTATTTCAACGCTTGTCTTGCAAGATTTGTCGTGAGTGATGAGCGGACGCGAGAGAGTTTTGTGTGATTTAATTGCATGTGGAATAGTTACTAAGTTGGAGAAATATTTATTTAATACTTCATGCGCACAACGTACACAGACTGTTTAATGCCTTAGGCATTTTCTACCAGGCGACCTTTGGGTGATGCAGAGACAAATAGTGGTAGGTGCAATATTGAAAGTAAATCACGATACTTATGGTAGGTTATTCAAATACAAAGCTATACAAACATAAGTACAATAAATATATACAATATATCATACTCAAACAAATAAACTAAATACACGAATATACTTAAACAGTTAGTGGTAGCAGATATTTGGAAAACGGTATGGCTGTGACGATACTACTGCCAACACCTCACGAACATGCTCGCGAGCTTTCACTTTGAATGCCAATCGGTTGCTTGCCGTCCAGATTTCTTGGGGGAGCGCATTCCACAGAGGAATAGACTGAACGAAGAAAGAATGTCAATGAAATGGTATCATAAAGTCAGTGTGAAACATTGAAGAAGACGGTTATGTGAAGATTAAAGTTGCACCATCTGAACAGTGTTTGAATGATGCAAGTAATACTTTGTTGCTTACACTATCACGATACAAATATTTTATCATGAAATAGTGCATCTACGCTACAGACTTTTAAATAGACTTCCTTTCTGATACACCGACATTTGTCTGTACATACTGTTGTTACCCAATCATTATACGAGGAAATTCAAATCGATTATATTTTTTATTATATATGATATACGATTAGACAAGTTTATGTGTTAATTGCCTACTTACTCTCAATACTTGTACCACTCACCGACCTCACAGATTCGTCTTCAGCGAAAAAATAAATTATTATTTTCTCCTGAAATTACTTCTCTCGGCGTTTTATGATTTGTATGTTACAATACAAAAGTTTATCCCTTTGTGAGCGAAGGATTTATTTATTTTTATTAACATTCAGCGGGTGATAGCAGTTGTATGACGATGTAAATTGTAAGTTGTCCTCTTTCCATATTGATGTGTGTTTTATGTGACACTACGCTTGCAGCGTAATTTAGGTCTTGTAGTTCGTTTCTTCAAGCAATGTTTTTATTAGAAATATATTTAGCTATAGTCAAGCAATTATAATACCCATTTTTATTTATCACTGTCCATATGTAGTAATTTGCTTATTCAACGTGTCAAAACAAGTGTATTTTACACTCTTGTATAGATTTTAAAGAAGATTATCTCCAAAACTACCGGTCCGATT
Organism: Orthosia incerta; assembly: GCA_948252205.1. Taxonomy (NCBI): domain Eukaryota; kingdom Metazoa; phylum Arthropoda; class Insecta; order Lepidoptera; family Noctuidae; genus Orthosia; species Orthosia incerta. Next base: position 68,005,463 of record OX411741.1, read on the forward strand.
AATAAAAATATTTCAGTTATGGACGCTGTCTATATTATACACAATCGTCTGAGTTATCAAAATTATTTTAATCCTAAAATAAAGACATATTTTTTGTAGGTTAGGAAAATTATTATAATTGTCGTCACACAGCCTCAATCTGTTTTGTCATGACTTAGCTTTTATACAAAGATCATGATAACATACACAGCATTTTACTAAAGTAATCACTTGATAACATTTGCAGTCAATTTTAAAAGTCAACCGTGACAAAAAAAATTGTCACCCTGTGCTTCCTTCAATACATAGCTTTCTAGCCCAAATTTCAATAAATTCCGTCCGTCCGCCATCCGGGTAATCCGGCGCAGTCTGTTCCGCGTCCGGGTCAGTCCGGGGCGGTCCCGACTCCGACAGATTAGAATTCAGCATGCATATCCTCCAAATATACCTATCACAATCTTCTCGCTGGAATGAAAATTGCAAGGACTTTTTCTTATATATTTTTTTATTTTTTTTTATTTCTACGCATTCACAAAATTCTTACATAAAAAATAACATTTAATTATGATATATATTATAAATCTTTTTGTGGCTAGATTATGTGCGCTATCGATTCAGGTTTAAGTTACTTGATCACAGTCTGTCTGATAGTTGTCAAAATGTTTTACTTTTTTTTAAAACAGACTTTATCTAGATAGAACACACTCTGGCAATAACACTATCTGCGTATGTTGCTTACATTTCAAAGATTTAAATCATTGGAATTGTCCTCACGGCCGCGCAATGCAGAGTTGTGCGAAAGTATCTATACTAAGAAGAATGAAACTCATAGAAGAAAACTTTTTTAAGACACCCTGGTTTCTCAAAATAAATTATCGAAGCCTAACGCCAGTCAAATGTTGCAATGAGCTTTTCAAATTCTGTCGAGAAATTGCAGGAACCAACTATAATAATACCACTGCTCTGAGTGGAGCCGAAGACAGAGAGGCCTGGAAGCACCTCATCAGTGAATCCGTCAAAGCTTACCAGGACAGGCACGACCTTCAGCAATGAGGGACACGAATAAGAAGAGAAGAACTATAATAAATTGGCTAATTTTTCACATCAATTCTGAAGTCATATAAAATTGCAGATAACGGACCATCTTTTGACGCGGTAGGGGTAGTAAATCTAAACAATTTACATCTTTGAGTGCTACGACCTACGCGCCACGACACTACTGTGCTACGAGCTACAGCGTAGCTTTGATTCGGTCACTTTCAATCGGCACATTGAAAGTGTTTGTAAAGAGTCAAATACGAAAATGCTTCTGAATCTACTGCGACTATTCTCAGAATAAATACAACAAACATTAAAATATATAATGGAAGAGTGGAGTTGTGGTTAAAGTGAAAGTAAAAGACAATTTTCAGTATATTATTCTCCTTGAAAATGAAATATGTATAAATTGCCTTGTTTTGACATCTGTATCTTTTGTTTACCTTTGATCTACAAATAAAAATGTTTGAATTTTATTATCAAACCTAATCACTTAAATAGGTTAACATTACTGACATTTACCGGGTAATAAAAAAAACAACGCAAAGTTTGATTTAACGTAATAGGAATTCGTGTGACATTATTCGGCTGTGAATAGTCTAGCAAATGTTAAAGTTAACGTGTTTTTGCCGCTCCAATACTCGTTGGGAGGAACTCAACACAATGCCAATGTGTTTCTGTGTTATTATTATACTGAATGTTAAAATCAAATCTAAAGTACGGGTTGGCACAGTGGCTATGGCCTTGCCTCTTGCGGTAGATGGTTAATAATAAATAAAATAATACCTATAAAGTTCGACAGTAACCTAGATCCAGTGGTAGCCACCACGCAGGAGGCCCAATGGTGGCCCACTGGGCCTGCGTGATGGGTTATTGCCAATTTCCTCTTCCTAGAAAACTAAATAAATGCACAACGATATCAATGTCCCCAGTGTGAGAACCTCCTTACCCCGTTTCCAAAGCAAGTGTGAAACGGCCTTCGTCTCCCCCACAGGGGAGGAGTCCCGAACACCCGACTATCTCACACAAAGGGGTAACGCAGGAATCCTTCAGTTTCGATGTTTTTTTCAGCGCATCTGTAACGGGTCGCCCGTCGTCAGCCTCTGGGGAGCTAATTACGTAAATTCTTTGTTACCCATCCTTCCCAGGGTTAGGGCTGCCAGAGCAAATCTATGAAAAGGTCGGACAATTTGGACATTTTGTTCACGGAAATTTTGTTGTTATTTTTTCTGTGGTTGTGGTTAAAATAGGTTTAAAATTCTGATTTATATCGATATGAATTAATCTTATGATTTAGATGTTTCACGAGAGAGTGCGTCACAACGTTTGGTCGCTGATAATGACGAACCAAGGGAACGACGTCTACAAGATTTGCGGCAGCGTGCGGCACAACGTGTAGCTACTGAAAATGATGAAAAACGTGAGCAATGTCTACAAGATTTGCGACAGCGTGCGGCACAACGTTTGACCTCCGAAAATAATAAACAACGAGAATACCTCTCAGAAGAACAAAGTCGTCGAGACGAATGACGTCGTAGGGCTTAAGAACTTAATCATATTTACCGACATATTAATGTGCCGTTACTGCAGCTGTACAATATCCTTGTGCAATAGCCTTAGGACCATTTGAAACTTTGTGTATACATTGTGCTGCATTGTATTTCCCTGACGAACGCGTTTCCAATTGTATAAATATATACTCTTTTGATGACTGATGTTTGCATGGACGAATTTTAAAGCAACCAAAATTATCAAATAAATAACTACGTCACTTTTTAAACCGTCCCCCACATTATGAAGAATTGCATAAAAAATAAGAAACATAAACGCATCTTTTGCTCTAACATTCTTCAATGCAGAAGATGACAGAACAATAAATAGCCATGGCATTTATGTTTTATCGTTTGCGGACAAGTATATCATCCGTTAGATCTGCATTTGCCATGACTGTCCACAAATTCCAAGGACAAACATTCGAATATGTTGGGGTTGACTTAAAGTCCAGTCCGGTCTTCATGCATGGCATGTTATATGTAGCATTTTCTAGAGGTAAGCGACCAACTACGTTAAAAATCCATCTTCCAAAAACACGATTTACCAAAAAAAAAACCGAGCGAAGCTCTGTCATCCAGGTATTATAATTTAACTTATATGAAGCCATTAAAACACATCCAAGTAAGTAAACTGTTAATTGAGCAGAGTAATTATACAATGCCGAGCAATGATAAAGTTCCACCCACCAAATGCCGACAAACACCTTAATACTTCCTTATTTTATTATGCAAACTTAAACTCTTTTACTGGTCTTTTTGAAGGCATGGATAAAAAAAGTAGAAAAACAAAATTTTGGGGTTTGAAAATTTCGGAATACATTTGTTTCGTTTTTTGTTTTGCTTTTGATTTCATCCTTGTTTTCGCCGTTGTGAAAGAATTCTTAGATTGTATAGTCTTACGGCGCTCGTACCCATAAATCATGCCCCTATCACCCGAGGCTTGTACGAGAATCATCACCATGGTGGAATTGGGGACCAGCCATAGAAATACGGCCAGAATAATGGGCGTGAAACATACTACTGTCCGACGAGTGATGCAAAGGTTTAGGGAGACTGGATTAAACCTGAGAAGACCAGGTACTGGCAAGTCAAGGTGTACAACAGTCCGAGAAGGTCGTTTCATTGCGGCGGTCATGTTAAGAAATCGACATCAGACCGGAGTTGCGGTTCAACAACAACTTCTGTAAGTTCGAAGGGAGCCAATAAGCGAGTGGACAGTCAGGAGACGTCCTGCCGAAAGAGGATCGAAGCCTTACAGGCCAGCAAATGGCCCAAAACTGGAACGGCATCATAAAGTTGCCCGATTGCGATACGCCCGCGAGCATACAGAATGGGGTGAGGACGAATGGGGCAGAGTGATGTTCTCTGATGAGTCAAGATTTGTGCTGTACCATCATGATGGGAGTAAAGAGTATACTGACGACCAGGAGAACGTTTTGCACAAGCATGTTTTGAAGAAAAAGTGTCACACGGCGGAGATACCGTTCACGTTTGGGCTGGTATCTCTGCAGAGGGTCGAACAGCGTTAGTTCCAATCTGGAACGGGAACCTAACTTCTGTGAGATACATCAATGAGATTCTCAATGAACATGCTGGTCCGTTTTGGCCAATATGGGTGACAATGCAGTGTTCATGCACAATAGTGCACGGGCCCACACTGCTCAAGTTGTAAATCAGTATCTTCAGGACGTAGGAATCCACAGTGGTCAGCAGGAAGTCCTGATTTGAATCCTATTGAGCATGCTTGGGACGAGCTTGACAGACGTGTGAGAAAACGAGTTCCACCTCCAATGACTCTTCGTGACTTGAATTACGCGCTCATCGAAGAATGGGAGAACATTCCTCAGCATATGCTGAAGAATCTGGTATTCAGCATGCCCAATCGCGTAGAAGCTGTATTGAGAGCACATGGAGGAAACATCAAGTACTGAGTTATCAAAATTTACGTTTACACCTAATAAAACCCCTACTTAGAGATTTGGTTTTATTTGCCAAATGGCCCCAAAGGACATGGCTAAATAAAGTATGGACGATTGCTCTAGCAATGGATAACTATTTTAACTAGTAATATGTAATGCTGAATAGCTGAATATTAGTATTTCGTATAAAAAAGTTACAGACACTTTTTATATCGTCACAATCCTGAAAATAAAATCGTAGAAACTCCTACATTAATAGGTATACCAACTTGTAAAAGAATAAGATTTTGCTATGCTACTTTATTAAGGCGTTTAGAGGAGCTCGTGGCTTAATAATAACAGCCACACAGGTCGATCTTCAAGGTTAAGCAACGCTAGCCAAGGTCATTCCGTGGTTTTATCGTGTACATAGCAAGTTTCCTTCGTGCCTTGGAAAGCTAGATAAGCCGTTGGCTGTCATTTGAAGATCTGTCATCTGTCAATACGCAATTGAAGTTCCCACGACACCCCCAACATGTTTTTTTTTATTTGGAACTAATCGAATTAAGCGTAATCTAGAAGAATCGACTGTAACTTTTTAGTGTCAGCACTATTTAATTGCCGTTTCTTTCCAGATTTTGCCAATAATTTCTAGAAATCAGATAAATGCAAAGAAAACAACATCTATGGTTCTATCTCTAATGTTTTAAGATGTATAGCAAAAGGTACAAAAATAAATAATAATGAATACTGTTCGTTTCGATTTACGCAAACATCTTTAAAAGTAGGTTTATTGACTAAAATTTTTCGTAGAACGGAATCTTATGTTCTTCTTGTCAAACAACAATATGAAAAAACTTTTAATTATTTGATTAATTCACGAAAGTTCTAGAAGAATAATAAAACTGTATAATAATTCAATAATGAATATTTCAGATGTATTGCGATAGGTAAAAAAATAAATAATAATGAATACTGTTCGTTTCGACTAACGCAAATGTCCTTAAAAGTAGGTTTATCGACTACAATTTTTCGTAGAACGGAATCTTATGTTATTCTTGTCAAACAAAAACATGAAAAATCTTTTAATTATTTGATTAATTCGTGAAAGTTCTAGAAGAATAATAAACTGTAATAATTAATTAATGAATATTTGAATGTTACGAACTAGTGAATAATTTCTATAAATGCTTAGGGCAGTTGTTTAGCCATGTCCTTTAAAACATTTAATTTAAAATTTGAACACAATATTTACGTTTTTAGTTGGTAATATTCTGATGCCCTGTTAAATGTACTTCAATATTGCAGACGGCGTCATTAAGCTAGCCTTTCCTGTTAAGGAGTAATATGGTGCTATGTCACTGGAACTTTTTCATTGCTCGCGAGTGTAATATTTTATCCATGTCCAATACTTCAATAAAATTTCATATAGTTAGAAGTCAGGATTGTCATCTCAGTTTAACTACAGTTATGAATAATATTGTTCACCTTATCTCATAAAACTTAGCAGTGACATTACTATAGTTAAAATCGTAGTCGCCAGATGTACCTTCACACCAATGCTGGACCACCTCAAAAAGGGTGCATGTCCTTAAAATATTATAAATATCAAACGGAACTGACCCATTGACCCAGACGGACGATTTATATTTAGCCTCACAAAACGACCCTTTTATTTATATATTTATTGGCCTATCTACAATTGATTCACTAATAATAACTTTATAATACAAGCAATTATATAAACTAATTGTATAATATGATGCGATTGACACAGCATGCATAAACAAAATTATAATAGAAAGTTACAATAAAAGTGCAAAAATAACTCTCATAAACAGGTCTTTAGAAATTAATACAGTCGAATAAATGTTATGTAGATACAAAACAAAAACGTAGTGATTATTTATTTTTAGTGGACTTGATGCTCGAGTTTTTGAAGTGACATGCAACAAATATCAATTCCTTTATCGTAATAACTAAGAAGCCTGAAAAGTTATAGGTAAATAGGTGCACCATACTGTGGCACGACGCCACGCCGCCCGTTGTGACGTATCCACGCCCTTATTCTCAGGCGCGTGGCAACCTTGAGATACACTATAATGGCCGGCTCGTAATGTCTCGTATTCACAATATTGTGACAAAATCTGCGACACGTGGCTCTACGTAGATTACATGTTTGAATTAAAAACACTTTGATAGTTCCCCAGAGCATTGGAAAGCTATAAATGTAATTTTATGGGTCTCGTTACAACAATTCGAATTCAAATAGAAATGCAAAGTGCATATTTCTATATCTCTGTCAGATGCTATTCTTTTACAAAACTATTCGACGTAAGACTTGATATTTCTTTCTGATATGAAGAATGGTATTCGAGACGAAATGAGGATCCTCTTGTTAACTCTAGTTTATTCTTAGCTCTTTATTGTACACCAAATAATACTTTTAAACAGAATTATAAATAAAATACTTATTCCTGTTAATCATTATTTGGCAAAAACCTTCAGAACACTCACGAACTTTAACCATAACCTTTATTACAGTCTGTCTCAGACACAGCGTTCTCGTGACAAAGTTCTTGAAATCTCTGAATGTCACTTTACATGAAACTTCCATCTCAGATGCAATATGTTAATTGAATTTTGGACTCCTTTCAAACATGTATCCCTGGTATTTGAGCATTTCCAGTTATGTTGGAGTTCCTTCAGTACTATATATATGTATGTTAGCAAGCAATATGAGTGAATTTGTAAGGAAATGTCTCTATTAAGCTGCATAATTATAAAGAACTATAATGTACTGTGCCGATTCGTTGTCGTATTTGTACACTAGGCCTCTGTTGACAGCGCAATATTGAGCATACTTTGAGGGTTCTAGTGCTTCTAAAGATAATGTATCATCAAAAAGGAAAAAAATAGAGGCACAGTATATACGCACGTGTCGATAGCTTTCATGCCATCCTCAGAAAGAGAGCCGCATCGCTGCGAAGTTGTGTCCGCAGCAGTGACAACAGCATTCTTAGCGTTGTAGCTATTTTGAAGTTATATTATTTTTGACAATTCTATTCTATACAATATCTGCTTGACATTTAAAATCTTTTTATTTTTGACATTTTTATGATTAATTTAAATATTTTTGATTAATTGTGGTTTTAAATTCAATCAATTGACTATCAATATCAAATGGCAATATTTTGCAAATGCTTATTTGATTTGTAATGTACCTTTTATCTACTAACACTAGATAAATAAGTATTTGTTACTAACAAGAAATGAACTGTACATTGTCTGAATTTTTTTAAACTATTTAATTATTATATATCTTTTAAATTTGTCGAATATTGGGAGAGAAAATAGGCGAGAGCCAAACATCGTTTTGTGACTTTTTACTTAGAAAATCAGTCGGATGTCTGCGACCGCATTTCCTCTTAACGTGATTTTTTAGTCACTGCTACCTAGGTAAACATTGATTAAACTTTTTTTTTTTTTTGTTTTCGTGTGGAAACCTTCAGAAGGCACCTGGAATTTTGGGGAAAAGACCAGAGAGTGTGGGATTTTTACCTCACTATAGGTGATCACATCCCTGGGGAGATAATAATGCACCTCCTGTGCACGGCAGCACGTGATCACTGTGCCACCGTCTTGCCTGGAGTCACTTGGTGGGTGAACAGGGTCCCCAAACTGACCGCCCATGACCCCGGAGTCCCGCCCACCTATGGAACAGGCGGGGTTTCGGCGTTTTTGGCATCGAGGCGGTTGCCTCAACGACGCCTTCTTCTCCGACTGGGATAGGCTCTCACGATCCCGCTCGGCAGCCTCCTTCTGTATCACCACGGTCTCACCGAAGGAGGCCATTTCCCTCCATTTTTCTGTCTCTGCCAGCATAGCCCTCAAAACTGCTGGCAGAGACAGGTCTCGCCCGATCCTGGCAACCAAGATCTGCCACTCAGAGGCCCACGCAGGGCACTCCTCGAGCGTGTGCTGTGCAGAGTCAAGGTCGTCTCCGCAGTGGTGGCAATTTGCCGTGGTCTCTCGCCCAATCCTATTCAGGTACTCACCGAAGCAACCGTGCCCGGTGAGTACCTGAGTGAGCCTTTAGGAAATGCGCTTCTCTCTCATCAGCCAGGCTTTGAAGTGCGGCAGGACGGCAACGACAAAGCGCTTGCGCGAAAATTGCGGCTGCTGTAGCCGCTCGCGCCACCACTCGAGCGCGTGTCGCCGTTCCTGCCGTCTCAGCCTTACTACAGCGATTCCTGGCACGCTATCACCATTCTGGCGGATGGCACGTATTCGGATATAAACCCTCGCATCCATGTCCGCCAGAATGTCCAGTGGAGGAAAGCGTGCCGCCTCAAAGGATACCGTTCACATACAAACAAAAACCAAACAAACCAAACATTAGAAAATCAACCTGTGTAGCTGTTATTCATTATTAAAAAAATTACGTCATCGCATGCATAACGATTTTATTACTTGAATCCAATCCTATATAGCAGATAGGTTCAAGTACTATTAGTTTGCCTGCTAAGGTATAGGTTCCTCAAAATGACATCATCTTATTTCTTCATGGATAGATAAACAGGTACTATCAGATTGGCTGCAAGCTGCAGCTTAAGTGCAGTTATATCGACGACTAACGCTATAAAGGCTTGCCTTGTTAAGTCTAGCTCAAGTAGAGGTACATCGGACGGATGCACACGTCTCCTGCTTAAGGTTACACTAGTCGATAATTCTTCCATACAAACGTAGTCTAGGGATTACTCCACTGTATGACGATGTACGCTCAAAAGCCCTGCATGGAGCCAAAAAAATAATAAATATATATTTGAAAGTTATGAGCGTCGAAAGTTCCAAATTTCGACACTAATTTTAACGCATTTTTGGGTGCAAATAAATACTATAAGAAGACGGAAAACTGCAAAACGGCCACCATACTGGGATAGATTATTAGTTCAACAATGCAAATAATTTTATTTTGAAAAGATACGTTTAGTAGTTTTTCCATGACATCCAGACTCCCAAATCTCTATTATCCATTTCGCTACAAATTTACAAAAGTGTGTATTCGTACGCGAACTAGCTTCCTACTGCTCATCACAGCATCTATCTCTTCCGTACGTGTTGTGGGTTGATATAAAATGCATTTCAACCCCGCGCACAAAATAGTTCGTGCCGTCGACTAGTGTACCCTTAACTTAAATGACAGGTAAAGGCAGGGATCCTGCACGTCAATATTAATTGTTTCGTGTAGTTTTTTATGTTACTGTAAAGTCCTGTTGTTGTTGTTTACTAACTCTTTGGAAGAACATTAATGTTAACCCTTTATGAGTCTTCACGCGGGTGTATTCCTCGAAGCGCACTTAGGATGAAACATCGAGAAGAACATGAAGGATTCTTAACAAATGATATCGATAGGCGGTTTAAAATTCAACTGTCACAATTGTTTATTTATTAAAACTACCACCAGGAAAGCAGAAATGAACTGGAACTAGTTAAGCGAATTAAATTAAGTTTTGAAATTGAATCATTTGTTGTATTGAAAAGTACCAGGGAGACAAAAATGAACAGAAAATGGGCGCCTAAACGACGTCACTAAGTTATGCACCGACGATTAAACACAAATAGAAATATAAAGTATCTGACTTTTGACAAAAAAGGAAAACAGAACAGTGGTGTAACTATGACTTTACTGCCTGAGATATTCGCATCTGTACGTATAATCTATCTCCGCGAGGAGGACAAGGACGCGAGACGCAATGTATTTACCATCTTTCTTTTTTCTAACCAATATCAGAAAATTAGGAAGAAAAATATACTTAGTCTTGCCATAAATATAGTAACAAAGAAAAACATTTTTTTTCTATCGCAAATATGATTTATTACTATTACAATGTGATCGTTTAATACATAAATATAAAACAATTTAAAATAGTTTTCGAAGTGTTCTCCATTGGCTGCAATTCAGTCCTTTAAACGTTGAGGCCAGTTATCAATAGAAGCACGCACTCTTTCCATGGATAAATTCTTGACTGCCAATCGTATGGATTGTTTTAGGGACTCCAAATTGTCATGGCATTTAGAGCAAGCCGTACTCTCTAAAACTTACCATAAATCATAATCCAGCGGATTAAGATCGGGACTAGGAGACGTCCAGTCTTCAGCTCTGATGAAGTCGGACACATTCGATTCCAACCAAGACTGCGTGGCCCGAGCTTTGTGACCAGGCGCCGAGTCTTGCTGGAAGGACCATTCTTGGTTATTGAACATGGTGTTGTTAAGGGGATTAACTACCGTCTCTAGAATGGTGAATGGTATCTTGATACACTTGTGCCGATGTTTTGATACCTTTTTCACATAAGTATGGCTCAGTCACTCCTTCATAGCTAACACCCCACCAAACCATCACTGAAGTCGGATAATGCCCACGTTGCACTCTGTCGACTAATTGGAAAGCTTCCTTAGAGCTTTGAGCATCAATACGGTCATTTTGTTTGTTAAAATGTTGCTCAATTGTAAAAAAAATCAAATCCGTAAACAAAATTTTTCTGTGACCTCCCTTTGCTTACCGCTTCAGTAGTTGTTTCGATTTTACCACCCTATTCTTTTTTAAATTATCAGTTAAGAAGTGTCCAGTACGGCTCTTATAGGCTGCAAGTCCTAAGTCATCTTTCAAAATACGCGACATGGTTCTAGGTGCTATCTTCATCTCCCGAGATAAAATCTTTTGCTTTCGGACAGTATTTCTTCGAATTCTTTCGCTTACCGCTTTTACCACCTTTTTCGTACGAACACTACGTTGACGGCCAGATCTTTTTCTGTCACAAACAGAGGAGGTCTCATTGTACCTATTGATAGACCGGTACACAAACATTTGACTAATACCAAGCGTATGGAGATTTTTCAAAATTGCATTTGGCTCCATACCTACTTTGTGTAACGCAATCACAGCGATTCGGTTCTCTTTATCCCCCCACTCCATTTTAATATCGCAAAATATTGTACAATGTATTGGCGCCAAAATAAGAAAACACAATGAAAAATCATACAAAATGAAAGATTCCAAATTCAAATGTAATATTTTGTTTATTTTCAATTCTAACAGTATTTATGGCCAGACTAAGTATATTAGTAAATTGAGGTGTATTGCGTATTTAAATAATATTATGGTATGCCATCCTTTGTGTTATGTTAACTTTGGTATCATAATTGATGTATTTTCTAAATACACACGATGTCATATTTTTTAATTTAGTTTTTGTTTCAACAAAGCGTAACGCTTGTCATCATGCGTGACATAGACTAAAAACAATACGTCCCAATGAGGACGTATTCGAGTCTTCACAATACGCGCGCTCATAACATATCTGTTTACTAGAATATCATTGACTTCAAGTAATAAACTTGAAAGTTGACATAAATACCAACCTAAGTAAACAATAAAGGTTGTCATTATTCGTTTTTCAAAACTATCTCCAAAAGACGGTTTAGAGGATGTTCTTTTTTTTGAAGAATCTTATTTCTTGGATTAATAAACTTGACATAAATAATAACTTAAGTAAACAATAAAGGTTATCATTATTCGTTATTTGTTATGTTTTTGTTGAAGTTTTCTGCGTGGTGTTTGCGGGGACTAGATCAAGCGACACATGGCTATCACTATCATAGCAGACCTTGCCATGTATAGACTGAGGCAAGTATGAACGAAATGCAACGTCACCAAAGCCACAAAAACCGGGCTCTTAGTGGTGTTCCCCTAATTGAGGATTGTACGCTGAGGGTAACCGAAAAAAATAAAATAGATGCTCTGGAAATGTGATGCTGGAAGAAAATGCTTGAAGTATCCTATACTGAATTCCTCACCAACGTATTCATTCTCCAAGAACTCGGCATGAAGCAGCGTCTATCGGTTATAGTCCAGGCTCGGCTTCATCAGTTCTTAGGTCATGTGTCCCAACGAGGCAAAGACGAAAGGTGGTCCACTGCATGAGTGCTCACGAGTCACAGCCCACAGAGAGCGGCACTGTGTCTCACTGCGACATGCTGACCACGACCACTGTCAAGAGTGTACGGACAAAGAAGATGAAAGATTTTTTGAAGTAGATATCTTATTGTACTAAACGTTACGATTAATTAATGCTTCGTTCTTTGTTTGTTTGCGACTTGGAAAGCGCCTGGTACCTGAGGCGCGGAGGCGAGTGTTCGCATTGAACGAATGATAAAAAAGATTGCACTCGGCCGCCCGCGAGCAGTCGTTCCTAGGCTGAGGTTCTAGGAAAACGAATATTTAATTTCTCGAGTGTAAAACGACAGTTTATTCAACAGTTCATTAAGACATAATATAACGTTCCGTTATGTCTTGGGTTAATAAACTGAGGTTACCAACCTAAGTAAACAATTAAGGTTGTCATTATATTTTTTCGAAACTACCGCCGAAATACGATTTTGCGGGTGTTAAAGTTTGCTTAGAATCTTACAGCACAGGGTTTCGTTTTTGATGTACGGGGTCTAGGGGAGCACCCAGAAAGAATTTTGAAAAGGGGGATTTTTGTGTGATAAATCAAATTTTTCGGAATAAAGTAAATAATAAAAATTGGCATAATAAGTTTCCCCTCCCCCATCCACCAACTAGGGTTAAGTTAAGGGGTGTTAAAAATTTTGAGGAATCTTACTGTGCAATCTGACTAACATACATGAAAAAAAGAGAAGGAAATAGTGAATAACGTATTTGGGTTGTTAAAAACTCGAACCTCAACGGGGTGAAATGGGGTTATTAAGATTTTAGAGGAGGTTTTTACTTTGTGGCTTTAATGAAAGTGACAGCTTTGTGGAAAGAGACTTTATTAAGTATTAGAAATTAAATTACAAATAATTTAAAAACATCAATCACTATAAAGAAATACTAATTGAGTGTTAGTAGATGCCAAGAACGCACTTCACCTTTTATGTATCGCATGATATTACAGAGAATTTTTTTTATCGTAGATAGGCTCGCGCTTGACCACTATCTCACCTGATGGTAAGCGATGATGTGGTCGACGGTGAATCAAAATCAAAACCTATTCACTCTTGACTTTAAAGGCCCCTAGATTGTAGCTATCGGGAAAAACAGACTCCGGCAAGGTATTCCACTGGAATTTCAATTATTAGGTTCATTAGAAAAAGCACTCAAAATGCCACCCGAATCACATCACATCATAGGATCGTAACTACAGTCACCATTGCTCGTTGGTGTTTTAGGTTAAAACTAAGCTAGAAAAGATAAAATCAGCATTTTAAAGATTTTAGGAAATTCCATTGGGAATGTGGAGCAGCCGAAGTTTTCCAATCCTCATCCATATAAAAAAGAGAAAGGTGCCTTATGGACACCGGGTTGGAACAGAGTTTCGTAAAATATGACGAAACTGAAATAACAACAACACAGCTGATGCTCAGTGTAAACCCGCAATAGCCGCTGCTAGTGTAGGCACTGTATGTGTCTAGTCAGCGCGCGCTCGTACGTCTTCGACTTTCTTCGTGCGCCTCCGGCTCTCACCTCGGCGTCCGCTTGTAATATCCTGCATGCAGCACGCTGAGCCTCGCACAATTTATCACGCAAAAATGATTATTTCTTTTAACAAAAAGGGTATTTAAACTATTTTATTTATACAATATAAAATTCTAATTATAAATATTTTTGCACATTCTCAAAATTTACGGCAATCTGAATCGATTGAAAAACGTTTTAGTTTCCTAGGTGATCGGGAAGTTACTCTTTTTTTCGGTCTAGCCCCTCAACCTGCAAACAAATCAGAACTATAACGTGCGACAAGGAACTCACCTCATTAACACCATAAAAGCCACAACGTTAACCCTTATATTTAAAATAGTTCATATTGCGCTATTTCTTGAGTTGAGTTTCTATTAATAGTAGGACAACTGGCTACCCATATCAGTCAGTGCCTTAACCCTTTCAAAATAAGTAGGAAAGGCAAGCCTATTTGAAATTCGGTCCACACCGACGATGCTAGGTAAATAAGTAACATCTACCAGACAACAATGGTTGTTCTCAAATTCATCCATAGATGACTTGTACCCATGAATAAATTATATTTATAGACGAATACGTCCGTAGAATAAGTCCCAGTAGTCCGTGTCGAGCGATCGATCCCCGCTCTCCCTTGTCTGCACCGTGGCTCTGTAGTCACACTCCTGCCTGCTAGCACACCGGGCGTGGAATAAATAATTAACTCCTATTAATTATTCAGTAATTAACAAGTAGATGAACATAGCAAGTTTGCAACATAGAGTTAGAGGTGTGAATATGGGATAGTTAGTTAAACTGCAGTGTAGTTTATTTTTCTTACATGCGAACGTATAGGTTTGTAAAGTCACACCTTTTTAACAGAAGTAAGTTGAATATCCTCTCCTTTTATCTGTTTCTTTTTCGTGTGTGTGTGTGTGTTTTTATACTTCTATACCAATATTATAAAGAGGAAAGAAACATTTTTGTTTGTACCGAATAGGCTCCGAAACTACTGGACCAATTTAAAAAAAATCTTTTACCAATAGAAAGCTACATTATTCCTGAGTGACATAGGCTATTTCTTAATCCCGATAACGGGTCCTGTGAGGTAGTGCACGGGAGCGAAGCCGCGGGGAACAGCTAGTATTATATACAAGAGAAAGCATACTCCACGGCTTACGACCACGTATACATAGGTCTATCGAAGTCACGTGAGAAATCACTGTTTACTTTGGCATTTTGACCACGCCTTCGCTGACGTCGAATGAAACTTCGTTACCTTTTTTTTTCTTTTCAAATTCTTTATTGCGAACTAAGTGTACAAAAGTAAAGCAGTAAAGTTAAACGCCGTTGTTTATGGCAATTAAGAAGAAATCCTAATAACGATAACATAAATAAATATAGAAATTATTCACGGAAACTTAAAAAAATTATAAATTTAACTCAAAAAGCTAAAAATAACCATAAAATTTTAACATCCACAAATAAATCAAAGGACACGTGGAAAATCATAAAGGAGAATAAATATCGCTCACCCACTGAAAGCATTACTGAAATAAAGGAAAATGGTATTACATTAACAAGTCCCAGTAAAATTGCAAATGCATTCAACGAGTATTTTGTAAATCAACCACGAATACTTTCAAGCTCCACAAAGTCTCAATATAACAAGTGCCCACACGTGGACCATCCCTTGTTTAGCCAGTCCATGTTTTTAACCCCTACCACCCCATACGAAGTACATCGTATTATTCTAGACCTAAAAAATAAAACTAGCGTCGGGTCTGACGACATTTCTACAAAAGTTTTAAAATTCGTGTCACAAATAATATCAGGTCATATTAGCCATATAATAAACTTATGTATTTCGTCTGGAATATTTCCTGAAAGATTAAAACAGACTATTATAAAACCGCTATTCAAAAAAGGAAATAAATCCCACATGCAGAATTATAGACCTATTGCGCTCATACCTGTTATATCAAAGATATTTGAAAAGGTAATTTACCGATCCTTACAGTCCTACCTAACTAAAAATAAAATTCTAGCAAAGGAGCAGAAAGGATTCAGACAAAACATGACAGTGAATGTAGCAATTTATGATTTACTTAATATAGTAGTGCCAGATATGGACAAAAGAACCAGAACCAGTGCAATATTTATGGATATGACGAAGGCGTTCGACCTAGTGGACCACGATATATTAATAAATAAGCTAAATATGTATGGAATAAGAGGAAATGTACTCTCGTTAATAAATTCCTACCTTAGTAATAGGAAACAATTCACAGAAATCAGACGAATTTGTAAAAAGACCAAGAAAGAAATTAAATATATATCTGAAGTATATACAAATTCTTATGGCGTGCCACAAGGCAGCGTGTTGGGCCCTCCGCTTTTCCTTGTGTATATAAATGACTTTCCTAGGCACGTGAATCATCCAATGATTCTTTTTGCTGATGACAGTACTTTAGTAGTAAGACAACTTGATGAGAATAACCGCGAGACAGAAATAAAAAATGCATTGAAACAATCGACTGAATGGCTGGACCAAAATAATCTTATCTTAAATTTAAGTAAAACTAAAATTATAAATTTCCGACAAAGAACTGCTTCTACTGCGTCTGATATAATTTTAAATAAGGAAAAAATTGAAGCAGTTTCAAGCACTAAATTTCTAGGCCTAACAATTGACTACAAATTGAATTGGAAAGAACATGCAGCTCTACTTACGGCACGACTTAGTAAATATTCATTTGTTTTATATAAACTTAGCAAAGTAGCTAATAGATCAGCAGTCGTTGCCGCCTATTTTGGTTATGTTGATTCCATACTTCGCTATGGTATAATTTTTTGGGGCAACTCCTGTGAAAAAACCTCTGTTTTCAAGGCACAAAAACGTTGTTTAAGGTCCATATGCAGTTTGAAATCGATAGATAGTTGTAAACCATATTATATTGAGCTCAAAATATTAACATTACCATGTCTCTATATATATGAAACCGCAATTTTTGTAAAGAAAAATATTGAACTATTTCGCAAAAAAAAAGAACATCATCCTAAATTAACAAGACAAGTTTATCGTCATGAATTGTACTTAAGGCCTTCAAAAACCGCCCTCATGCACAATAGCATACTATGCATGGCACCTAAAATCTATAACAAATTGCCTAATTCCGTTAAAGATTGTAATTTATTGCAGTTTAAACGAAAATTATATAATTTATTAATCCAAAAATGCTATTATTCAATTACTGAATTTCTTTATGACGGAAATATTTAATTGACAATTTGATTATTTGCTTATCTGACATTACTTTATATAGCTTCATGTACTTTGCATAATAATATAATATACTTCAGTAATAATGAACGAATTTTCTTAAAAAAGTGTAAGCCCTATGGGTAGTTTTTTGAGCACAATGTTTGTATTTTATAAGACCATGTAACCTCACCAAAAAACACACTTAATAAATGATTTGATTTGATTTGAAAAAAAAATTTTGTAGATGTTAACATAAGGTAGGTTCTTAGAACTTAGTTGCCTGTTAAAGGCATTGCAAATTAAATGGTTTATAGTCAATATTACAGTTACATATATAGTTTACATTATATTAATTATCATTATTCATACATTTTATTTTATATCATACAATTCTTATACTAATTTAAATCACATTATATTAATTTTATTATCACAATCATTTTAATATATTAAATAATCTTTTGGGCTCATTACCAGTGGACAACCATGTGGAGGAGTTATTCGACGCCATATTTTAGTTAAGTATATTTTTAGGTTTTGGTTTAAGTGTATATGTTTGTAGTTTATTAAGTTATTTAAGTATTTTATACACTGTATATACTTTTATCTAGATTTATCTAGCTTAAATTATGACGTCACACAGCTTCATCTCCAATCTCAGGAATGCCGTGAATTTTAATGGCAAATAGCTCCCGTCACTGTTTCAAATAGAACCGTAAAGCGATTGTACTGAATTTATTATTATAGCGGTAAATTCGTTTCCGAGTAATTTACCTCAAAGTGGGCGAGAGTGTGAAAACAATTGCAATTATATTAAATCGCGTGAAAGCCACGGCTCGAGTTTCAGTACTTTTTAACCGCCTCATTGATTTAGTGGCAAAGTAAACACGTTACCAGCCAGTCACATATTCACAAGCAATAACTTTTATTGTTATAGCTATACACCCCTTGTTTGTTAAATCTTGTAACTGGTTAGTGATTATTTAGCATATTCAAATTTTCTATAGATAATATTCTAAAAAACTACTAAATACATCAGTTTTTTTTTAAATCCACCTAATCTTTTTTTATGGCGATCCAATAATATTTGTTGAACTGACTTTTCAAATACAGAGTTTTTGACAGATCAATGAATGCGATATAAGTGTTGAGCTGTCAAATAAAGCTCTGTCATACTGATATCGTTACGCCATTTAGGCCGAATGGAAAATTGTGTCGACTTTTATAACCTGACTATGGCACAGCTAAAAGGAAGGGTTATGATTTTAACAGTCTATGTATGTGTTTACTTATGTTATGTGTATGTGTTATGTTATGTGTGTTGTGTTTGTGTTATGTTATGTGTTGTTGTGTGTTGTATGTGTGTTTGTTGTGTGTGTGTTGTGTTCTTACTCAACCACCACCACCACCAGCCTTTTAATGTTCCTACTGCTGGGACACAGGCCTTCTCTCTTTGAGAGTGGGAATGGGCATTAATCCACCACGCAGGCCCAGTGTGGGTTGGTGGATGTCACAAGTCTATGAATTTTTGGTTCTTGGACATGCCGGTTTCCTCACAATGCTTTCCTTCACTGTTTTAGAGCAGTGGTGATGAAATAATTTACACAAAGTAAAGCGCCTGCTTGGGTTCGAACCCCCAACCTACGACACGTAAGTCGGGGCCGTTACCAATGGGACACCACGCGTACCTCCGTAGCACCTAAACTATTCGTCCGATTTAGATGAATAATGTGTCAATCGATACGTTATGCCCGGGCAACATAGGCTAAAAACAGTAGCCGCATTAAAGATTTTAAATTTTTAGCTTGATAATATTGATTAATTAAGTATCTATGAATAGCTTTTTCTCTCTTCTTTAAAGTTTTCATTAGTTTCATCATCAATTTTATCAATCAAAAGCGTAGCGGCCCGTAGTGTCTCAGTGGGAATTTGTAGCCAGTCTTGACCGTCCTGCCATTTTACCCATAGCTGATATCGATTTCGAATTACCACAGACATATTATGTTGCATCTCGGCCAGGAGCGTACCAATAGAAAATGGCGCCTAGGGAACGCATCATAGTTTTAAGCTTCTTAAATTATTTTAATAAAAAAACCAAATACACTAAATACAACAATCATAAACCTTAGTTAAAAATATAAAATATTTATTTCCTTTTTTACTCCGTAAAACCTTTTTATATCTGCACCTAAAAAGGCTGCACCTAGACACTTCTATACTAATATACTAATACTATACTAATATACTAAAACTAATACTAATTACTAATATACTAATACTAATATACTAATACTAATAATACTAATACTAATATACTAATAATATTATAAAGAGGTAAAATTTGTAAGTCTGTATGTAGGGGGTAATCTCTGGAACTAATGATCCAATTCTGAAAATTTTTTCACTGTTAGAAAGCTACATTATTCCTGAGTGCTATAGGCTATATAACATCACGCTACGACCAATAGGAGCGGAGCATAAATGAAAGATGTTGCAAAAACGGGCAAGAATATTACTTTTTGAGGGCTTCCGTTGCATGCGCTACGTAAACGGTTTCAGTTATGCAATCATGTATGTAGGGTAGGTAGGGGAGGTGTAGGGTAGGTGTAGGGTAGGGTAGGTACGTAGCCAGTTGACGGGAGCGAAGCCGCGTGGGACAGCTAGTTATAGATGAAGTTTTCGAAATCAGTTTTCTCCATTTCTTTTTGCTCTTCACTGAGCAAAGTTGCAAGGTCGCATATCCTTTTTTGACCCATTATAGCACTTAAATACGAAAGCATCGAGATCGTGACTGTTAGGTATGAAATCACGAAGTGAATATAACAGTGTGAAATAGTTTACTTTGATTTTTAAATTTAATATGGTGATTTTGCGCCCTCCAGGTAGGCGGTAGGCGCCCGAGACTCGTGCCCTAATAGTCCCACCCTAAATTCGCCACTGACCTCGGCAACAGTGCATCGGTACAGTTCTTGTTACGTTCAGCTAACAATGTTGATTCAACTGTATGAGCCGCACACACTGGCGGCTAGGCTTTGTATCATAAGCGTAATTGTCGATTGTTATCGGCTATGTAACCGTTTGATGTCAGTTACAGGTATCAATGTTATGATCAGTACCTTGAAACTCATGTTAAAGATAAGACGAAGGCTACTGTTGAGAAGTCATGAATTTATATTTTAACGCGAATTTTAATATAATTTGGTATATGGAATGGATACAAGAAAACGAAGTTTGACTTCAAGTAGCTTCACTTCTTCAAGAATACAGCAGTTCACTGCATTCTGTCATCCTAAACGTACTTAGTATTTTTATTACAACTTGGAGATAGCCAAAGAAATACAACGCGATCAGCATAATATCTATAGCACGTCCAGTGCGTGAACTAAGGAAATTGTGGGTTACCCACAATTTCCTTAGTTCACGCACTGGACGATATTAATGTCATAAATTTTAAATTTCCAATACGAAAGATGTCCAAAACTAAAAATGTCCAATACGAAAAAAAAAAAATGTCCAAGTCTAGCTGAAACCTGAATTTAACTGAATTAACCAATACATAGATCATAGATCTAGCATGGATGTGCGTTTCTTCACCGCGAAGAGAGCTTTCTGTTATGTTGTTAAAATCCTATACCTAAAAATTATGATGATTACACTAGATCTATCGAAACGCAAAGATTATGAAAATTCACCTATCTGAGTACCCCAGATGAGTGAAACGGGGGATAAAAATTTTGTAAGACAGTTCGTAATTTTTGCCAATAGGGAAGTCCATCGGGCATTCTACATACATGTCTCTCAATTAAATTTTTTTTTTTTTTTACCTACGTTGTTTCTCTAATATTATTGTATGTTCTTATTTAACAAAGACGTGCTTAAGAAGAGCTCCTGGCAAATTAAAAAAAGAGAGAGGTATCATACGGACACCCAGTTGGAACGGAGTTCAATTCATTAAATTGACTGCCCTTCAGTTTCGTAAAACATGAGAAAACCGAAATAACAACAATGCAGCTGATGTGGTACTGTATGTGTCTAGTCAGCGCGCGCTCGTACGTCTTCGGTTTTCTTCGTTCGCCTCCGGCTCTCTCCTCGGCGTCGTGTGCGGTTCTTCACTTGTACTATCCTGCACGTAGCACACTATGCCTCGCACGATTCATCACGCAAAATTTATTATATATATTACAAAATATTTATTTAAACGTTCAAATTATTTATATTTATACACATACTCAAAATTGACGGCCAGCTGAATCGATTGAAAAAAGTTTTAGCTTCTTAAGTCATCGGAAAGTGTTTCAAAAATAGCTGCAAAAAGAGTCGTTTTTTTCATTGTTACAGTTTTTTCGCTCAAGCCCCTAAGTTCACAAACAAATCAGAACCATAACGTGCGATATAAAACTCCGTTCCAATAACGTCATGTGTCGATCTGCAAGTTTCAATACCTGCTGCCGAGGTTGGTCCGTGGATGGGTCCATTACATACCATGCCATTAAAAAGACGTTAAGATCCCCGCTGTCATTCGAACATCTTTGACAACCGTTACGGTAGTCAGAAGCCATGTAATCTGACACCATTCTTTCCGCGGGGTATCATGTTACCCAGTTACTGGGTTGTGAAGGTCAGATAATAACCAGTCGCTTCATGTAAAATGTACATTAAGAGAATTCAGCTGCCAAAACATAATTGGGAAAATGGGCAGATGGATTTGAGAAGTCGCTAATAAAGATTTTTCAGAATAATCCCCATCGTTTTATAGCCAATGTTACAATGCATGCAACCACCGCAAATCAAAAGTCCATCAGGCTTAGGAGAGCTAAAACCACACAGCTGAATAAACTCATCATACATTTTTATTTTGTAAGCCTCGTCGTTACTATCACTATCATAATCACTGCAGGGCAGATGACATCATCTGCGACAAGGTTGGATGGTTATGGATATGAAATTGCGGATACGGATACTTATACAGAAATAATATTATTATATAAAGTTTACCGATATGAAATATGTCGGCTAATCTGTTAATTTCGGATAGGTTCGTTAATCATTTTATTTTAAAGATTTTTTTTAAATTAAAACCATAAAAAAACATAAAAAATAATTATTAAAAGAAGATAAAGCATCATATCAATCTGCTTTGCCTTTTCTCAACTAAGTTGGGTTCGGCTTCCAGTCTAACCGGAGCTGAGTACCAGTTTTTTACATGGAGCGACTGCCTATCTCCACAACCCAGTAATTGGGTACCCCTTGGCAAGACTGGTGTCAGATTTCAGGCTTCTGACTACCTGTAATGATTGTCAAATATCTTCACACTTCAGGCTTCCTTACATTGCTGCACACAAAGACCTTACACGTATTTGTAGTAAGAAGTGACATGTGTCACCCATTGCCAATACAAGCTAAATGAAAAATATAACCAGTCAAGTCGTACCCGCTTGCCGAGTGTTCCGTAGGCCTCAGGATTGTCGTTTAGGTTTCCCATATTTTGAGGTATAAATTAATTAAAATGGGCTGGCTCTTTCTTTGCGCAAAGAATCAGCATTGCCATTCAACGTGGCAATGCTGCCAGTCTTCTGGGCATGTTCCCGGATGACAGCGATGTGGATGAGTACTTCGACGCCTTTTGTATATAGTGTAAGTAGTTAGTTTAATTTTAAGTTTGTAAAGTTTACTTTTGTTAAGTGTTTAAGTATTAAAACAGTCGTTATTATTTTTAAAAAGAAGAAAGTGTATTCTATGATTTTAGTATACAAAATACGTCTCAAAAATATGGCAAAAAACTGAAAAACATTTTCGTCAATTGCAACCTTGTTTAACTGCATGATTAATGTATTTCAATGTGACAGACGCGATTGAGCTCTGTCCAACTTCCCGAGAATCCCTGTAAAATCTTAATGTCAATGTGTGCATGCAAAATAACGCTTTATTCGTAGTGGACTCTCTGTCTGCGGCGCGGCGCCGCGCCGCTCACGTACTTTGTACTTGCAGCCAGTACGTGATGTTCGAGGTACGGAGAGACTCGACGCGTAAACAACTGACGCTCATCAAACAGTGTATTGCATTGCCACCATCACAGCATACAGGGTGTTTGGAAGGGAGCTGTACATACGCCTAGGGTAGAAACTAGGGATAGTCTGCTACCTACCCCCGCCCATTATATTGACCTTGGCCTCAAGGATTTTTTTTATTTTTTTTTTATTTTTTATTTGACTTTTTTGTGATTTTTTGACTAAAACTACCTGTATCTCAAAATCTATCCATGGGACCGGTCGGCTAATGGTCTTGTTTTAATCGTTAGAGTCTTAGGGTCCTGCAAAAAATTATTTTACACCAGAAAATTGTGGAGAAGAAAAGTTATGGGGCCTGAAGTACCGTAGTAAGGTAAAGAAATAATTTTAAGGGCAACTTTCTATGGGGTTTAAAAAAAAACTAACAGGGTTGGAGTTCTTCTGATTTTTTTAAAACATCCTCAGTCCATGCCCTTTCTAACGATATGCTAAAAGTGTAATTATCACTTTTAGTTTTAAAGAAAAAAATTATTTCTTTACCTTACTATGGTACTTCAGGCCCCATAACTTTTCTTCTCCACAATTTTCTGGTGTAAAATAATTTTTTGCAGGACCCTAAGACTCTAACGATTAAAACAAGACCATTAGCCGACCGGTCCCATGGATAGATTTTGAGCTACAGGTAGTTTTAGTCAAAAAATCACAAAAAAGTCAAATAAAAAATAAAAATAAATTAAAAAAAAACCTTGAGGCCAAGGTCAATATAATGGGCGGGGGTAGGTAGCAGACTATCCCTAGTTTCTACCCTAGGCGTATGTACAGCTCCCTTCCAAACACCCTGTATATCATGCCTCAAGTTATTTTGATTCACTGCTGAGTATGTATGTTTTTAAAGAACATTATTTACAATTTAATCTTAATAGAATAGAATAGAACAGAAGATACTTTTCAACACACTTGCTCATAAAGTGGCTCTAATTTCACCGCAATTAGGCACATAATGATACCTGTTATCAAACTGTGACTTTTTCATTGCTATTATTCACTAGTGAGTTATAGAGCTTTTTTTTAATTTGTTGGTTGAGTTGCTTTGTTCTTAAAAAAAGTTTCGATACAAAAAAGATCGTGCTCAATTGTACAAATAAATTAATGTACCTATTTTTTTATTTTTTTTATTTTTGATGGGTTTGCTCTTGACTCTAGTCTAGGTCAAAGGTGACAGAGACAGAGCAGCAGATTGCTTGCTCATTTCATGCAACTTCGTATTTAAATAGATAATTTCAACTTGTACGTGCTTAATAAATAAAACTTTCACTCAAATATAAATTTGATTTGCTCTGTAATTAAGAAAAATTTAAATTCCCTATTTGTACGTGGCTAAAACACTATCCACGAAAAGCCAAAAATAAAAGAAACCTCATTCTTTTAGTCTATGGCCAATCGCCATTGTTAAATGCGCGCGCAAAGGAAAACTGATTAATTTTGCCCGCCATTGTGAAAAAAAAATCACAAATCGTTTTTACTGTTGAAAATGATTTTTTGTATTATTTTCTTCACAAGTGTGTTGAAAAACGTCGTATGATACACGTGTGTATTGATGATTACCGTCCTCGGCTCTCTTAATTCCCTCACCTACGGCTCGGGTCTCAATGGCGCCTCAGCGGTAATCACCAACATTGCACACTTGTACCATAATGTACTATTATTGTACACCAAAAAGTTACACATCTCTTTTATATAAACTTAACACTATGGATACAATGGAGGACTCATCGCTTATAGCGATATCTACCAGATAACCTTTGGATGAACGGAACTTGGAATTAAAAAGAGGGTGTGAGTGGTGAACTGCTACTTTAAAATAAAAATATGTAGTCATATAAAATAATACAAACACCATATTATGTTACACAATTTTTTAGAAGGGTTCAATAATGATGGAAGAAATTAGATATAAACACAAAAGCATTAGAAATAAAGGAAATGATATTAACTTGATTTTTTTAAAGAAGCCAGTGACTGCGCCTGTCGTACTGACATCGGCAACTCATTCCACAATCGCACAGCCTGGACTGTAAACGATTTGTCGTAGAACTGCGTAGAATCAGCAGGCATCACAAGCCTCAAATTCTCCGATGTTCTCAAGAGTTCTCTAGAATGTGTGTAATGATTTCATGAAAGAACTTAAAGCATTCTTTGAGATAAGAAGGGGTTGTAGGAATAAACACAACACTGTAGACTAAAGATAAAATGTGGGCATTCCGGTGAAGGTGGATTGGCAGCCACTTGAGCTAAATTAATATTATAAAGACGTAGGTAACCTTTGGGATTCGGCCTCGTTGGTCTATCGCTTGCAAGTGCATGAGGTCATGAATTCGATTCCCTTGTCAGGCAGAGTATTATTGGACCAGAAGGTGAAACACCAGTAATATTGGTAAGTTTGTATCCCCAGAAAATGGTTAGACCACGGAAGCAAAGCTATAGAAAATAGCGAGCTGTCTTTGTTTGTGCTTGCTGTTGCTGGCATCTACCAATAGCATGGCAATGCTATTGCAAAAAAAAACCAATGCCTTTTAATAAACTGATACGTTTTTTTTATTATTTGCTTGGAGCTGTGGCGTGCATTTTAAAAAGTAATTTACTGGTATTAAATGTTGCGAAGCTTGGGGAAGGTCTATGCCCAGCAGTGGACGTCTTTCGGCTGATATGATGATGATATGTGGTACAAAACATGGTAGATATAAGTCTAAAAATTGTTAGCGCTATGACATATTTTACCATAAATTGGCATTCAGACAGACACATCCAATTTATCAGGCTTTCTAAAAGCCGTAGGATGAACTAGAAATACGATTTTAGAATAGACTGTGACACACTCAATTATTTACCCGAGATTCTGAAACTCTGAAATTGAAAGCAAACGATGGACCGAAGGTTAATCGGATTCATTTCATGCGTTGGTTATTTTCAGGATATAGATATAGATTTACAGCGGCCTATTTCAAAATTTAAGATTTAAAAAATTGCTGACGAATTTTAATGGGATCAATTAAAATAGCGACGGCGCGTCCATGTTTTAAATTCAATTTCGAGAAAATTGATAATGGCGAACAAACAGGTACTGACTTCCAAATCCAGACGGTACCTGAAGACCAAAGCAATGGTGGAAAGTGTGTAATACTCATTGACATTCCTATTATATTATATTAGTATGTTTATATTTATTTATTTTATTTATTCAATTAGGTACCCCACAATGCAATTATTTAAACCCCATGATTGGTTGGTAGTGAATGCGTAGTGGAGTTACGTCCGCCTTTATGCCCATTTTGTACGTGCATGAAGTTTAATTAAATAGAAAAATAAAATCCATACTAAAATTTATTAACATTTATACAATTGAATATAGTTAAAAAAAATAGTATGGATTTTATTTCCTTTCCATCATCGGACTACAAGACGTACGGCGATGTGTCATCGGTACATGGTGGACATCCCACCCATACGCACCAAACGTTTTGGGAATGCTTTCATTATGCGTACAGCTAAGGAGTGGAATTCCCTGCCGGAGTCTGTATTTCCTGAGAGCTACTACCTGGGAGTCTTTAAGTCAAGAGTGAATAGGTTTCTTCTAGGTGAGCGCGCTACTTCGTCGACCACATCATCTCTTACCATCAGGTGAGATAGTGGTCAAGCGCGAGCCTAACAATAACAAAAAAAAAATACTAACAAAAAAACAAACCGATTTACAAATAAAAAGGGGGACGCCAAAAAAAATCATTGCGCATCAAAAAATTCTTCCACATCGATGTCAATGGGAAACGTGCCCAGAACGCTGGCAGCATTGCCACGTTGTATGGCAATGCTGATACTCTGGCCGAAGAAAAGGCCAGCCCTCTGGTCACGTGAAGAGTCGACGAGCTTTGTGCTAATTTCTCGAAAAACTCGATGCGCACTCGGACCTCATGGAGCTAATGTTTCAACCCCAAACGGATCAAACATATAACTTCAAATAAATAAGTCCAATAGAGAGATTTTCGACTGTTTTATTCACAGTGGGCTCTCGTTGTATAATTATGGGCACCCATCAATATACAGACCACGGCTAACATTCTATAATACGCGATTTTATCTATTTTTAAAAACCTTATTATAAATAGGGACATATTTATGACAGTTAAATTATATAGCAAATAATAATTGAACTATTAATCAATTTACGAGTATTTAAAATGATCAATCATTATATCAATATACATATAATAATAATAATATAATACATATAATAAATCTGCAGAAAAGTAATTTTTGTACATGGAAAATATTTCCAAAAAATATAGCCAGGGTTTTAAAGGATAACCAACAGAACCTATATCCGGCATTTATTGAATTTTTGTCTCTTTATCTGTTTATTTGTGCGCGCCTCACGTGAAATGTACGAAACCAATGTAAATAACTTTTAAACATAAAAAATTTGCGCAACTTGAAGAATTTCTCTCTATCAAAAGTTAGATTAATTTAAAATGTTCAAGAAGTAAAATTATCACAACACACGCAATCCAGTTACTCGGACAGTTGAACTCGACATTCGATAGATGGCGTTGTGCATTTGAAGCCATTTTTTGAATGGCGGTGTTAAGAATGATGACTATAGAAACAAAAATGGTAGGTAGGTAA
The DNA here is from genome assembly GCA_948252205.1 of Orthosia incerta. Lineage (NCBI taxonomy): Eukaryota > Metazoa > Arthropoda > Insecta > Lepidoptera > Noctuidae > Orthosia > Orthosia incerta. Next base: position 68,033,383 of record OX411741.1, read on the forward strand.
GTAGGGTAGGCAGGAAGGTAAGTAGGGTAGGGTTGGCAGACAGATGACGGGAGCGAAGCCGCGGGCACAGCTAGTTTACAACTAATTTATGAACACAATGTGCTTGGTTTTATGTATATCGGCTTGATTAACCATAACAGCAGCACCACATGTCAGGTATAACAAAGAAGATATTTACTTAATATTTAATCTTACTAATATTATAAACTCCAAAGTTCGTTAGGATTTATGGATGGATGTTTGTTACTTTTTGAAGCATAAACTACTGAACGTATTTTGATGAAACTTCAGTGATATGGTTTTTACATCAGAGTAATATAAAGGGGTTATAACTTATATATATTGAGTGTAAGTAGGTACTAAAACCGTGCGGTGAAGCCACGGGCGGCAGCTAGTATCATAAATGCGAACGTTTGGATGTGTGGATGTATGTTTTTTACTCAATTACGCCAGAAGACTAAACAGATCTGGATGATATTTGGCACAGAGATAGATTATAGATACTTTTCATCCCGATAATATGTGCCCTTGGATAAGAAACCACTTTTTACGCGAGCAAAACCGCAGGCAGAAGCTAGTCAATCATATTTTATTAACTTATCGCAGGTTTTACACTAAAACATCATTATGATTATCTTGTTATTAGGCCAATGTATTTGTGGTCGACGCAACATGTATTGTCACCTAATTTCTAGAAATACCTATGCATTTTTATTTATAATTACACTCTGCTCTGTCCTCGAGATCAAGATACTGCTATCCAACCACTAAATTTGAAATCAACAAGATAATTTGGGGGCTGAGTCACCCGCGTCCGTAGGAGAGTTACCCTACACGTGGTCCCCGGGTGGTGCTAATCAGGTGACGCTAACTGATGGTAGGTTTCGGCCGAAGGCTTGCAGCAACCCACCGGGCAAAGACATAACACCAAGCGTATTTATTTGCTAGAATGGTATTAGGTGTTACAGTAAATTTATTTCAGCATATTCTGCCATAACATGGCGTGCAAATGTGTTCACAATCAACGATGTCATCTAACTTACAAATTACATATTCTATTGACTTGTCTTCTAAATAGTCCTTAATGTTTTTTTTTTTTTTAAATCATTTATTTAATGAGGCTTTTTGCGCTGATGCGCCAAGCCAGCCTCGTAAGGTTATACATTATGTGTATTGTACAACAAATAATTAAATTTAAAAAAAAAAACCTATAAAATAAACCTACCTAACATTTCGATGAAATGCAGCGCTCCCAACAATCCAAAGCCACCGAAAAAAATAAAAATCAATTATTTCGTCTCAAAAACACTTCCCTAACAAATTCATAAATTTTAATACTTTGTTGCGAAAGAGGCCTCCCAAGCAATACATTAACTCCACCACCGTACACATCACCGCCAACCGCCTCAAACAACAAAGACCTTAAATCATCGAAAGCACTACATTCCAGCAAAATGTGGTACAAATCATCCAATTTCTGTAAGCAAATGTTACAAAAGGGGGATGGTTTTACACCCATCAAATTTAAAAAAACTATTGGTAGGTATATGACCAGAACTTACTCTAAACGCTAAAATTAAAAGTTCTCTTGAAAGATTACCAACATCAAACCAAGGAATCCGAGGCAGTTCCTGTTGGATAGTTCTATACCACAAACCCTTTCCCGCAGTTATAATATTAAAGTGGTTCTCCCACAAACTAAAACAAAATTTTTTCACACTAGGGATAAGCTCCGTAATATAGGGATTACTGGGTATAATTATGCCGTCCGTAATAGCTTCTGCAGCAAGCTTGTCAGCTATTTCATTTCCAGAAATCCCTACATGGGAAGTTATCCACTGAATTTTTATATTAACTAAATTCATCTGCAAAATATGTATAATCCTAAGCGCTTCATAAGCTATCGGCATGCCTCGAATTCCTGATACACAGCGAATCAGGTGTTGAAGAGCACTTTTCGAGTCTGACAATATCACCACGTTTTTGTAAGACAGAGATTGAATATATGATAAAGCCTCAACAATAGCCATCAACTCAGCTCTCATTATACAAGCATCATTACATAACTTAAATTTAATGCCAGTATTAGTCTGAACATCAAAAAATGCTGCTCCAACACCATGAGCATCTTTAGACCCATCGGTAAAAACATAATAATAATTATTGTACTTAATATCTAACATCTCCGCAAAGCTGGAGACTATCGCCAACAGGCCTGTAGCCTCTCCCTCACCACCACACACACCCATAAACATCACCGAACACCTCAAACCCATATCGGATAGGTTGGAGATCGTCTCGGCGGACCTCCGCGTACTGCGTGACAAAGAGCCGCAAATCCAGGCGCCCCCAGCGCTGAATCTGGAAACGGAGCTCGCAGTCGGGGAGGTAAAGAAGACGCTCCAAACTATACAGAAAGGGGTAGCGGACCTGGGCAAAGCGGATAAACCGCAAACACAACAACAAGGCCCCAAAACCTTTGCTCAGGTCGCCAGTACACCAAAGCCCCCCAAACCACCCACACAACCCAACCACACCCTGATCGTCTCGTCGACGAACCCTAAGCATACTGGGGATAACGTGATCGAAAGGATCAGGACCGCCCTGGACCTCAAGTCAACCGGAGCCCGAGTCGACACCGTCAGGAAAGCGCGCAACCAGAAAGTGGTCCTAAGGTGCGCCAGTAAGATGGACTTGAAGAAGATTAAAGACCAAGTCCAGTCGAACTCAGAGCTCAAGGTCCAGGAGCCGAAACCACAAAACCCCTTAGTCTGCATCAGAGGTGTGCTGTCCAGCTACAGCGACGGGGAGATCGTCGATCTCCTTAAAGCGCAGAACCAACACCTTCTGCAAAACGTCGCTGTGGAGGGACGGACCATCAAGATGCGCTACAGAAAGCGCGCGAGAAACCCCCACGAGTGCCACCCCGTTCTGGAGCTCTCCCCGGAGCTCTGGAAATCCTACACTTCAGTCCAAAAAGTCCATGTTGGCATCAAGCGATGCTCGATTGAGGACCAGTCCCCACTAGTCCAGTGCACAAAGTGCCTTGCATATGGACATAATAAGTCCATATGCAGGGCTGCAAAAGAAGTCTGCGGCTACTGCAGTGGACCGCACAATATCAGGGACTGCCTCACTCGAGCGGACGGCAAACAGCCCACATGCGCAAATTGCAAGGTAGCACACGGGACAGGCAACGACCTGGCTCACACAGCGTTCAGCGAAGACTGCCAGGAACGCCAAAAGTGGGACGGCATAGCCAGATCGCGCGTATCCTATTGCTAAGGGCAACGAAAACACACCAACAAACCAACCAGTCACCCCCGAAATCTCCTCAAGACCGACAGCAAGATTGCGATTCATTCAAGCAAATCTTCACCGCTCCAAGCTGGCCACAGAAGAACTCCACTTGGCGGCCCAGGCAAGGGGAATTTCAGTAGCACTTGTTCAAGAGCCCTACATAGGAAGAACAGGTGTGATGAAACAAAACCCCGGCACACAAGTCATTCAGTGCAGCCTCAACCGCCAAAAGCCAGTTAAGGCAGCGATTGTTGTTTTCGGTAACAACCTGGAGGTCATCCACGACCCCCAGCTTGTGACCGAGAACGTTGTTGCCGTCTTGCTAAAGGTGGGTCAGCTTAGCTTTGGAGTACTGTCGGTCTATTTTGAGGGTGACCAGGACATCGAACCCTACCTATCCGAAACACAATACAAGTTACACAAACTTAATACAAACAACATCGTGGTGGGAGGAGACGTGAATGCCTGGAGCCATTGGTGGGGAAGTGTTTCCGAAAACCATCGCGGGGCAGCGTACAGTTCTTTCCTAAATGAGCGGGATCTCCACATCCTAAATACGGGCCAAACACCAACGTTCGAGACATACAGAAATGACAAGTGGTGTACAAGCATCATCGACGTGACAGCTTGCAGTTCGTCGCTGCTGGGCAAGGTTGAGGAGTGGCGGGTAGAAAGAAGTCTAACAACTTCAGACCATAACGCTATAACCTTCTCGATGCGCCTAAAAAAGGCCCTGGAACCCTTAAGGCCAATTTCGACGCGCATCTACAACACCAAAAAGGCCAAGTGGTCCGACTTCATCACCCATTTCAAGACCAGCCTAGCAGATAGTGGCATCACTGAAGTCGGAGTCTCGAACGCATCGAACCCAGAGGATCTGGAGACAATCATTTCAAACTATACTCAGAACATCCACCACTCATGCGAGGAAGCGATTCCAAAACTGGGGTCGCCCAAACACAACGCTAAGCCCCCATGGTGGACCCCTTCTCTAGACCGTCTAAAAAAAGACGCCATGACAAAGAAGAGAAGGATCCGGAACGCAGCCGCAAGCCGGAGACACTTCACCATCCAAGAGTACATGCTGGCCAAACAAACTTACACGACAGCAGCAACGGAAGCAGCCACAGCCAACTGGAAGGCGTTCTGCACGAGGCAGGACCGAGAGAGCATGTGGGACGGCATCTACAGGGTAATAAGGAAGAAAGCCAGAAGAAAGGACGACGCGCTCCTGAGAAACACCGCAGGCGAGACGCTCAGTCCAGAGCAATCTGCGGATCTTCTGGCAAAAACCTTCTACCCCGACGACTCAACGGATGCCGAACAGCCCTACCACACTGCGCTAAGGAGGCTAGCGGAGGAGAAGAACCCCAAAGGTCTGTCTGCAGACGATCCGCCCTTCACGACCGCGGAGCTGGAAATGGTTCTCCAGAGTCAAAATCCGAAAAAAGCCCCCGGTCCCGACGGATTAACAGCAGACATCTGCATAGCGGCAATAAACTGCGATAGGGAGGTGTTTTTAGCGATAGCAAACAAGTGTCTGTCGCTGTCACACTTCCCGAAGCAGTGGAAGGTCGCCCACGCGTGCATTCTCCGCAAGCCAGGAAAGGACGACTACACCAGCCCTAAGTCGTACAGGCCTATAGGTCTGCTCTCGGTCCTAGGAAAAATCGTCGAAAAACTTCTAGTAGGCCGACTACAATGGCACTTCCACCCAACACTACACAAAAACCAATACGGCTTCATGCCACAGCGCGGAACCGAGGACGCTCTCTATGCTCTAGTGGGCCACTTACGAGCCGAAATCGAAGCCAAAAAGATCGTGCTTTTGATATCACTGGACATAGAGGGAGCCTTTGACAACGCGTGGTGGCCCGCACTCAAGAAGCAGATGGTAGCCAAGAACTGTCCAGCAAATATCTACGCTCTCGTCGCCTCATACCTGGAAGACCGGAACATCAGGGTCAACTACGCCAGAGCGACTAGCGAGAAGGGAACCACGAAAGGATGCGTCCAGGGCTCAATTGCCGGACCGACATTTTGGAACCTTATCCTAGATTCACTCCTACACAAAATGGCTAGTATGGGTGTATACTGCCAAGCCTTCGCGGACGACGTTGTCCTGGTTTTCTCTGACTTTACAGCTGGTCCCCTGCAGCAATCAGCCAACAGCACGCTAGCCAAAGTGTCGGAATGGGGCGTCCAAAATAAGCTACGTTTCGCCGCGCACAAGACCAATGCGATGGTGTTAACGAGGAAGCGAAAGTACGACGTTCCGGTACTTCACATGTCAGGCACGCGACTAAACCTGGTTGAGGAAGTGAAGCTGTTAGGTCTCACGATAGACTCCAAACTCACCTTCAATGCGCACGTGTCTGCGACCTGTAGAAAGGCCACAGACATCTATAAGCAGTTGGCATGTGCGGCGAGGGTGACTTGGGGTCTGAACGGGGAGATAATCAGGGCGATATACGTGTCGGTGATAGAGCCCATCGTGATGTATGCAGCGAGTGCGTGGGCCCCCGCAGCTGAGAAACTGATGACAAGGAAAAAGTTTGACTCACTGCAGAGGGGCTTCGCGCAGAAGATCTTCAAGGCATACCGCACGGTGTCTCTGACATCGGCACTTATCCTGTCAGGCCAACTCCCCCTAGACCTCCGGGTAATCGAAGCGGCAACTCTTTTCAAGATCAAAAAGGGACATTCCCAACAGTTCATACCGCTGGGCCGCGTGCTGGAGTGCAACGTGCACCACTCCAAAAATCCCCACCCAGCGCAACTCACAACAACCGAGTATGAATGCCTAGAGAAATTGACTCCCGAAACCCTGGCGACCCACCAAGTAATCGGCCCCCAAATATACACCGATGGTAGCAAGATAGAGGGGAAAGTCGGAGCTGCCCTAACTTGGTGGGAAAACGGGACGGAGTCAAGGTTCAGCACCTTCGGTTTGGAGCCTCACAACACAGTCTTCCAATCGGAAATGTACGCTCTCTTCAGAGCTGTCATGATGGCAAGAGAATCCAAGGCGGCCTCCGTAAGCATATTAAGTGACTCGAGGTCGTCACTTGACCTGCTGAGGAGGCCGTCTGTCACTCACCACCTGGCACTCCAAATCAAGAGAAGCGTCCGTGAAATCAGAGAGGAGGGCAGAGAAGTGAGGCTCTTTTGGCTCAAGGCCCATGTGGGAACTGCCGGGAATGAGAGAGCGGACGAGCTGGCCAAGGAGGCAGCCCTAACAAAGCTCACATCAGACTACAGCAAGGTCCCCGTTTCGTTCGTGAGGAGGAAGATACGGGAGGGGACTATAAGGAAGTGGCAAGCGCGGTACGAGTCCTCAAGTACAGGATCGGTCACGAAAGTGTTCTTTCCAGACGTCCTTGCGGCGAAAAGGACACTCAGAGACGCAGTGCTCACACCGATCCACGTACAAGTCCTTACAGGACACGGCGGATTCTCAGCGTATCTCCACCGCTTCCATCTCAAAGATAGTCCCTCGTGCGTCTGTGACCCGAGTTGTGAAGAGACAGTCTGGCACCTGCTCTTCGAATGCCCAAGGTTCAGCCAAGACAGAATGGAGCTCGAAGTAAAATTCGAAACCCAGCTTAGCCAGTCGACACTCCACACCATCATGGGGAGACCGGCTACTAGGATTCCATTTTTGGCATTCGCGAGCAAAGTCGCCACAATCGCAGCAAGGGCCAACAAAACGGACGTAACCTTGCGAAGTCGACCACACATTCGAACACACACAACCACAACAACAACCACAACTACACAAACAACAACAAGCACACCATTGACTGATACACAAGTTACACACTCACACTCTAACCAACGGCCATTACCAACGGTAGCAGCAGCGGTAGCAGCAACAGCCAGCCTACAACCAGCCCCTAGCATGACTACCACACAATTCCTGGCATGCGGAGAAGACGGAGTCCCTGGCATCAGACTGCGAGGCGTCGCTCTGTTCATGAACAGGGAACAGGAGAAGTTAGGCATAGGTTTCTGCATGGGCTCAAGTCGAGCTGCGGCCCGAATACACCTTTCACCGGGCCTTGCCGCCCTGATTAACGGAAGCACCACCAAAACGAGCATAAAAGGCAGCAAGTATGCTGCACTACCTCAAGTGGAAGTGGCCACTCACCGATGCCGTCTAATGCGATTTAAAGGGAAAACAATCGCATTACTTGAGTGGGGAGAGGCCACTGCATTTGCCCAGGCAAACTCATTGCTTCAGAAGATCAGGGAGGCAGGAGACTACACGTCAGCCGCGGCCCGAACCATAAGTGTGGACGCAATGGTGGTGGGAGGAGAGAGAGGAGACGTCGCAGACCGCTTTGGCTGTCTAAAGGCCTCAGAACATCATGTCATCGAGGACAGAGGGGAAACTCTAAGTTTCCTCAAAGCCCCCAGACAACCAGCAGCCAGCGCGACGAGCCCATCAACAAGTCCCACCACTCAAAGCGGATCGGAAAGGGCCCAGCAGAAGGCAGCAGCCGAAAAAGCCGCAAAGGAACAGTGCAATACCATAAACCCGAAGGACCGGGCCCGGTCGAGGAGTCGCCTGAAAGCGTTTGGCACTTTCCTCAGTGCACTGCTCCCAAGCACCAGCCATGCATCACCATCTCACAAGCAGGAGACGGCACTGGAGAGGTTCTTCAGAAAAACACCAAAGGAACCATCCCAGCAAAAGCCTAAGTCAACACGAGCCGACAAAGGGCAAGTCAGCCCGCCGACCCTCGCAGTAAAGTCAGGTACCACGGACCACGTAAAGAGCGCGTTTCTCGAGTACGTAGCAATCGTAAGAGCGACCAGAGAGGTCAATCTTACGACATGCCGGAAGATCCTGCAGACCTTCCAGAGAGACACAGAGGGTCTGTTAAGGGTACTGCTCGAGGAAGCAGGGGCAGCGGTGTACGACAACATCACATCCCAAGTCATCAAAGGGGAAATGACGGGGTCGTATATGGCAGCCTACAGCGCGAGGAGTGGTTTTGTGGCCCTGGACAAGGAGGAGACGGAGCGCTCGGGCAAACTCAAGTTCAGTGTGCCAAATGACGACCCGATAGTGGTTACCGCCAAATGTACCAAAATTATGCCGGATGATAAGATCCTGGAAATGGCACAGTCCATTTCGGGGACCTCAGGTATTACGGCATCGCAGGAAAGTTGGGCGGTACCCATTATCAGGTGGATTAACGGAGTTCCGGGTTGCGGTAAGACAACCTGGCTGGTAAAGCACTTCGACGAGGACAGGGACGTGATAGCCACCACGACAACAGAAGCTGCCAAAGATCTCAGGGAAAAGCTTGCGCGACGCTTGGGAGACCGAGCAAAGACCAAGGTGCGCACTATGGCCTCAATCCTAGCAAACGGTTTCAAGAGCCAAGACAAATGCTACCGTCTTACGGTAGACGAGGCTCTTATGAACCACTTTGGGGCCATAGTCATGGCAGTAAAGTTGTCTGGAGCAAGCGAGCTTGTCCTCGTCGGAGACGTTAACCAGCTTCCATTTTTGGACAGAGAGAACCTTTTCGAGCTTAGGTATACCCGTCCAGACCTGGTGGCTGGTATCACCCAGGAGTTTCTCTGCACACACCGCAATCCAATGGACGTGGCGTTTGCACTGAGTGAGATATACCCCGGTATATACTCCTCCAAGTCATCGCTGTCGCGGGTCCACTCCCTGAAGGTAAAAAGTTACACAGGGGCGCAAATACCGAGCACTGCCCAAAACACCCTGTTCCTGGTTCATACGCAGGGGGAGAAAGCTTCTCTTGCGAGCCAGGGATTTGGGTCCGGCGAAGGTTCGCGCCTGCTAACCATACACGAGGCTCAGGGGTCAACCTACGACAGCGTCATCATCATCAACACCAAGTCCAGGAGACTTCAGATTCACGACAGCATCTCCCACGCGGTAGTGGCTGTGTCCAGACATACAGTCAGTTGCGTCTATTACACCGACGACGCCGATGACGCCGCGGGCTGCCTTGCTAAGAGGGCGATGGATGCGTCGACTAAAACGGTCGTCAACTACAATCTTAAGACGGCCATGCAGCATCGAGACGTAGTCGTCATAGAGGCCTTGCTCACGCTGGCGAAGTCCCTGGTCAGCAGACATCACCATAACACCACCTAACAAGTCCCATCCATAAACTCCAACCCAAACACATACCCAAACCATCACCCTGCCTGCATGGTGGAGCGAGTCAGTCATACTCACCTTAATGTCCTAACGACGGGGTTCTATGACCCCGTCGTTGGGACTGGTCTGCTCGCACTGCCATGCATATTCACGGAAAGTGTATAATATAACGTAACGTAAGTGTATGATATAATATATGCAATGTAAATAAGAAAAAATAAAAATGTTAATAACATAAAAACATAAAATTGTAATGCCGGTGTGTAATATATATATATATATAGTATTTAGTAAGGGATGAACTCACGTAGACTTAAGTTAGTTAAGTAAGCCTAAAAATAATGTCTGACGTAGGAGTCAAACAATTGTAACTGATATGAAAAAAAAAAAAAACAAACAAAATATAATAACTATAAAAAAGAGCGCGGACTGCCACATGTCCGCGGTAGAATATTAAAAAAAAAAAAAAAAAAAAAAAAACATATTCGAAATTAACACCCTCAAATTAATCGCACTTGTTGTACGTTTTGGTACATTAAAATGATCAATATTACAATTTATACAATCTCTAACGTTAATATTTGAGACCCAAGTACCCATACTATACATATCCAATATAGGAGATTTATGAACAACATTGTTTTTAAACTTATCGTAAATATCAATCAAAATCGGTTTTTTCTTCTTTTGCCAATAGATATTCATACATAACTCGGATAATTCTTCTAATAAACCTACAGTTACATTATTACAAAAAGAGTTTACCCTTAACCAATATCTACAAGCCAACCAATGTCTTCTTACATGTAACGGTGGTAAGCAAAGTTCGCTTTCCATAACACAAATTGGTGTGGTACGAATAAAACCACCACAAATTCGCATTGCTCGATTCTGCAAAACATCCAGTTTATTTAAGTGAGTCTTAGCACTATTGCCATATAAAAAACTAGCATAGTCAATTCGACTTCTAACAAGAGAAATAAACAGTCTTCTTAAATGTTTAGGATGTACGCCCCAAGACTTTCCAGCTAAAATTTTAAGAATATTCAAATATTTATAAACTTTCTCACAAGTCTCGTTAATGTGAGCTCCCCATCGTAGAGATGAATCAAGCCACAAACCGAGATATTTAATTTTATCAACAACCTTAAGCTCACTGTTATTAATACAAATTCGAATATTTGCTAAACATCTAGATCTACTAAATAGACAAACATTACTTTTGGATTCGGACAAAAATAATCCCACACTACCTAAATTTTTAATAAGTATTTCTAAAGCTATATTCAAGTTAGTAATTGCTGAATCTAAATTATGTTTGTTTGAAGACACATAAAGAACAAAATCATCTGCATATTGTGAAACTTTACAACTGGTAATTAATTTACAAATATTCATAGTAGCAATATTAAAAAGTAGAGGGGATAATGGGTCTCCTTGAGCTAAACCCACACTAGATTGTCTTACCACTACACCATCCACACCACTGTCAATCTGTAAATACCTTCGGCTTAAATAATTGAAGATATATTTACAAACTTTACCCCCAACCCCGATCGTTTTTAACAAATCAATCATTCGATTGATATTTACATTATTGTATGCACTATCAATATCAACAAAACATGCAATAGTGGCCATATTCTTTGAGTACCCTATCTGAATAGATGTTATTAAACGTGTCAGATTATCCAAACAAGAATGTGATCTGCGAAAACCAATAGTAGATGGAGACAAAAGATTTGATTTCTCAACAAACCACTCAAGACGTTTTAGCATAATTCCATGGAAAATTTTGCATGGGCAGGACATTAAAGATATAGGACGCAAAGAAGAGGCGCTATTGGGATCCCTTCCAGGTTTAGGAATCGGAACTACCCTAATGCTTCTCCATTGTTTTGGTATAACACCAGTATCTAATACCAAATTATACAAATATAGCAAAAACTTTTTACCTGAAACAGATAAATTATATAGCATGGAATAAGAAATATTATCTACACCTGGTGACGTGTCCTTGCGTTTTAAACAGTTTTCTAATTCAAACAAAGTTATCTCCCCTTCGATAGCACTTGATTCCTCCATAAATAAAGGAGGTTCTTCACCAACCAAATCAGGAGTTAAAGATTGTAATAACTCCTTACATTTTTGGGAATCAACACAATGATTACCATACTTTCCACCTTTAACCCATTTCATTTTTCTCCACATCTCTGAAGCTGAAGTTTCCGAATCAATACTCGTACAGAATTCCTTCCATCCTTTGGAACGGGCTTTCTCAATTGTTTTGCGGGCCGTATTTACTTCAATCATATAAATATTATAATTGGCAGGAGTAGGATTGCGCCTCAATTTTGCCAGTGCCAATCGTCTTTTAGCCACAGCCATAGATAACTCTGCATTCCAGTATGGTTCAGGTACAAATTTAGCTGTAGGATCCTGGCAAACTTTGATCCATGGAATTGTTTCTTCTGCCAACCGGTCAATTTTGGATACAAATAAATTATAACATTCTTGAATATTCGACGACTTATCTAAATTAGCAAACATATCCTCCGATTTTTCGCGGTATTCACTCCAACTAGCTTCTCTGAAGTTACGTCGCTTAATGAAATTTTTAGAAGACTCATAACCATACTTCATTTTAATAAAAACATGGTCACTGCCTAAAGATTCACTAGTAGTTTGCCAAGAAAATTTTGTCGCCAGATCGGTAGAAATGAACGATATATCAGGTGATGACTGCTGTAGAACTCCACTAACAAACTTAATTCTCGTAGCATCTCCATTATTCAAGCACATATAATCTTTATCAAAGTAAGAGTTGTATACCATCTCTCCACGACGATCAGTCTTATTCGACCAGGCAATGTGGTGCGCATTAAAATCGCCTACAATTAACGTTTTTTTAACAAATCTAACAAAAATCTTATTCCAATCTGACTGGTCAGTAACTGACGTTGGAGGGAAATAAATTGAAATAATGTTCATTATTCCGGGCACATTAAATATTTCTACTACCACAATCTCAATGCTAGAGTTTGGATGCACAAACTCTCTTTGTAAGGCTTTAATTGATTTGTGAGTAATAACACACAAACCTCCATAAGAATCCAATCTATCTTTTCTAAATAAATTATAGTTGCTAATATTTAAGTTCTTATCTGGTGACAGCCACGTCTCACTTATAATTGCAATATGTATTTTTTCTTGAAATAATAATAATTGAAAATCATTAATCTTAGGCCATAAACTATTTGCATTCCACTGTAAAATATTAATTACTTTCGTTTGTTGCTTAAAATTACGAGCCATTCTTAATGCATCCTAATATCTCCATCAAAACATCCATGTTTAATAAACTCAAAATAAAATTCTTTACTTCCGACAACACATATTTCAAAATACATGTAATTTTGTCCCCAATGTCATCATTTGAAAAGATAACTTCTTTCAGTTTGCCCAATAATTTCCTGAAACTAAAACTTTCCATTTTGGAAGATGCTTTTCTAGCCGATTTATTCAAAAACTCATCCTTATTTTCCGGTAAAAAATCAGATGTAACCTCCTTCTGAATTTCATGACAAACCTTCTTACGTTTACTCTTTATAGATCTTTTTGGTTTTCTCAAATGTACTGCAACTTTACTTGAATTCAAAATTGGTGACATTCTATCTTCATACTTATCTTCTTCGCTATTCGAACTGTCATTCAACAAAACATTATTTTTGACCACATCTGAATAAGATCTCCCTGCAGTTGTATCGATCTTAATTAATTCGTCAACTGTGAATAAATTCGGACTCACAACAGCATTTTTACTCTCTTTCATCCTGGCTAGAGCCAATTTATACGTGCAATTATGCTTACACATTACATCTCTTATTTCTTTTTCACGTAAAAATGCAGGACACTTGCTCTTAATCATAGACATATGATCTCCTTTACAATTTATGCATTTAAATTGAACTGTCTCGCAATTTTTATGTTCACCGCCACATTTCGGACAAACATGTTTTTTAATTGGGCAAAAAGCTTTAATGTGCCCAAATCTCCAACAATTTGAACATTGAGTAACAAGAAAATTAAATGGTAATACCTTCATTCGTATGCCATATGTATAAACATATGGAGGTATAACAGGACCTTTAAAACATATGCGAATACTTGTACTCTTAACCCATTGGCCTTCATCATCCCTTCTGCTTAAACGCTTGACAGATAAAATCTCCAAGTCACATTCTAATATATTCTTAATATTCTCATCATCCAAATCAAGATCCACGTCTTTGACTAAACCATAAGAAACATTTACTTCATTTGTTTTCTTACAAATCCAACCTTTTTGTCTAAAAGTTTCACACGACAACATTCTATCCGCAGAATCATTGGTTTTAAACCTTATTAGAATTTTAAAGGGACTTTTATAAACCACTTTTAAAATATCTGGAATTTTCTCGTTGTTCAAAAGTTTAGCTAAAGCAATCTGTTTTGGAAGGATCTCTTTTGCAGTAACTGATACCTCTACATAATCTGCAAAATCAGTCGGATATGTTTTTCCTGGAGACTGCGGATGTCCAGACGGTGGAGTCATAATCTTAGCCTTCTTACCTCGCTTATCCACCGTAGTAAACTCGCCGGCCTCTATATAATCATCTGGACTAGACTCGTTTCTAGGCCTTTTATAGGAATTTCTCAGCGAACTATCATTTTCATCCCATTCCAAATCAGAAATATCATTATTATGTACCATAGCACGCAAAGTCACATCACTAGAATGACGGCTGCTACCGTCCTCATCATCGCAACCGCTTTCCATCACTTTTAAGAAGAAAACTTTTTAAGAAGAAATAAATGTCAAATGTCAATGTCAGATAAAAAAATGAAAATTTAATTATTTTATATTATGAAAAAGTGTCTATATCACTTGAATTTTGCCACAAAAATATAACAATTATGTCCACAGATATAATAAATCCTCAATTTAACACACATTCACATAAAATTACACAACTATCCCACATAAAAAAATAATTATACAGGAGCAAAGCAAAACAATCTTATCACGTCAGAATCACGGTGACGTATGTCCTTAATGTTATAATATGTTTTAAATAAGGATGCTTAAAATAAATACAAAATACTCAGAACAAAAAAATATTACAATAACATAATTCAAAATTCGTGCTAAACGTTAAAATCGCACAAAATCATTATTTTTCCAAAGTTTGGATTAAGTTTACTATAATTTTATATTAAATCCAAACGCAAAAAAAGTCTGGAGTAAAATCTCGTTGAACTTGACCATACCCTCCGAAGCTGACCTCCAAAACCGTCCTCATTACATAAAGGTCAGATTACCATCGTCCACTACAGCCCACTATTCCAATTCTATTAAATCAGCCTCCTTAATTACTTGGCACAGAATCCAGTGACCATTCCCCTTTCTGTTACGAGACTACGAGGCTCAACGCTTCCTTCGACATAAATGAAAGAGTTTCTTTGTTGGCCTTTTATTATACAAACAAGAATTGAAAAAAAAGTAAATATAAACAAAAAACCCCTACTGCTTATAAAGCTAACTAAACAGATGTAAACAAGAAGAAAATCTTGCTGTGCAGTCGGAGGATACATAATATACATATTCGCGAGCTGGCTGACCAAAACCAGATGTATCCTCCGACTGCACAGCAAGATTTTCTTCTTGTTTACATCTTTTTAGTTCGCTTTTTAAGCAGTCGGGTTTTTTGATTTTATTAACTTATTTTATTTACAACTTTTTAGTTATACTTTTTTTTCGAATGACTTTAAACATATAAGTAATATATATTTTTGTAATCACCTCTAAAAATCCTTCATTTTGATACCCCACTCGATGGGTTTCAAAGAAAATAAAAATTGCAACCCCTACAACATGGCGCCCAAAATCCGCCATGTTTCTTTTTTTTTAACGGCCAAGACCTATCTAAAAAGGTCTTAATTATAAAAATCCGTCAAGTGGTTTGAAAGATACGAGGTAATAAAGAACATTACATACATACAAGATACGCATAAAACATAACCCTTTCCTTGCAGCCGGGTAATGAAGCTTGCAAACCCTTTAGGCGCGATTGGTCCAATTCGCAAACCACTTCAAAGGTATGATTAGAGGTGAAGGTAGATCGATCGCCATTTTGAATTGAATGACCCCTTCATTAAATTCAAAATGGCGATACATAAATTGTGACTTTCATTTAGCGTACTCGTATTTTTGATTTTAGTACAATGTTTTTGTATTAGCGTATAAGACACAGGTAAGAGCAAAATCTTCACTTTCTTCTTTTCATTCTTTAATTTATTAAGTCTGCCGCATTACTTTAAACAAAATCTACGACAGAGGACAGAGTTAGAGATATTGGTATATTCCCTTCTGAAAATCCTTTATCCATAACAACTTTATCATCAAAGCGTGCTCATAAAAATATTCTAGGTCAGCTCACTAAACGCTGCCCACTCGGCCGACACAACTACCCAACTTACTCGGCTCCGCCCACCATTTGCCGCACGCTTTACCTTAAAATAAACGCCAGCAAAACCCTTTTCAAAATACGATGGTCGTTACATAAGTAATATATCGACGGCAAACAATGATCGCATACAAAACCCAGCCATTACTGTTTCGGGATAGTTTCTATTCGGACGATAACACTATATCTGTGAGAATTTCGAGGTCAGCAAACGGAGGGTTATACGGGACAGTTTGTAGAAGCATTGTGTTAGCACTTTCAGTGGGATGACGGTTTTCTTCTTTCGATCTTTGACATCATAGACAATGGTCAAGGATACCTGGACTTATAGATAATGTAAGTCTGAACCCGCTTTGAGCAAGCGTAGTGATCAATGCTTGTGCCTTCTCTGTATGAGAAGAGGCCTTTTTCCTGCAGTGGGTCAGTTACCGGCTGGCGTATTAATATATATTTTAGGATTCTAAAAATGTACTACCTCAATTTATAACTGTCGACAATTTTGGAGACAATACCGTTTACCAATACCTTAATACACCTTCGACGAATGTAAACTTACATTAAAGGTAGCTATAGATAATCTTTTTATTCGGGTGAAGAACATTATGGCCAACACTTCAAAACTATGTAAAAGTTCTTAAAATATCGAATTTTAGAATGTGCGTGCTCTAATCAGGAGTAAAATTATTGTCTCTTTTAAACTGTTTGTAAAGCATAGAGCAAATTATTGTGTAAATTTTAATCGAACCAAAATATTCGAAACTGGCCGCACCAAGCCACAAGAATAATGCAATCAAAGCAACTGTATTAATTTCTCATACAGGACAATATTTGAAATATGCAATGGAAATTCGTGGCAATCTGTACAGTCAACTGAATTTGCTTGCCGAGGGTATGAATTAGAGCATTAGGCTCCAAAGCCGTTCGGTGTTTCCATTCTACTGATTTGATGTTTGTTGCGCTAAGTGGCCGCCTAACGTGCACTCGTGTTTGTGCCTTGTTCAACGTTGTACCAGATTAACTAATAGCTTGCTATTGCTTCTGTTATGAGATTGTAGCTGCGTAGCTGACAACTTGATAATATTAATAAGACATGAAATAACATAATTAAATTCACGCCTTTATTCTAGAGGGATATGCAGAAACTACAGAACGGCACATGCTACGGTCCTTACGTTCTATTTTAACCCCCGACGCAAAAACGACGGGGTGTCTGTGGCATCGTAGCTCCTGAATAGATGAACCAATTTTTGTTTGAAAGGTAACTATATAATAAATATAACTATATAACGTCAAGCGTGTTCTTAGCTATGATTTATTAAAATCGGTTGACCCGTTCAGAAGTTATCCGCATTTTACTCTTTAGATACATTATAAGTATTTTAAAAGCATGAAATAAAACTTAATTTTAAATTTAAAAACCCCGACACAAAAACTTCTAAAAAGCAAAAAATAAGCCTCGCTAACGTTGGCGGTTCCCCGACGCGAGTACGTGACGTACTGGTTTTATGATAATTTGTCTTTCATACATTAACAGCCTAATTGCTTGAGTGAATTCGACAAGGCACAGGGATTGACCCCATGAAAGAGTCATAACAAATTCTCTTTAAATAATTAATAAAAATTGGACTCTTTAAGAGTATAGCTTCACCAATGAAATGTGTATTTTTTCACGCTCTTTTATGAGGTCAAATCCTTTTCCTTGCCGAATTCACTTACTCAACTAGGCTGCTGGTCATACACGCACGGCGACTACTTAGTAAGCTGCATTGTTAGTAAACCTACAGTAGAACAATACTTCTCTAAGATCTTATTAGTAATTCTTACTAGAATATTGATATTATCGAAACTAATATCACAAAGGCGATAGTATTGTTTTTAGCAGGTACCTAAATGAATAGGAAGGCAGGCTGTAAGTACTGAACCGACGATAGACATTTTTTTTACTGGTACAATGCTACTTATATCGCTGAGTGCTATGGCTCTAGTTTTTATTAACCGACTTCCCAAAAAGGAGGTGGTTCTATGTTCGACATTATGTATGTTTTGTGTGTGTTCACCGATATCTCCGTCAATTGTGGACCGATTTCAAAAATTCTTTTTTTGTTTGAAAGAGTATGTTCCGAAATAGGTCCCATTTTAATTTGGTGAAGGACTGAAGAAGAAATTCGAAGATATACAACAGCACTCTTCAATAAACAACGGCAAATCTCTCGGGATTGCTGCAATCGCATGTCTGTTTGTTGTTTATACCGTTTCATAACATAACATCACATCAGTACGCTCTTAAGGGGTACGCAGATCTCTCATTTCACCGGTTATGTTCAAGTTTCATGATATTTTGGTAACATATTCTGGCGTTATACGAGTAGGTAACTTACTAAACAACTTGCCTATTAGGTAGGTACAACTAAAAAGTGAAAAATAAAAAAATAAACTTTTTACAAAAAAATACTACCGACTTCCAAAAATAAAGTTATTTTTCACTTTGCAGTTTTATTTGGAAGTCGGTAGTATTTTTTTGTAAAAAGTTTATTTTTATTTTTCAAGAAAGTGCATAGTTCCTGTGGCCTAAGTATCAGTTCTTAAACTAATAATAATTTTAATTTATTAAAATTATATTAATAATAGAACTATTTCTTAATTTACACTCTAAGTAGTTATCTGGCTATATACATAGTATTGACATTATTAGTTCTTACTGAAATATAGATGATATAATTCAAATCTGCTAACCTTCAGAAAAAAAAAAGAGTGTAATTATAAGAGCACACTTCTATTCTATTCGCTTGGAGTTGACTTCAAGCTTGCCGCACCAAGCCACAGGTCGAGGTTTAACATATTTTTAGATGACAAAAAGTACGAATCAGAAATTGAAATCACAAAGGCGTGCAGAATGAAAAAACCGAAATCCGAGATACTTTATAAAGCGAGTGACTACGTATCAATATTGGCGCTCGTGAGACGTTCCGTATTGACACAGCAGCGTCGATTGAGCCTTAAGGCACACACTTTCCTATAAAAAGAGGGAAAATGGGTGTCTCCATTCTACCTCCACAAAAATTTACGACCAACTGCAAGTTCATATAAATATTCCTGGCTGAGGAAAAAAGGTAGTTTGGCCGAAAAGGTTGTGCTAAAGGCATGGTTTAGTATTAAGTAGTTAATATATTAAAAATAGTGTGTGGTTGCAACTTGCAAGTTACGATTAGGACCTTCCCGTCGCGTTTTGCGGTTGTCGGAAGCAACTCTGGGGATCGTTTTCACGCATAGGTTGCGTCACTTGGTTTGTTGGTCACGTACATAGATCATGGAATCGATTACAGAAGACATTATTCATAATATTACATCCCTCCCAGATATACATATAAACTTCACTAGACACACACTACACACACAAACAGACACACACTACACATACAAAGACACACACATACCTACACTCTTCACAAACCTTAAAAAATACCTATTATAATGTTGTATGTTACCATTAGTTAAGTAATTTAAGTTTAATTATTGTTTAGTGTTGTGGCCGGCTATTTGCTAACTACCTCCATGTGCATTTAAAATCATGTGTCAATAACGACGGAAAAACAAGATCCCACGACACAGGGTATCCTAGTGTGGGGTCTAGGGTTTCTTTAATGCACTGAATATTTGTATTTTCTTGTGCACCTGTGCTATAATTTTTACTATTTTATTTTGTTGTTGTGCTTAATGTATCTAAAGAAAGGTGTACTAATAAATTTATCTTATCTTATCTTAATATAAATAATAGTTATGTTTTTCTTACTCTGACGCTCTTATTTCCTGATTTATTTTGTTGCGGGATCTTAAACCATTCAATCTTTTCTCCGGGACTCATCAAGCTTCATTGTCTCAACCATGTTCAGGCTTTCAGGAATTGCAGTGCAGGCTTGTGACCTTAAAAATATTAGTGTTCTCGCGACGTGTACTGACCACATATTTCGGCTTTCATAACAATCAGAATTAAGAAACCCGTTACAATTCAACAAGCGTGGTTTGGTTGTTTTATAGCGTGGTTCCTTTGTAAAGTTTTCACAATGGCATCTATAACAGTAGCCGTTGCTGGTCTGTGGTCGCCAATTTTGTTAGCTCGGGTGTAGGTTGAGGACTCCTAAGTTATGCAACTGAATTATATTGTTGGTCGTAGCGTAGTTATCTTCTCTGACTTTATATCCTCCAAGAGCTTGCAGTTAGTTGTACCTTGTGTCGTTCTGTAGTTGTAATTTTATAACAGCGTAGATTAAGCTCTCTGACTTTAAAAGAGACTTTGACCTCCAAGTTTTTTTTGGTGTTTTTCTCAGTAAATATCATTTAACATTATGGAAAAAAGGTTGGGTGATAACCAAATAAAAATATAACCTTTCTATATTCAAAACAGAACGTCGTATCGTTGCAACCCGCCTGACCGGATATGATGACTAAACAGAATTACGTAATTTCCTCTCATCCAATTAGCCGAAATGGATCTTTGTTTTTACCTTTTACCTTCAGAAGCTTGAAGTTAATTATCCGAAAATTTAAATTCAACTTGAATTCGTAACAGCTTACTATGTAAATGCTGCGATAGAAGTACTGGTGGATCAGCTGCTGATTGTATTTTGTTACAACATTTGCGAGTAGACAATATTATGTAACGAGCAGTATACTTTATGAAAAAATTAATAAAAATCTTAATATAATACATTTAAATAAACATGATGCTAAGATCTCAGTGAAAAGATGGTTATTGCAATTGGACTACCAAACTACCGAATATCTTTTGCTTTCACAAACATAATAGTTAAACACACACACAAATAAACACACACACCCATTACATTCTTTATTAATTAATTAATTAACACAGTAGCACGCAATGTTTTAGGTTATAAAATAAGCAAATTGTCAACTGAGTTGTACTATCTTCTGAGATACAGGCCTCGCCTAGTTCAGAAGATAGAGTCTGTACCTGTAAACCTCTCTTTAACACCACAAATGCTGCTGGATTATTATTATATAATGTGCATGATATTAGCATACTTACCTAGTATTAAGTACTTTTACTATGTAATTCCTTGTTGCTATGCTGGTGAGAAATAAACCATTTTTTTTTTTTGTGGGTTGTCTGTTCTTGGTTGATACTTACAGATAGTACCCACGTTATGGGTATGTATATGTTGATTCAAAATATGAATACAACTAGATTTTAAAAAAGCTTGAAAGCTAATAAATAGTTCAAAAGTAACTTTCAAAAAAATATTTTTTTTCAAATTATGTTGATCATGACAACGGATTGATTCTAAATGAAAAAATAATTGGATATGTAGAAATTATGCCCAAAACAGAACACATCAAATAATTAAGTAGAGAATTAAAAGCAAAACTCAACTGGGTGTTAATTTACGAGCAATGAACGAGCTATTACTTAGAAAGGAGCGATTGAATTCTTAATCCAATGATGAGTTCATTTTCATTTCAAGCGTTCCTATTCGCTATTCCATTACTCTAGCTAGCTCTGTCACTATCATATCTTTAGCACAAACAACCACACCTGGCATTCAAAACCTCTCAATAGTTAAATCCTCGCGTGGAAGGCACTGATAAGGTTCTATAGAATTTCACATTGGAGAGGTAAATAGTATCATAATATTACCAGACATTATTCCATTGCAGGGCAAAGCCAGAGACCTTTGAAGAGAACTGAGAATAGTCTTATACAGTGAAGGTAGGAGCATTGATCACCACGCTTGCTCAAGACGGATTGGTGATTTCAAACATATATTAACTATAAGTCCAGATTCCTCACGATGTTTTCCTTCACCGTTGTCAGCGATCGCCAAGATAAACATAGAACGGACAAATGAATTTGAAAAAGTCACATTGATACTTGCCCGGATTTGAACCTATGTCCTCAAGTATGAGAGGCGAGGCTCCAGTTAAGGGTACACTAGTCGACGGCACGAACTATTTTGTGCGCGGGGTTAAAATGCATTTTATATCAACCGACGACACGTGCGGAAGAGATAGATGCTGTAATGAGCAATAGGAAGCTAGTTCGCGTACGAATACACACTTTTGCAAATTTGTAGCGAAATGGATAATGATTTAGGACGAAACGGAGCGCGCGAAATTTTATAAACAGACCTTTGGCAGTCTAGATATCATGAAAAAACTACTAAATCTATCTGTTCAAAATAAAATTATATGCATTGTTGAACTACTAATCTATCCCTGTATGGAGGCCGTTTTGCAATTTTCCGTCTTCTTATGGTATTTATTTGCGCCCAAAAATGCGTTTAAATTAGTGTGTAAGTTAGTGTGTGTGCTCATAACTATCAATTATTTTTTTCTTTTTTGCTTCCATACAGGGCTAGATAATGATGAGACAAATTGATATCACTTTTTTATTTTGAACGTACATCGTCAAACAGTGGAATAATCCCTAAACTACGTTTGTATGGAAGAATTTTCGACTAGTGTAACCTTAAAGTAACACTCTCAGCAATAAAGATTGTCGAAAAGTCAAAATGTTAGGTAACTATATAAATCTTATTGTGATTTAATCATTTCAGTTACGAGAATAATTTACCTTGCTCTAAGCAATATTTGTCATTGGAAAATTTATTAAAGCCTAAAACAAATGAATAGAATTTACTCGGGAGAGCTGTTTAATCGGAGTCGCAACTCGACACAGCCTAATGCTTTTGAGTCCCGCTCGGCGCGTGGCTCAAAAGTTCTATTTACACCGTCTCGTTAAAGATGAGCAGGCTGTTTCATCGGAGCATAACCTTAAATGACTGTATTTAAGTTATTTATTTAAATTGCGACTAAAATGATTAAAGTACTTCTAAACGTCGATGTGTCACTTATTAATTAGCATTTATACGAGTAATTTAAGTATGTGGAAGATAGGCCTCGTCGTTGCAAACTTGACTCCAATGATAATAAAATTGTAAACTATAATAAATGTTTTAACACAAAATTCACTTGTTCTGATGATTAAGAAATAATTGTTTTCAAGTTTGCAACGACGTATTGAAAAAGCCAATAGAAACGTAGATCCAAAATCACTAGACTATAAGATAAAAAACATATTCCTCAACGTAAAATAAAATCGGATGAACATAAATATGTTGTAACAAAGTTGTGTGTGGACCGTGCGTCGAATGAAAGTACGCGAGAAGTTATCCGAGTGTCGAGTGAGCTGCGAGCGACTGTTTGTGCATATTGAATGCGACGAGTGAAAATTCACGATCGAACCATATTCGATTTGCATCAAGTTTTTCACTCTGTGTTTGTGGGGTGTTTATTATACGTTTGAATCAACTTTTGAGATATAACTTTTGCTGGCGCTGAAGATGGGTTTGTGAATACATATACATATATTACGGCGACAAACATCGCTCGACATCGTTTTGAAGATATTCAAGAAATTTTTATACGGGTGTTCTTTATATCAGCAATAGATGCCAACACAAATATATTTGGCATTTATGTTTTTCTGTCACGGAGGATGTTTGTACGCTGTTGACGCAAAAACGAGTGCACGAAATTGGATGTGGTTTTCACAGTTGTATTATTGCTGGTCTAACTTAAAATATGGTGATCTTGATACGCCGCCTCGAAGTCGAGTTATCTACAAAAGAGTGTTTTCCTTGTCTGGTTCAGCAGAGGAAATCGGAAACAATAGGAGATACTAGGACATTGTCTAAGCCATCATAGGTGCTTTGTTGTGAGAACAGTTTTTCCATAGTCAAATTTTTGGTCAAGCGTGTGTTGCCAATTAAAATTTCAAAAAAATCTACAGTTAACTACTACATTGTTCAAACTGCGCGGAATTGTACAAGAAACAAAAATGTTAATAAATTGCAAATATATACGGGTTTACCACATATATTATTGTCATCATGCTATACGTTTGAGGAGCTAAGTAGACAATCATCATTACATTATAAGACCGTCTATTTTACACACGTTGTCAACGGAATCCGTAGACTGGCGTGGTCTGCCTTCCAAATCGTACGTTGTAGGTTCGATCCCCAGCTTTCGCAATTATTTTTCAAGTATAATTAACTTATTATATATTTTTTTGCTACCTCTCTAATATTTCCAAATAATAATCATCTTTGCATACTTTTTATGTTTATGCAATGTATGAGTATTATATTATTTAGTCTGATAAAAACATAAATTCTTGCCCAACTAGGACTTTCTATGTGTTTATCTATATATATATATATATATATATAATGTGTTTATCAGTCTTTGTATGTATGTATGTTTGTTCCTATGTGGCGTTCTCTTGAGAGACCAAACGCGTTGGCCGATTTGATGATTCTGACGTCAATCGATTCGTATTAACCTTGCGAGTGTCACTGGCTAGATTAAAATTGGAAAATAGAAAAATGGCAGCTTTTGGGCGCTATACAAAAAGCCCATTGTCCGGGTCTCAAAATAAAGGGTTTGAAGAGTTGATTTCAAAAATAATAACGCTTAAATGATTAAATGTACCTAATTAAAAAAAACATGTTAACTAAAAAGTTATAACTAAAAAAAAAAGATCACAAAATCAAAAAACATGACTGCGAACTAAAAAGACGTAAACAAGAAGAAAATCAACCATCTACTAGCTTACCATCGACAACTGCGCAAACTGAACTTATCTGCCTACCGATAAGCCACATACCCAGGCATCCATAACCATTTCTAGGGTTCCGTACCTCAACAAAAAATAAAAAGAAATCCCACAGATCACTTCGTTGTCTTTCTGTCAAGATAATTTTTGCAGTAATGCGAGGAAGTATAAAAAAAAATATAATAAAATGTTTATTGGTACAAAAAAGGTTATAACAATAAGTGTTCACATAGGTATATTGTAGGAATTACATTGTAACCATTGGTTAATGAACACTGCTATCAACCATTGTATCAAGTTGTAATTAATATCAAATACTCGGGTCTGAATTTCCTTGGTAACGCGGTAGTCGGTTTCATCACCAGTCTTTGGAGTTTTCACGACCCCCTAGCGAGAACAACTCTCAAAGAACCACGAATGACAGCCCGGTCAAACTTAAATGCAATATTAACAAACAGCTTAACGCACTTTCCGAAATAAAGAGGGTCCTCGCTTAAATCTTTATCCATGCTTGCTGATTACTTCTGTGGTTTAACAAAAAGAGGAAGACAAATTATATTAAGCTCCAAAGAGGAGGAAGTAACAGCGTATTATGGAGATGAACGCAGAGTGGCATCAATTAACTGGTATAGTTTTAGCAATGGAGGCACTTCATCCAGTTTAGTTAGAAGTTGAGGTTATCGCCGCATACTTATGCACTCCGACATGTTCTGCAAAAGTGTACAGGAAGTTGTTCGAAGAGTTATCGAAGTTACAGCGACTTGTGGAAATATTTTATGTTATATTATAACTTGTGATTTTCAAAATAGTTTGCAGAAAGATGTGGGTTGACAAAAATATATATGGGTATTCAAATATATAATGGTCTACTGATTTAGTGAAATGTTGCAGTATTTTTCAGTTTGATTCCGATTTTGTATATTGAATGCTACAACATTTCCACGTACCTTTCAACTTTCCAAATAAAATTTTATTATATTCATGAAATACGTGCTTGTTTGTGAAACAACTTTTATCGGAACTGGTTGGATCCGATAAAAGTCACCCATTTTTCAAATAACGTGTACATTCCTCACTCGTATTGTGTAGACGTACAATACGGTGCGACAGCCAGCCGTCTCCAGTCTTAATGTATTACTCGAGAAATTGAACAAAAGTGTCGCACTTTGTGACACTACTACCAAGTTATGGATGTAGATTCTGCAGTCTCGTTTTGCTCCAGCCACGTGACAAACTAAGGTCACATGTTTACGATATCTGGGCCTGATAAAAAAATAATAAAGGTTCACTGCCAAAATTTGGGAGAAGCATTTTCTGCTGGTAAACATTATCAACAAAATCTTTAAAAAACATAGTGCATTAGTCAATGTTTCTCTGTGAAAATGAAAAAGTAACTATGTCTGTTACATTTTCATACCAATCAATTTTGCTGAATACATTTTTGCCTAAAGATGGTTTGGGTCTTAGGTAAGTTCACTTGTGATAATTTTCAACAATCACGCGAGCTAAGGCGTTAGAACAAGGAAGTTATTATACTCGCTACTTATGAGAAATCTAAATCAACAAGTCAACAAGCTCTGTTAAACACAATTCAGATGTTTACAAAAAGAAAAGTCCTCATTTGAAATCCATTTCTTTTTACAAGCTTTTATTAACTTGCAATGTATGTATGTGTGTTCGGGTCAAATCTTGCAAATGAATTTTAAAGCAGTTATCCTCCACCGATTAAGATGAAAATTTGCATACACGTTTAGTTTGGATGACAATGCCTGGTTAGCTAAGTAACGTCATTCTAAATCAAATATGGCAAACGGTCCAAGATGGCGGACTAGTTATTTTTTGTGCACTGCCCTGATATGGGCATCAAATGAAAGGGTATGCTGAGAAGAATACGAAAAAAGCTTGTTTTAAAGTTTTTTTTTTTTAATGATTTTATTCTTAGTTAATTACTTGAAACTTGTGTCGGATATACAAACTTATTTGTGTTTTGTATATGTTTTTTTTTTTTTGGAGCTCGTGGCTAAATTATAACAGCCGCACTGCTCGATCATCAAGGTTAAGCAACGCCTGACGATGTCGGTTCGTGGACCATTTCAACATACCGAGTTGCCTCCATGCCTCGGCAAGCACGTTAAGCTGCTGGTCTCGGCTGTCATTTGAAGATCTTTGACAGTCGTTACGGGTAGTCAGAAGATCTGACACCAGTCTTGCCAAGGGGTACCGTGTCACCCAGTTACTGGGTTTTGGAGGTCAGATAGGCAGTCGCTTCATGTAAACACTGGTTCTCAGAATGCATCCGGTAAGACTATATACCGACCCAAATATAGTTGGGAAAAGGCTAGGCAGATTCATTATTGATATGAGTAAATTTAAATTTGAAAGGTAGTTTGTTTGGAATACGTTTTTTTTTATTTTTGACTTTTGTACACTGTGACACTTGTGGTTGATACCGTGAAATAGCGGCAATATACTGTAAATTTCTCCAACTTAAATCTGGTTTATCATCTCCTACCATAACTCTCCTACAGCTTGAGTACACATTCATTCTCTGGGATTGCTGCCAAGAGTGCGTTTAAGGAACCGAAGAATACAGAAATACGTTTTATTCTCACGGATATTTTAGTTCTACTAAACGTTTTTATGAACCGTTCCGTAGTATACAAATTAACAACCAACAGGAAAGGTATGCTAACATCTGAACTCCTGATTAATACTTTAACCAACTTTACGACTATGGTGGCCATACTGCTAACATTATTCCTAGACAAATTCCATGAAAAACATTCCGTTAATTTATCTGATTTAGCAGTTATTTTGCTATGTACGAGTGAGTCCTAGCCTCGCCGTCGTAAATTACTTAATTCCTAAAAGACGCAAGGACCATTAAAAAAATAAAGTGAAAAGGGTCTCAGGTGTACTAGATCACTTTGTAATCCAGCGAGACACCCATTTCGCACAAAAAGATAATCTCCAGGAGCATTTTAATTACTTTTAAAGCTCCCTTGTTAGAGCTGTATTATGTATTCTGTACAAGACCGGGATTACCTGGTGCCCGTCATAATATATGCTCGTGCTTTTTCTTTCACGTGTGAGGTTATATATGTGTCTCGTTTGCGCTGACCTGTTTTGACATGTCGAGGTAAGCTGGCGACCTGTGGAGTGTTTTGATGTTGTTTCGTGTGAATCGTGTTAGTTATTCAGGGATGGTGATTACGGAGCGACAGTCTTAGCCTTGGGGGATTCAGGTGCGAAGGATGTCGGCGTCACGTTGTGATGTACGCGTGTGAGATTTTTAGAGGTAGCTGATCGTGTGAGGTTTCTTGTCAAAATGAAAGGCGAATAAGAACAGGAATCAATTGACATTTTATTTCCAAAATCATCGCTTATATATAACAGTAGGGTAGCATACGAAAGTGGTGGTACTGCGGAGCTATACGACCAATGGTTGCGATCTAGTTTGTGGTACCGGCAGAGGATGACGTAGCAAACGTGCGCGGTGCGACACGTAAATACCGTCGCCTCGGCTTCCACGTTCTTCACTGCCCGATGGTCATCGACGCAGGGATGTTGTCGCATTCGTTCGGCGCGGCGGCGCGGGCGCGCTGAGACGAGTGACTCAGTACGCTGCGCGCTGTGCCAGCGGCCGGACTTGTGATGTGCTCGTATGACTGTTATAATATGTAGGTCACTACAGATTTATTACGACTACAGCCGCATGTGGTTAAATTGCATGCTGCGTCAACGTTCTTGGCAACATAATTACAACAGATTATCTTAGACGCAAATAGAGTACTTATTACCTATGTTGGTCGTAGCATTCGTTCTTGGGATTGTCAATTTAGTATCGTAAAAGCAATTGGAATGCGATGTAAATAAGTGTATTTACTACTAGCGTTAAAAGTGTTTTGTCATCCCATGGGAATACCAACTATCCTATTTCCTTTCCAAGGTCTCAAACTATCTCCATGTCAAATTTCATCTAAATCGGTTCAGTAGATCCAGAGATTACCTACAACCGCAAAAACTCACAAACTTTGTCTCTTTATGATGATAGTATCACATCACATCACCAGCCTATTAATGTGCCCACTGCTGGGACACAAGCCTCCTCTCTGTGAGAGGGAATGGGCCGTTATCCACCACGCGGGCCCAGTGCGGGTTGGTGGATATCACATGTCTTCGAATTTTTGGTTCTAGGACATGCCGGTTTCCTCACGATGTTTTCCTTCACCGTTTTGAGAGCAGTGGTGACGAAATAATTTACACAAAGTAAAGCGCCTGCCTTGGCTCGAACCCACAACCTACAACATGTAAGTCGCGGCCGATACCACTGGGCCACCACAGCTCTATATATATAATATTAGTATTGATAAGGTTATTTTACATGGTTTTTTTTTTTTATATTTTATGTTTTTTTTTTTTTTTTTATGGCTTTAAATAAATAGATCGTAATATAGTATAGACTACAAGAATGCGCCTGTAAGCTTTTCTTAACCTTTTCACCGCCACGCCATATCGGTATTCCTATGCCCTGTACGCCAAGTATTTTTCTGCGACCTGTTTTTTGT
This sequence comes from Orthosia incerta, assembly GCA_948252205.1. Taxonomy (NCBI): domain Eukaryota; kingdom Metazoa; phylum Arthropoda; class Insecta; order Lepidoptera; family Noctuidae; genus Orthosia; species Orthosia incerta. The sequence continues at coordinate 68,062,546 of OX411741.1, forward strand.
CGAGTATAGCCGTCGTTGGCGCACAGGGCACGCTTGCTCATGTCGGCTATAGCCGACATTGGCGTTCAAAAGGTTAATAAACAAGGGATTCAACAAACACGACAACTTCATCAGTTATTCTCAATTCCAAACACTGACAGACTTATAATAGTTAACTTTACATAACAACACACGACTCTACTTATGTAAAACACAAAATTTCAAACCACCACATACCTGCATACAATGTAACACCACTGTATTAACACCCGCGCTCCGCTAAAACCTGAACTAAAGAAAATGTGCCTATTACTGTAGCTTGCAATCTCCATTGTATCCACTTTTATAACTCGCTAGATAATATCGGAGCAACAATGTACTGTGTTGCTACATTGTAAAATCTTCGCTTAGATTACAAAGCGGTAACTTCGTAAAGTTTTAGTGTTTTAGCTAATAGGAAATTTAGACCTGATCCTTTCTCAGTAGAAGCTTTGCACACGGTTGCCCTCAATAATATGGGGCTTACAAATAACTGGCGAAAGGCGAGCTAATTGTAATATCCTTTTGACAATACGAAGACAACAATTTTTGTAATTTTAGTAGTCTAGCTTTCAGTTTTCACGTTAATTCCTAAATAGTTTCAACTGAAACATAATAGATTTTTATGGGCAGCACAGATTTGCGTTGATGAAAATTATGTAGAAAATTTAGTTTTCTGATAATTTTACTGGTCGCACTTCCAGTTTATACGTGTACTCATGAAATTTTCACACCGAAGTAATATAGTTTGTCACGTGTGGAATGTATATCCGTATATTATAAAAAGTTTTGCTATATATATACAAATAAGGATTTATTTTTTCATGCTGCAAGCTAACTCTATTTCTGGTATCGGTCGCGGCGTTTTAAACATTTTCGAGTATTTGAAGTACGTGTCAATTATTTCTTCTAACGCTAAACTTTGACAGGGTTTGCAGGCTAAAGTACAGTTTGAAAGATACTCAACTCCACATTCTTAATTCAGTAATCTTGTTTGTTACGATGCCGACATTCAAAATGATTGGAATGCAAGTTTATTGCCTCACGGATGCACGTATGCAGCAGTTAGCTGAGTCTAACCAGTAGAGATAGGAATTCGCGTCGTTAATCAGAGACTGTACTGTCGGCCGCTGTTGGAACTTGAAATATTCGTATGACACATAACTGGCACAATGAACTGTAACAAATATTTTCGCCTGCAACTGCCTCTTTGGCGAATAGAAACTGTAATATAACTACGAATCAGGAAACAAGTCATGTGATATTTATTACAATAGATAGTAATTGCAAACCAGACGACCTAGTCGTAACCAATACTAATTGTGGTTGACGATGATGCATACTTGCCTAGAAGTGCTACATTTACTCCAGATTTGACTAGCGGGTTAACGGGGAATTAATAATAGCTTGACCACTATCTCATCTAATGCTAAACGACAGTAATCGACGATGGAGCACGCTTGTGTTGGATACAAGGTTTAATTCGGTGTGATCGCAATAACACTAACACACTTACAAGTTGTAGGTCGTGGGTTCGAGCCCAGGTAGGCGCTTTACTTTGTGTAAATTATTTCATCACCACTGCTCTCAAAACGGTGAAGGAAAACATCATGAGGAAACCGGCATGTCCTAGAACTAAAAATTCGAAGATATGTGACATCCACCAACCCGCACTGGGCCCGCGTGGTGGATTACGGCCCATTCCCTCTCACAGAGAGGAGGCCTGTGTCCCAGCAGTGGGAACATTAATAGGCTGATGATGATGATGATGATCACACAGCAAGGATAATTAACCCGTGTGAGCGCTACTCGGTGGTCTGCATGCTGCTGGCGATCATAGCCGTGGTAGCAGCCGCCTCCTTCGACCGGGCGCTATTGGAGATCGCCAAGCAAATCTTGGAGGAGGTGCCTCTCACTGACAGTCTTGATAACATAGAAGAAGACTTTGACTGGTTGTTCAACGACTTAGAATGTCGGTCACTGTTGAACAAATCTGTCTGTCTTTCTCCGTGCTTATTAAGAACATAAGAATATAAACGCACTGTCACTCACTCATAATTATCACTGTGAATAAATCAGATGAACAGCAGTGAAACTGGTTAATAGAGCCTACCGCTAACATGGCGTGTTTTGCGTTACATCAAGCAAAGATTGGAGAAAGTGATGACATGAAAACGCCATTTTTATACTGCGTGAGCTTTACCTTCTTTTTCGCGTGACAGTATGATGAGGAATTACTAAGTGAAGGAAATTATGCTAAATCACAACCTCACTGCTCATACCCCAGACCACACTCGCGACAGCTCGCACATTCACCAAACAAACATAACTAATACATAAAACACAGCCTGTTTTCACGTGGAGTGGAGCCACAAACCACATTACGAATAATTACGTGAAAGCGTGACTTAGTTTCAGAGGGAGAGGATGGGTTAGCGGGAGGGGGAGGAATTCGCCTAATGTTAGTTACGTCGTGTTGAAAGAATGATTAAATGAGTCTGAGTCGCACAGGGCACACGTGAATACGTGGGAACTCACGCCTAGGAGTTGCTCAGAAATGGGGTGACTGATGGATTGGTGCTGAATTTAACCACTTTAAAGCTTGCCTTCTAAGAAGTGATGAATCAATCGTAACGGCCGCATTAGTAGGTTTTGGGTTTAAATTAAATTTTATTTTGTGAAAATATTTTCAACAAGATTGCTCTGAATACGGTAACCATGAAAAAATCGGCATATCCCAAAACCAAAAATTTTAGGACATGAGTGACACCCACCATTCCGCATTAGACCCGCGTGGTAGATTACAACAATTACAAACTACGCTCTCTCAAAAGAGGAGCCGTTTTCCAGCAGTGGCAACCTTACAGGTAGATTTAGCTAAAAGCTGGCATTTCCTCGCTTTCAAAAGCTGATTGAAATAACAGCTGAAATAACATTTGTATATGCTGAATGAATGCATTTAAAGACTGAGTTTGTCTATGAGCTCAATGACTAGACAGAGTCGTAAAGCAATCGAACTATTCGGACAGACGCACGGTTACCTCTGTGACGCGGCAGACATTGAAAAGTGTTACCCTTGCGCGCGTAACAGTACCTGCACTGACGTGCTGATGTTCACTGCTTTTTTGACGTTACTGTTGCGTGCGTAAGGGAGAGTGGGGCTAAAAGTGCCGGGGTTAAGTTGTTCCGATGACAATAGGAACGCAAGTAACAAACGGAGCGATTCGTATGATGTTTATCGCGAAACGTTATGACACTACGCCGTTGCAGGAGCTGTTTTAGGTGCTTCCATTATGGTAGAATAGTAGTTATGCAAAAAAAAGCTTAATTGATGGCACAACTAACGCCACGGAATAATATACTTTTTCCTTTGATTTTTTTATTAACCGTTAATTGAACACAAAATAAATTTACACATTTTCTACAAAACACTCTTGTTTTGTAGAAAATGTGTTTTGTAGATAATTAAATCCTTGTTCACACGTGTGTGAACAAAGATTTAATTTTTGAAGGATTCGTTTGTATTTGAAACGACAGAACAACCAGCCCCATAGTGGAGTTAGTAGTTCCGTTCCGATCGATCTCATAAAATATGTTTTGGTATGAAAATGTTTTAACTATGCACAAACAATACCACTATTCAGAAACACCTAATCATTCTTTAAATATATGCGTAAGACACACAATATAATAAATACATTATATTCATAGCTCAATTTTGTATTTTATGAAAATCGGCACGTTTAGCCCCGCTCTCCCCTATTTATGTGCCACAGAATACGAAATTGACCCATTTAAGGTTGTATGTTTTCAGCTGTCAATGTCATAGCTATATTCAGAATTGTCAAGGGGATGTCAATTCTTATGAGTACACGTTGACACTGCCACGATTAGTTTGTTTGGAATTTATTGACTATGCAGCGACCACCGGAGACGTTTTCGGACTCTATGACTTGTGATTTTGCACAATGTTACATTGAATGTGTGAAAGCTAAGTTAGTACCTAGTTGTGAGTAGGCATCGTGACGAAATCGGTATGTCTTAGAACCAAACATTCCAAGATATTCAAAACATCTCTAATGCCTATCACATCATCATCATCAGCCTATTAATGTTCCCACTGCTGGGACACAGGCCTCCTCTTTGTGAGAGGGAATGTGCCGTAATCCACCACGCGGGCCCAGTGCGGGTTGGTGGATGTCACATGTCTTCGAATTTTTTGGTTCTAGGACATGCCGGTTTCCTCACGATGTTTTCCTTCACCGTTTTGAGAGCAGTGGTGATGAAATAGTTTACACAAAGTAAAGCGCCTGCCTGGGCTCGAACCCACGACCTACAACTTGTAAGTCGCGGCCGATACCACTGGGCCACCACTGCTCTTCCACTGGGCCACCACTGCTCTTAATGCTCTAAATGCCTATAGTCCACACCTTTTCATAGTGTCTTTGGGCCTATGTCCCAGCAGTGGGAATATAGAGGTTGCTTATTATGATTATGCTATAAAATCGAATGACGATGACTTTTCTAAACAATTTAACTCTCCTTGGTCTAAGTCTATTTTAAAACGACGGAGGGCAATGAGAAAGGATGTCTGAATATCCATCCCCTAAAGGGGTAAAAAAATATGAAAGTTTGCATGAACCTTAGCCATTTTCTGATGGTAAATCCAATCGGGCTCACAGCTTGTTTCTTTTATAAAACGCTACAAACGTTGTATAATATCTTCTCAATCGTGAATCAATATTTTCCCTCAACACAATGCGACACAGGACAAGTGGTCTCTCCGATCACAAAGCTTGTCGTCGTTCAATTCCTCACTACACCGATACGCGATGTTCGCACAAACGTTACAGTACGCCGAGATTGTCAACACAATTTGTTACGCTCTGTAAATAAGGCTGAGGTGTAATCTTTTAAGTTAATACATATAAACCATGCCAACAAAAAACCACATTAAACGAATGGTCATTATTCTCACAAAACAAACACGACCGACAAGCAGCCTGTCATTAGAACCCTCCGTTAAGTGAACCACTATTCTATTTGTGAAAAACAAAAGGCTAAAGCAACAGCCAGATAAATAACTGTTTGAGCCCTGGTCACACTGAAAGTGGTATAGCGGGCACTGAGATCGAAGCAGTGCACGCTAGTAATTTCAAAATTTGCCGGTATTAGTTGTCACATGGTATTACAGAGACTCGTGCCTAATTTATAATAGACGCAAAGGTCGAAAAAGAAAATATCACGGGCTTTTAACGCGATGATTTAAATTATGAAACACGAAACATTTTAAAGTTAATAGACGCAAAGGTCGATCTTAAAGGTTAAGCAATGCTTGCTGATGACGGTCCGTAGATGGGTGACAATTATGACATACATCAAGCCTTCCCGGTTCCTTGGAAAGACTAGGAGATAGAGATTATATGGCGATAGATACAAGAAAATTATAACTCCGCTTCCGCGTTCTGTGTAACCACGACCTAAGTCTCTGACACAACGTCTGTTTGTCTGCTTGCCAAATTCCAGATATAGCTTTTAAAAGTTTTCTGAACAAAAACTGTTCTACTTAAAATTGCGGGATGATCATTTTTGCGATCAACATTCAGACATTGTTATTGTTTTTGTTTATCCTGTTCTGTACCTTAGAGTGAACAGATGGAAATAATGTTTTTGCACTTCAAAGGAATGTTGATGCAATTTGTTTATTGAAACAATAAAATATTATTTAGATATATGGAATAGTGAACACCGAACTAATTACTAGGTTTACTTCAGTCATATATATACGAAAAATTTGGCATATACATATTTAGAAGGAAAGAAAGAAAGAAAAAAAGAATATTACTGTCACAAAATGACATACAAACAGTACATTTCAAGAACAAGAACAGTGGTTACAGATTTTGAAAACTAAACCCTTACAATAGTGCTAGTAGTTTTAACTGTGCGAACTTAAAATTACGCATTGACTTTTACCAAATTGTCTGGCAGTTAGATAGATGATCAGAATCACGAGAAAAAGGCTTTTGGTTTCCTTGCCTCTAATAGACTAAACTTTTGGTCCTAATAGACGTAGTCCTTCACTATATGAATTTATAAACGCTTCATCGCCAATCGCTTAAACTTGTTCTTTGCCCGCAGACACCTTCCGTGGAACACCAGGAAGTTCCTGCACAAACAGAACAACGAGTTCGAGCTAAACACCGACCTGACTATAATGGAGCCCTGGTCCATATCCAAGTACTCGCACACGGTCATTCCCAGGCTGATGACGGGGATGGTAGGAGCTCAGGGACTTCACATGATTACGATCTTATTGTGTTTATCGATGCGAGATGCTCCACCGACCGAGCTTTACCGGTCGATGTGGCAACGCTTGAGGGAGGCTCTATGTCCAGCAGTGGACATAGGGATGATTTCTGATCTACCATTCAACGAACAAAGGCGTCGCTCTCTAGCAACTCACGGCTAACCCGTTATTAAGCCTTACTTTAAATTAAAACGCACGATATCTTTACAAAAAGGTATTATTCGTGATGCTTTGGTTTTGGAAAAAAATGTAATAACCAAAAAAAACTTACGAAACTAAAATAACTTTATGTTTGGAAGTCGGTGTCTTTCGTAGGTACCATTTTTTTGCGATGTAGACACCGACTTCCAAATTAAAGTTATTTTTCACTTTTTAGTTTTTTATTTGGAACTCGGTAGCATTTTTTTGCAAAAAAGTTTTTTTTACCGTTTTTAGTTGTAACTTCCTAATAGGCAAGTAAACAACTTGCAAGTAAGTACCTATAACGCCAGAATAGATTACTCGAATAACATGAAACTGGAACATAATCGGTGAAATGAGAGATCTGTGTACCCCTTTCGAGCGTACTGGCGTGATGTTATGTTATGAAATGGCATAAACAATAAACAGACATGCGATTGCAGCAATCCCGAGAGATTTTCCGTTATTTATTGAAGAGTTATGTTGGATATCTCCGAAGTTCTTCATCAGATCTTCACCAAATTAAAATGGGACCAATTTTGGAATATGCTAAGAATTTTCAAAATCGGTCCACAATTGACGGAGATATCGGTGAACATAAACAAAAAAAAAACACAAAGTCGAACATAGAACGTCCTCCTTTTTGGTAAGTCGGTTAAAAAAGCAATACTACTAGAATCATAAAACAAATAAATGTTAAATTAAAGGTAATGTTTGATACATTAGACCAGAGGGGTGACCATAAGCTCTTAGAATAAGGTTATTTTGCGATCGCGTAAGTGACAGATATATACAAGTCATATACATCTGTCCCTTACACACACTAAAAATAACCTTACTCTAAGAGCTTATGGTCACCCCCCAGTTGTGGAAAGATAATGATTTGATTATGTTTTTATTTGAGTATTACTGTTAAGTAAAGTTTTTGAAACTTGGGTCTGCTAAAGACCATTTTGGATCTTGAAAGTTGGTGAGGCATATAGTGTTTTGATGTGGAAGCTTGTGGGGACAAAGATGTCCAAGGATCAATTATCATCGGTGTTTTTAGTTTTATGTTGTCACCAATGCGGCAGCTTATTTTATGCTTATTTTGTATACTCGTAGAATTTTCAATGTAGCCCTCTGCTACTACATCAAATTTCCAGCTACCGTGTCTTTTAATTTGGGTCATGTCTGCTCCTGAATCCGCCAATAGAGTAGCCGATGTTCTCCTGTAACAATGGCCCGTGTAGAGCTTGGAATTTGTCAAATTCAGGTATTTCGCAATTTCTTTCGGCATGCAGGTGATCTAATTTTTTCTAATGACTTGCCTGGTGCACTTGCCATTATTATAAGTTAAGAAAAATCTGTAAGATCTATTTTATTTATTAGAGGCACGTAGAGCTTGGTTCTTTTCAATTCTTACGTATTCTCCACGGACTACGAATGACCGTTCTTTCTTTGATTTTGCTGGCAAATTTAACTAATTTAACTTTTACTTTCTTAGATTGACACACACATGAGTGTGTCAGTCAAATCTAAGAGTGTTTTTTTTTTATTTTTTTTTTATTTGTTGGCTTCGCACGGTTTGTGCATTGAGCCAGTGTCACGTTTAGAATAGAATTCTAGTTTCATTAGATTTTAGTCCAATGTCTTATTCAGGCCCCAATAAAATTGGAAGCTTCTACGGAGTTTTGTCGACAACATGCACAAACTCATGTTCTACCGCTGTGTTTTACTTGCCCACACTCGTGCACGTTCACTTATAGCACTCACTCTCACATAAGGTGCACCTCAGTAACATCCGAGGTCTGCACTCGAACCTTGTCGCAGTCCATCACCACCTTGAGACTGAGAAACCAGCACTTTTGTTCCTTACGGAGACGCAGATCGGATGTCCGTCGGACGTGGCATACCTATCTTACCCAGGATTTACCCTGGAGCACAAATTCAAGCCACGTGCGGGTGTATGTATGTACGCCCGCGACGACATCTGCTATCGGCGTCTCCGTGACCTTGAAGACTCGAACTACTCAGTGCTATGGGCCCTGGTGGACACAGGTCTGGATAAGATTATCTATGCCTGTGTCTACCGATCGCATAGCGGTGATCTGGAGACAACCAGGATCACACAGTACCTGAGTGAGGCGGCTGATGTGGCCCAGCAACGGTACCCTTCCGCCCAATTAGTGTTACTGGGGGACTTTAATGCTCACCATCAGGAGTGGCTCTTCCCATACCAGTGCACTGACCATGCTGGACGAGAGATGCGAAATCTTTCGCTGGCGCTTAATCTCACCCAGCTGGTGCAGGGGGCTACGAGGGTGCCGGATGTGGATTCGCATACGGCCAATTGCTTGGACCTTCTGCTGACAACAGATCCAGACCGATACTCAGTGTCGATTTCATCACCTTTGGGTAGTTCCGACCACTGTCTGGTGAAGTCTGTATCCGTCTACTCCCCGCCCGATCCCAGCCCTAAAGGCACCCGGCGGGTTTGGCGGTACAGGTCAGCAGATTGGGATGGGATGCGATCTTTTTTCGCATGCTATCCTTGGCAGCCCATTTGCATCTCTTCGGAAGATCCATCGTCATGCGCTGACGCCGTGACTGATGTGTTGCGCCAGGGGATGGAGTACTACATTCCATTCTCTGACGTAGCGCTTTCCGGCGTTGACCGACCATGGTTTGGTGCTGAGTGCAACCGCGCAAATGCGGTCAAACACAAGGCTTACCTAGCATGGGTCGACGCTCGAGTGCACAAAGCGAGTGACGTAACTCAGAAGAAGAGAGCCTTCAACAGGGCTGCCAAGTCCTGCAAAAAGGCGATGCGAAGGGCACGTTTTGACCATATTAGCAGAATCGGGAACAAACTAGCTTCATACCCTGCTGGTAGCAAAGCGTTTTGGTCCCTGGCTAAGTCGGTTGAATCAAACTTCTGTCGCCCCTCACTACCACCACTGCTGAGACCCGACGGGTCACTGGCCCACTCCGCCGAGGACAAGGCAAACTTGTTTGCCTCCCTTTTTGCGGAATCTTCGCGTCTGAACTCTGATGGCGCGCGGCCCCCTCCGTCTCCTGTTGGATGTGGGACGAGTGTGTCGGATATTCGCATCCATCAGAGGGAGGTCTGTAGGGTGTTGCGTAACCTTGACGTGAACAAAGCTAGTGGCCCCGACGGGATACCGGCAATTGTACTGAAAACTTGTGCGCCTGAATTGTCTCCGATCCTGACACGCCTATATCGCCTTTCGTTAGTGACTGGAAAGGTGCCGAAGGCTTGGAAGCAAGCTAACGTTCAGCCAGTCCCCAAAAAGGGTAGTCGGGCTGACCCGGCAAACTACAGACCCATCTCGGTAACGTCCATCCTCTGTAAGAGTATGGAACGTGTGCTGAACAATAAGCTCCTGGCATACCTAGAAGACAATGACATCCTCAGTGACCGCCAATACGGCTTCCGCCGAAATCGGTCAACTGGGGATCTTCTAGCGTATGCCATTCACGTCTGGAGTGAGGCCATCGAGAGGCACGGGGAAGCGCTTGCTGTCTCCCTTGACATCTCGAAGGCTTTCGACAGGGTCTGGCATGAGAGCCTTATTGGTAAGCTTCCTTCCTTCGGTCTGCCTAGTGGTCTGTGTGACTGGATTGCTGACTTCCTGAGGGAGAGGTCCATCCGAGTGGTTATCGATGGCTGCTCGTCCGGTCAGCTAGGTATTAACGCCGGAGTCCCTCAGGGGTCGGTGCTCTCGGCTACACTGTTTTTGCTGCACATTAATGACCTGCTAAAACCCGGAACCTTTGGGTACGCAGACGACAGCACGGTTGCTGAGAGATACGTGTCCGGCGCACGGGCTACTGGGACTGAGATCCGGTCTCTCCGGGAGGCCATGGTTGAGCGCTTGAATCTGTCTTTGGAGGCAGTCTCCGAATGGGGCGTTGCCAATCTAGTCAATTTCAATGCAGCTAAGACCCAGGCGTGTCTTTTTTCCGCAAAAAGGAGCCTATTCCACCCGGCTCCATCTTTCCGTGGTGTAACCGTGCCGATAACGGACCATCTCGACCTTCTGGGTGTTACTTTAACATCGACCCTCAATTTTGGTCCATTCATTGAGGCAAAGGCTCAGTTGGCTGCAAAAAAGTTGGGGATCCTTGCAAAGGTGAGACGGTACTTCACGCCTGAACAGCTGCTCAATTTGTATAAAGCGCAAGTTCGGTCATGCATGGAGTACTGCTCTCACCTTTGGGACGGATCTGCCAAATATCAACTTGATGCACTTGAGTCGATTGACAAACGGGCCAAGAGGCTTATCGGCCACGATGCACTGGTCGCCTCAAAGCTCCAGAGCCTTGAACATCGACGCCAAGTGGCCAGTCTGTCGGTTTTTTATCGGTTACATTTCGGGGAGTGTGCGATGGAACTGCACAATTTGATTCCGCCTAGCCCTTTCCATCACCGGACAACAAGACGCACGGCAATGCGCCACCGGTACATGGTGGACATCCCACCCATACGTACAAAGCGTTTTGCGAATACTTTCATTGTACGCACAGCTAAGGAGTGGAATTCCCTGCCGGAGTCTTTGTTTCCTGATAGCTATAACCTTGGGGTCTTCAAGTCAAGAGTGAATAGGTTACTTCTAGGCAAGCGTGCTTCACCGTCGACCACATCATCGCTTACCATCAGGCGAGATAGTGGTCAAACGCGAGCCTATCGATAAATAAAAAAAAAAAAAAAAAAAATATTATTAGAATAAAAAAACACCTTTTTTACACTATTAATAATCAATTTAACACAATTTTAGGAAAATAAAACAGAGAAGCAACATAGACGCCATTACGTTCCCGCCAAAACTCCTCTAAGAGAGTTTATAACATGTAATATATGTATATGCATGCATAAATTATTTTTAATAACAATACATAAACGTTAAGAAGGTTTACAATAATAATTATTATTTAACTTAGAGTCGAAACATCACATATCAGTAGATCGCACACAAGCGATCGATTCATGAGCGGGAGCTAGTAGCTACCTATAGTAAGTATGTAGCTTCTTCTTCTTCCGTGTCGATCAACTCAAACTATACAACCATTCAGATTTTGTCCGACCAGTATGCAGCCACTCGGACAGCTCTGTCATTTGCCACATTCAAATCCCGTAAGGTGCACGTGGTCGGGCACGAAGGGCAGACAAGGAGGTGGGCCATATCTTGCGAAAGGGCCCCACACTGGCACTGTGTTTTGGATGGGTCTATGATATTCCATTTGGCCAGGTTGCTTTTACAGCGGCCAACCTGGTTCCGCAATCGGTTTAGGGATTTCCAGATTGGCCACTGCTGTTCGCTTCCAGGGGGCAGTTTCTCTGCCGGAGTGATGAAGTATGTAGCTATTTTAGTATTACTAAAAATTGAATCAATAGGTAGATACTTACTTTTGTGGCAAGAAAGCTGTGGTCAGGGGGCTTCATATAGAAAAGATTCCACATTTTGAGTTGTGAAAACTTTTGATTTCTTAGGACGATGACCGTCTGATTTCCTTTTTAAAAATGCCAGTAATTTGGTGTATGTATTCATTTGTATAATATTTTTAATGCTTATTTTTCACCTGAGCATCGAATAGATGCACCATAGTTTACTTAGCTTCTTTGTACATGATAAATGCTGGAAGTAGACTACAAGCACTAACTCATATACAGACTTGACGCCCTTTGTAGTTTCCCATTTGTAAAAATCGTCGTAGGCTTTTATGTACGATTCCTTGGAATTTTCTGGGCGTAGATTGTTGGCAATGCCAATGGGATTGAATGTACTACGGAGTCAAATCACTATCGTCACTCGACATTTTTGTGAGATTTTTTTTGTAGTTAAGTAATTTGTTGTATAAAAAGCGTGTTTCAGTACTCGTCCCTCTTTTTAATTTATGTTCTATTTTATTTTGTTTATATTTTACTCGTGGTGGCCAGTTCGATTTTCGAACAATTTATTTTTTAGTGCAAATCTTAATGGTGAATGCATGGAATTAGTATATACCTATCGTAAATGTTCGTATGCGATTTCTACTTTTTGTTCCAAATTCAAATCACATTAATGACCAGCATGTCATAATGAATTAGGTCTTAGAAATGTTTTACTTTTGTTAGATTTGCATGACATATAATTTGTCACTTTCCAGCAGGTGGTGCGGAAATTACATGGTCTGTCACAATTAGTTCCGAACTTGAACATTGGGTTTTGACATCGGGCATTTCTCAGTAGCAGCCCAGCTTGTGTCCGGTTGATGGCAATAGCCTCACCCCCCATTACAAGAGACGTAGACTTAACTGGCGTCATGTGGGTGTAGAAACAGGTGCACCTCTGCCGAAACCTTTGGGGAATACAGGTGTGATGTTATGTATGAATTTACATTTGAATGTTGAACCAAAACGGAGAACTTATGAATGAACCATAAGGTTCCAACGACCCCTTTAAGGTTACACTAGTCGAAAATTCTTCCATACAAACGTAGTCTAGGGATTATTCCACTGTTTGACAATGTACGTTCAAAATAAAAAGTGTTAACAATTTGTCTCATCATTATCTAGCCCTGTATGGAAGCATAAAAGTAAAAAATAAAACATTTGAAAGTTGTGAGCGTCGAAAGTTCCACAATTCGACACTAATTTTAACGCATTTTCGGGCGCAAATAAATACCATAAGAAAACCGAAAATTGCAAAACGGCCTCCATACAGGGATAGATTAATAATTCAACAATGCAAATAATTTTATTTTGAACAGATAGATTTAGTCGTTCTTTCATGATATCTAGACTGCCAAAGGTCTGTTTATAAAATTTCGCGCGCTCGGTTTCGTCCTAAATCATTATCCATTTCGCTACAAATTTGCAAAAGTGTGTATACGTACGCGAACTAGCTTCCTACTGGTCATCACAGAATCTATCTCTTCCGCACCTGTTGTCGGTTGATATAAAATGCATTTCAACCCCGCGCACAAAATAGTTTGGGCCGTCGACTAGTGTACCCTTAATGGTCAATCGTATAATATTAATATCAGGGCCATAATCACGACTTCCGCAGCCGGATCGGTATTCACAGATTGTTGTTATGGCTGCCCAGCCAGTAGTTACGTATCCTCGGTAATCGCCTTTTACGATACCCATAAATGGTGATGGTGGTCATTTATAGGGTTATTTATTTGTAAACCCTAATAGAGAAGATGAAGTTGGTAATGGAACTAAGTAAGTTCTTTAAATGTGGAATGGAGGCGGAGTTCTTGTGGAAGGTAAAGCGTTGGTAAGAATGATTTGTTGTTCCGGCGCAGTAAGCGTCAGCGTAAAGGAGGATTATGTGACAGGCACTGCATACCGCAGCGTTGTACGTTCCGAAGCTGGCGGAACGGAGTGGTTCCTCTTGCCTCTTACCTTTACACCTTTCTACCCTCTTACCAACCCGCACTAGAACCCATTCCCTCTCACAGAGAGGAGGCCCGTGTTCCAGGTGCCAGCAGTGGAAACATTAAAAGGCTGATGATGATCTGATTGATAATCTCTAAGATAAAAAACAATAAACCAGTTAGCGTCACCTACATACACCATACAGACAACACACACAATGGAAATCCCTTTTCATAACAAGAAACTTTCCTTTGAACAACTTTGGTTCACGCAACACTCTATTCAAGGCAACCATTCCCGTATACAATGCTACGCAAACATCTTAATAATTACAACCGACATCGGACCGTACCGAAATCTTCGGAACAAGTTCGTTTGTATTTGGACCACTCTGACCTTGGGAACACTCGAGAACGTTAGGAAACTAAATAGATAATAACTTTGCTGTTATAGTTTGATCTGGAAACTAATTGCTTCGGCGGATAGTTTCCTATTGAGTGCTAAATAATTACAGCCGCACGGGTCGATCATCAAGGTTAAGCAAAGCTTGACGAGGTCGGTCCGTGGATGGGTGACCATTTCAACATACCGAATTTCCTCCGTGCCTCGGAAAGTACGTTAAGCCGTTGGTCCCGGCTGCCATTTGAAGATCTTTGACAGTCGTTACGGGTAGTCAGAAGTTTGAGATCTGACTCCAGTCTTGCCAAGGGGTACCGTGTTACCCGTTACTGGGTTGTGGAGGTCAGATAGGCAGTCGCTCCATGTAAAACACTGGTACTTAGCTGAATCCGGTAAGACTGGAAGCCGACCCCAATATAGTTGGGAAAAGGCTAGGCAGATGATGATGAGTGCTACACAGGCTCACAGCTCTAAAGATATTTCTGGCGAAACATTTAAATTTCGTTCGCTTTATTGGAATTCTGTCTATTGTTACAAGGGCCTGATTACCATGGCGTTTAGACACGCGTTTACAAAATCAAAAATCCTTGCCTATTCGAGGCACAAAACGCGCTGACGAATGTAAAAACATCGTATATGTTACAGATAATGATTATTATATTGGGCTTTTTTGACGAAGTACAACATATGGCCACACCGTATCTTAGCATTGGTGAGTACAGAGTTATTCCGAACTAGACTAGAATCTTACTAATATTAATAATGCGAAAGTTTTGATGGATGGTTGTATGTTTGTTAATTAATCACGCCAGAACGGCTGAACGGATCTGTATGCAACTTGGCAAAGAGATAGAATGGTATAGTCTGGAATAGTACATAGGCTGCATTATTTATGCCAGTATAATGTTCCCTTGGGACAATAAAAATCTTTTCATGCGGGTGAAGCCGCTGGTAGATGCTAGTAACTCATAAATGGTAGAAAGCACAATGGTTGTATGGCTGAGTGGATGAATGAAGTAATCAAATACTCATCTTGATTTTTTTAAATATATTTGTTAGGCTTGCGCTTGACCAATATCTTACCTGTTGGTAAGCGATGATGTGGTCGACGGTAAGACACGCTTGCTTCAAAATAACCTATTCACTCTTGACTTAAAGACTCCTAGATTGTAGCTGTCAGGCAACACAGACTCCGGCAGGGAATTCCACTCCTTAGCTGTACGCATAAGTGATTGATGTGTCTGTTGTACGTGAATGATGATGATGATTGAATATTGAGCATATTCATTGTTTAGACCTGTTTAAAACTTCAGATAGGTACGACTCATTTGTTAATACTTAAGAAGAGACTAGCGTTTTAGAATCACATTGCTTTTTACGCCTGCATAAAATCAACGTTAGATAAACACAACAAATGTGCCAACATCAGTCTATCCCTAAAAAATAACCCTTTAAAATTCTACGGCCATAATAAATTGTACCCAATAACTCTTTGGTAGGCAGCAAAAATATTTATTGCTGGCATAAATTCAAATTAGACCCCAGTTTGCGACTGTGGGTGAAAACACACCGATCGGTGTAAAGGAGGGGTTTGTACCCTCGCAGTAAACCTACATCTATCTTATACCTTTATACAAACATCTTTTGTATACATATATAATCTGAATCTCGGAAACGGCTCCAACGATTTTCATGAAATTTAGTATGGAGGGGTTCCGGGGGCGATAAATCGATCTAGCTAGGTTTCATTTTTAGAAAACGTCGTTTTCTCTATTTTCACCCGAGCAGAGCTCGGTCGCCCAGGTACATATGTATTTAATATCACAATTTTTTTTTTTTTTTTTTTTTTTCCGGTTCCGGCTGTCAACACGTAAACATACTAAAGTCACGGGCTGCGATAATTAAATTGATAACGGTGAATTTACTGTGAAACGCATGATGGAAGTGGAGTAAAAACATTCATCCAGTGTCAAAGTGTTAGATAAACGAAAAATATCGAACAAAACAACGTTAAAAAGCACAAAGTTTGGTGAAATCAACTAAAGACTACTGGAGGTAACTGTCAATTGCCACTACCCACTTATATAAAAATACACGAATTGAGAGATTTTGACAGTGACAAGAGACCCGAGCTTGACAGAAGTGAAAGGGTGCCAACATAAAGATACTCCATCGTAACGTTCCGTTCCACGCATCTAACACAATTTAACGTTCCGGTTCACACAAGACCATTCATTCAACGTTTTGTTCCACGCAAACGCAGTAAAGGCAAAACATAATGGATAACATGCAGGAATTCTTCGATAGAATGAAAATGGAAATGGAAAAGCAAACGAAGGAGATAATATCACAGATTGATGAAAAATTAGTGCCATTTACCCGAGAAATAGACAACCTAAAGTCAGAAAATCAAAAATTAAAAGAAAAAGTGTCTTCGTTAGAGAGAAACGCCAGATCAAACAACATCATTATTTATGGCCTCAAGGAAAACGAACAATCAACACCCGAGCTTATGGCTACAGTAAAAAATAAATTCAAAAGTGAGCTCAATATCCACCTAGACAACAGGGATATTAATGTAGCCCGGAGGATTGACAAACCAAATAACGCAAACGGAAAAGAAAGACCAATATTGGTGTCCTTTGTGAACAACTGGCAAAAATTTGATATTTTAAAAAATAGTAATAAACTGAAGACCTTCCATATTTCTGAAGATTACCCAAAAGAAGTATTAGACAAGAGGAAGGAACTACAACCTAAACTTATAGAGGAAAGAAGCAATGGCAATTATGCATTTATAAAGTATGACAAGCTTATAGTCAAGAAAGGATTCATGGGTAACGAAAAACGGAAAAGAGATGACTCAACCTCACCCGCTACTATAAACAAGCCCAAGAAACCCAATGTTTTTAGCAAAGAGAACAGGATAAATGCTTTCGACATGATGAGAGGAAGAATCAAATCCTTTACAAGCCAACCCTCAAACGGAAAGAAACAATAGCAACCAAATATCAGCCCCCGGAAAAACACGAACAAAATATGCAAAATTCAATTAAACACAAACAACAACACATTTCCCAAGCCGATTGGTCATCGTGGGAAATTAGACCGCAACCCTCCAACTGCAAACAACAAGAAAGAAATAAATGAACAAGAACAAAAAGAAAAAGATAATCATTTTAAATCTCAGATAGCGGTCCGTTCTTCGAAGAATGAAGGGAGAAAGTTACAGATCTGCAGCTACAACGTAAGATCCTTGTCTAGCAAAGAAAGATACTTAGAACTCACACATGCACTTAAAAAAGTAAAATTTGACATCCTAGGGCTGTCGGAAGTGAAAAGACTGGGCTGTAATATCGAGGAATACCATGACTATATTCTGTGTTACATTGGTGAAACAAAAGGGCTACATGGAGTTGGGTTTCTCATCCCCAAATTATATAAAACCAACATAATAAACTTTGCAGGAATCTCAGACAGAGTGGCCCTCTTACAACTAATGTTTGAAGAACTTTCGATCTCACTAATCCAAGTGTATGCACCAACAGAGAACTCCAGCGAAGACGATCTCAACCTTTTCTACCAAGATCTAGACAGAGCATACTCGCTGACTGAAGACAAAATAATTATAGTAATGGGAGATTTCAATGCCCGAATAGGACGCCCAGGCAGCGACGAGCACTTAATCATGGGCGAATATAGTTATGGAGAGCGGAACCAAAGAGGAGAAAAGCTGATGGACTATGCACTAGAACACAAACTCTCAATAATGAATACTTTCTTCAAGAAGAGAAAGACTCGAAAATGGACATGGATGTCACCCGATAACAAAACCAAGCACGAACTAGACTACATAACGACCAACAATCCTAAACTATTTACAAATTTCGAAGTAATCAACACAAGCTTCCCTTCAGACCATAAACTGCTCCGAGGCACCATCAAACTAAAACTACCCCCTACTAGCAGGAAAAACTTTAACAACACACAATACACACCAAAAACTGAAGAACAGACTGACAAATATATAAATAACTTAAAATGTAACATGGAAAAATCCGAAGAAGAATTGAATGACCCTATCGATGTCCAAACCTACTACAACAAACTAGAGCAAATCATTTCAAGCAGTTCAGAGATAAGTAAATGTACTGAAAAGAAGGAACACAGAATATTTAGTGAACACACAGAACAACTCATTAAAAGACGTAGCGAACTAATACAAACAAAAAATAAGAACACTGATTTAAAACAAGAACTAGGAAGAATATACAAAGAAACGAGTAAATCAATACGTAGAGATTATCAAGCCCACAGACAACAAGTAATAACAAGAAACCTAAACAAATACAGAAGTACAAAGAGAGCATTTAAGGATCTAAGCCTTCACAAAACATGGATACAAAAACTTCAACAACAATCAAAGGAAACAAAATCAAGGCAAGATATAATCGAGCATGCAACAGACTTCTACAAAGAATTATACAGCAAAAGAGACGTCGACCATAGGCCTGAACAGATGGATACCGATCAGATAGAACCTACATGCAGCTCTGTACATCCCATAGAGAAAAAAGAAGTGTTCGAACATATCAAACGGCTAAAGAACGAAAAAAGTCCTGGGCCAGACGGACTCAGCAATGAAGTCCTAAAGATAGGAGCACCAATCTTAATACCACACCTCACGAAACTATTCAATATGGTAATAGACACAGAGACTGTACCGTCACAGTGGTGCAAATCCGACATCATATTGATATTTAAAAAAGGCGACCCACTGGATATAGGAAATTACAGACCAATCAGTCTGCTAGCAAGTGTATATAAACTTTTTTCCTCTATAATGCTAAAACGAATAACTACAGATATTGACAACTCACAACCAGTAGAACAGGCCGGCTTTCGCTCAGGCTACAGCACTACCGACCACATTCAGTCTATAGAACAAGTTATACAGAAGTACCGTGAGTTCAACAGACCACTGTATGTGGCTTTCATAGACTACAGCAAAGCATTTGATAGTATAAGTCACAACTCGATCTGGAATGCCCTGAATTTGGTGGGAACACACCCAAAATACGTAAATACCCTAAAGAACATCTACGAGAATAGCCAAAGTAAGGTAAAACTAGAAACTAGAGGAAAACCGATCAATATAGAAAGAGGCGTCCGACAGGGCGACCCATTATCACCAAAACTATTTATCGCAGTGCTCGAGAACATATTTCGGAATATTGACTGGTCACAAAAAGGAATTAAAATATGTGGACGCCATCTAACCCATCTACGGTTCGCTGACGATGTCGTACTGCTAGCTGAGAAACCCAAAGAACTAGAACACATGATGCAACTACTTGACCAAGAGAGTGCTAAAATTGGCTTAGAAATGAATGCAAGTAAGACTAAAATAATGACCAACAGCGACAAAGAACCCATCAAAGTGAGAGGAAAAGTCATGGACTATGTTGAAAGCTACATATACTTGGGAAAGCAAATATCCTTTAGCAAGACAAGTAACGAAGAAGAAATTGCAAGAAGAGTAGCTATAGCCTGGAACAGGTTTTGGTCATTAAAAGAAATCTTAAAAGGCGACTACAGTCTAACCATGAAGAAAATCGTGATGGACACCTGTGTACTACCAAGCATACTGTACGGCTGCCAGACCTGGACTTTCACAGAAAAAGCGAAACATAAAATATTGACCACCCAAAGAGCCATGGAACGAAGCATCTTAAAGATAAGAAAAATACAAAAAATAAGAAGCGACATCATAAGACAAAAACAAAATTTACCGATGCACTTACACACGCACTGAGACTAAAGTGGAACTGGGCTGGTCATGTCGCCCGATACGGAGATAGACGGTGGACCATTGAAGCTACGCGTTGGAAAAGACCATTACTAGGAAAAAGAAAGGTAGGAAGACCAATAAAACGGTGGGCTGACGACATCAGGAAGGTTGCAGGAAAACGTTGGATGATACGGGCTAAGGGCAGAAAGGCATGGAAAGAGTTGGAGGAGGCCTTTACCCAAACTGGGGTCCATATCCAAAAAACAACTGAAAACTAACACAATTACTAACAACTAAGATTAAGATATATACTAACAACAACTAACAACATTGTAAATGAAATATGATTAAGGTTATGGAATAAATGGCTTATTATTATTATTATTATCACAAAATAATAGGACACGCGTCGTCTTTCATCAATATAATTTAAATATTAACCTTTGATATATAGCACCGAGAAGAGGAGCTCGTGGCTAAATAATAACAGCCGCACGGGTCGATCATCAAGGTTAAGCAATGCTTGACGAGGTCGGTCAGTGAATGGGTGACCATTTTAACATACCGAGTTTCCTCCGTGCCTCGGAAAGCACGTTAAGCCGTTGGTCCCGGCTGTCATTTGAAGATCTTTGACAGTCGTTACGGGTAGTCAGAAGCTTGAGATCTGACACCAGTCTTGTCAAGGGGTACCGTGTTACCCAGATACTGGGTTGTGGAGGTCAGATAGGCAGTCGCTCCATGTAAAACACTGGCACTTAGCTGAATCCGGTAAGACTGGAAACCGACCCCAATATAGTTGGGAAAAGGCTAGGCAGATGATGATATATAACACCGAGAAGACTGGAAGCCTATTTTTTTTTAGCTTGGAGAAATGCTCATGTATACTGCGCCACCACGGGGAGATAGCGCAGTTATGTGGGACTCCAACCCACTAAAACTCCACAGTGTCCTTCTGTGCCGCTTGTAGCGCGAACACGACCACGTGTATGGCACCCTGTGACGGGTCAGGTCAGTAGCCCCGCCATCTTCCACTTTTCGGCTGCAAGGGATAGGGGGAGCGGCCAACACTATACCGACACTCCTCCTCCCCTGCGGCCCCACCGCGTCCGCCATCAGACCCCGGTGGCGACCCCGTGCAGGCCGCGGAGGATAGGGAGAGCGACGCACCGTAATACCGGCTACTCCTCTCCCGCCTCTGCATCCAACCCTCAGCCGCAATGCCTCAGATACACGACATCGCGGCCCGCCTCAGTTATGACGCCGCCCAAGCGGCACCGCAACTTACTTGTTGGCCGCTACTTCGTCGGCTTGATCGGCAAAAGCTCTGACGAGCGGCTCCTCCTCGGGTTCCTCTTCTATTCACCGTGGTTGACCAAGCCACGGCTACTGAGCCCCCCCGCCTCGACAATGCGTGAAGCCAACGGGGGAGAAGACTGCAAGCCTAAGGGCCAGTAGCAGTAAGGGACAATATAAGTTTATTAAAAATGAAACAAATCTTTGATATGAAACTATTGGTAATTGTAATAATTAATTAATTCATATTAATAATTAATCATTTTGATTTGGGGGTGGCCTTTGACCAGCAGTGGGACAGTATAGGCTAAAATAAAAATAATCCTTGAAATCTATAGATAAGAAAGGTAAGTAGGTATTTTTTTTTATTATCTGCTTCACGTGCATTCGGTTTGGCCCGACTAGCTTAAAACTAAAACTAAGGGCACTAGTCACTCTAGCATGGCAAATGCAACCGACTAGATTCTAGGGTTCGAATAAAGCATATTTTTTTTAATTTACTACCGATTACAAACTTGCCTAATGCTTGTATAAAACAAGTGCCCTTTTAAGTATGCAAATAACTATGAACGCAAAGTAGCTGTTCTATTAAGGGTCAAAAGTGCAATAATACTCTACCAAAAAAGCAGCTGCATTTGTATTTAGGCAGAATTATTTATTTATTTAATACATAAAGCACACAAATGTACAGAGGCGGACTTAATGCTTAAGACATTTCAACTGTTCACGGTTAGTATGTATAATCTTTACTTTAATGTCTATACAACATTATTAAATCAGTTGAACTTCTTCTACAAAAACTAGTCATTTGAGTTTTGGGAGAGTAAGACTACAGCTTTGACCCTTGACTGTACCTGTATCAGACTGACATGCATTTCAGTAGTATAGTGACCGAAGCCAGCACGATCGCTAAGCGATTCTCATTCCACGCAATATTTCACCACAACAGGTGCGCACGTCTTACCGAAGGGGAAAACGTAAGATATTAGCTGGGAGCGGTTCTAACCTGGAATACAATCTTCTGCTTTGTTGTAGCGAAAACAGATTTTCTTGAAAAGGCGCAGTTCATTTACATTACAGAATTGAGGTGATAATCACTTTTCCTAAGTCATCTTAATGCTGATATTATACTAGTTAAACGTACAATAACTCACAAGTTATACTATGCTCCATGGTATCACTCTAAGAAACTCTTCAACTAATTCTAGATTGCAATAATTATAAAATTCACGATTGGTACCCTCAATTCTTAAGTACACAACAAACTTTTATCATTTATAACTTCTTTAGGGGTGAATTCTAAAATCCTACATCACCGTCCTGGTATAAAAACTCCTTAATCTTAAACCAGTGGTTTTAAAGGTATCTTGTCGGTCAGCGTCAGAATATAAAAAAAAAACTAAAATATTTCAGACCCCTGGAGACCAGGGGTCTGAAACACGAATAGATTATTAACTGTATCTCATTAGTTCAAGGCTTGGTATGTTAAATTATATCCAGAAACTCATCCGCCTCCCTCGGTTACCACACACTCCAATCCCATACATAAATACGAAGCACGGGTCAGCAATCTATCTCCCGCTGGCAGTGACACACTGCGCTACAAGCTAGATTTGTTGCTACAAGTCGTTCTAAAAAGAAACTTACATCTTGGGCTTATTCTCATAAACAACTTGAGCAGATTGAACTTCTATATCAAACAATCGGCCTAGCCTTTTGGAGTCCAATCGAACAGTCTAACCAAATGTAACAATATTACATTGAGGAGCGACTGCCTATCTGACGTCCACAACCCAATAACTAGGTAACACGATAGCACTAGCAAGAATAAAGAAAGAAGAAAGTAAGAAAATACATTTATTTGTCACAAGCCATTAGAGCACACAATATAAAAAATGTAAAACAAAAAACAAAACCTAAAAACTACACGACAATAATAAAAAGAAAAAAACAATATAAGTATGACATTGTGTGTCCCACGGCTGCGCCAAATAGGACCAGTTCAGCAAAATGTCGCGCAACTAGTGCCCGACGCTGGTTTTCAACTGGACCTGTGACTGTGACGTGACGGACGTAAAGCAGTTTTATAGTGACACAATGTGTATGTAAAACAAGTACTTACTTATATAAAAGATAAAAAAGATGTGTTAACTACAATATAAATAACAGATACTTCGCAGAACTTCTACGAACTGGAAATACTCAGTTCAGCTTCAAGAAAAAAATCTTCATAATCAATTCCATCCATTGCTCCACATTAACCACGTCGAACTACCCTCAGACTATTTGTATTGAGGTCAACGACATCATAGCAATAAACCTGCCAGTGAAAAATTGTGGGTCGTTGAACCCCCAGGGTCTTTGCTTTGGGGCGATAAAACGCAACTATTTGTAAAACTCGTAAAGTTTTCGTTGAGAGTTCTTATCATGAAAGGGGCGGATGGGACCTGACTTTTACGAATGTTTTGGACTTTCAGCAATTCTTTTTAAAGGACCAGATATACATAATGTAGCTTGAATTTACAATTTGTCGAATTAAAAGCAATGTTATCGTAACCATCTGGTGAGATAGCATTCAAGCGTGAGCTTATAATTTAATAATAATGCTTTAATATTTTTTTATTGTAAGTACTAAATTAAAGTTGCGGGTATACTTACGTGAATAACTGTACGCATAACACTGTTACAACACCAACATTTCACGTCTGCTTGGCGACCATTTGTCACTGCAGGGATCCAGCAGAATATCAGCGTCAGGTATATTTGCCTGACACGTGCTGAGCTGGACTCCCATTTGGTGCAACCTTGAGACGCACATCGCACTGTGTTTTGATTGTCAAAATTAATGTTACTGGTGTCACTTTTACTTTTGTTTCGGTTTCCTTTTTCTTTTTATATTGGCACTTTGTTTTTAAACATACCTACATGAAAATTGTAATAATTTAATTAAGATTTTGTGTGTTGTGCTGTGTCTTTTGTGTGCACTAAATAAATGATTTATCTATCTATCTATCTATAATAGAAAAAAAATATATTTGAGAGAACTCATAGATTTCGTTTAGCATTTACCTATGTTATAAGGAACGTATATCAAACAATATATTGTCCATCTCTAAAGCCAGGTTCTGACATGGGTGCACCACATTTATTTGATTCAGAGAACAGGTGGGTTTGGAAAATCTCAACTTATTATTAATTACCAAATAAGACGTAATACAATGTTACGTACGAGTATATTGTAACCATTGACATAATTACTTTAATGTTCTTTTCAACTTTCTAATATTTGACTTTTGTCATATTTTTTTATTTTGGATAGTACAAATTGGAATTGTATATTTAGTTTTGCCAGCATATAATAAAAATAAAAACAGCAGACTTAAGCACAACTGCCATTTGTTATCTAATTTTATCTTTACGGCGCTCAACACGGTTCTTAAGTACATACCAAAACTGGTGCCATTTATAATCAGACAGCTCGGTTCTATCGGAATCCTTTATTAAGAAGACGACTGTCGCCATTGTCCTTGAGTCCGTCCTTTTTGTTCCAAAACGCGAAGTCGTTTCACACCCGCGTGACCAAAAATTTTTACCAAATACATTACCCTATGTCTTTAAAAAAACCTCAGATCAAAATGAAGATAATTTAATTATTTTTAAGATGGTGACAATTTCATTAAAACACGCCCGGTGGTTTTGGTGTGACTGTCGTTTTTTTTGTCCGTGTTAGACATAACTTTACAAATTAATTAATCTATATTATTCAAATGAAACTCAAAATATGGTCTCATGTAACATATTTTTTTTTCCAAAAACTACGACAAGCCGTTTTGACGTGATTCCCATTTTATAATCAGCTACTGAAGGGTATCTGCGCCTTAAACAGCGGGTTCACACGCGCTCATACAACGCACAGACTCAGATTCAGATCTCCCTTCCACACCCAACACCGTTTACGAATTTAAAAGAGAAACCTTTGCAACTCAGATTCAATTACTTATAATCTATATCTCCTCATTCCATTTAAAACCTTAGCTTCTGGAATTCAAAGTCGATATTTCTCTCAAGCTTTTTACCTTGGGTAGGAAATGATTTGTTTTGTATCCATTGTTGGGATTTTCCTTAGCAAAAGTGTTTCTTTGATGCGTATGGAAATCGTGGACGTATTCCTTTGATGGTCCACGATTTCCATACGCATCAGAGAAACACTTGCTTGAGGATTGAGCTGATTTTAGAGACGTAAGTTGTTTATGCTATACAAGAAATTATATTGTGACATAATTATTTACAAAAAGCTTTGTACTTCTGTCTGATATATATAGTATTTGTATTTTATTAATTTTGTTGGTCTAGCTAGAGTTAATTACGCTGGTCACTGGTGCCTGAAAAGATACTGTTACCTATCAATGTTTTGATCTCAGGTACCAGTTGCAAAATACTAAGGTAGCAAACAATAAAAATAAACCCAATACTAAATTAACCGATTAAGTTAAAAGTAATATTTTTGATACTTCATCTTGTTCTTATTTTATGCTTCTAAAATTGTACATCGGTAAAACATATAAAATTTGTTTAAGAAAAAATGAAACTGAGCGACTTTCCTGCTGGCTCGACTCGATTCGACATACATACATACATATATCACACCGATAAACAATTTTTTACTACTTACACTTGAACTTGTCTTAGAAAATACTTGCGCGATACCGCGCACACATGACACGCACATATAATTGAAATCACTTCGCGCCATCGGCAAAAGCCCTTAGGCTTAAGGCGCCGATTCCCTTGAGTAGCTGATTTTAAAATGAGAATCACGTCTAAATGGCTAGTCGTGATTCTTTGAAAAAAATATATGTTATATTAGACTATTTTCTTAATAATTTGATCTCAGCAAATTTTGAGTTTTATTTGTATAACATAGTGTAATTAATTTGGAAAGTTATATCTAAAACAGACAAAAACACGACAATCACACCAACACCGCTGGGCGTATTTTAATGAAATCAACACCATCTCAAAGATAATTTAATTATCTACATTTTGATCTGAGGCTTTTTTTTTTAATTCATAATATAATAAGGAAAGTACAAAAAACTACTTAATTTTGGGTCACGCGGGTGTGAAACGAGTGCGCGTTTTGTTCCCTCAAGGTCGTTGGCGTTAGTCGTCGTCTTAACGCGTTGTTAAGCTTTAACTTTAAATAATAAAAATGATCTTAGCACCCTTGCCTGAGACCGTAATCTATCTCTCTAGCAGTGAAATTAGCATTCCGAGAGCATGCCAGTTAATTCCGGATAGCTACGGCCGGGAGTCGAACCCGAGATCAGGGCTGGGCCGGGTTTAGAATCGGTCTATGATTGATTGCTTGCTATGAGGAAAGGTCTTCCTCGTTGATTACAATGGGGTGTTTGTACTATCTAACGTTATCTAGAACACATCTACATGGATGGACAATCTTTAATATAACCACCATATTAATGGCGTAGAAATCAGCAGGGACCAACGGCTTAACGTGTTTTCTGAGACACGAAGGAGTCTCTCATACAAGGACTCACCTCGGCAATCGTTACTTAACCTTGAAATTCGACCCGTGTGGCTATAATTACTAGCTACGAGCTCAATAAAACCAGCTATGTACACTAAACTGACAATAAACGCCAAATGTACTCTGCTACTCATAAGATCGGATCCACACCTCAAACTCACATCAACGCATTCAAGCAAAAGTTATTAAACATTTTTTCATTGTCAGATGCTTTTCAGTATAAATCCTGACTTAATACCTCGAGAGCTTAACAACGAAATATATTGGAGCTCACAAAAGCGATCAGAATTATAAGAAGATCGATCGACGAACAATGAACATTTCGTTTTAGCCGATGGAGAGGAATTTCGAGCCTCGTATAGTTAGCTACATAGAATCGTTTTGTGCTCATATTTTGTATTGTGACGCTTTCATTTAATCCTTGGATTTATGAGTACTATTTACCAGTGGAAAGAAACCAACCAAAAATAAAATACAACAACAACACTTAGGTACATCTTTGTTCTTGGAAATTTCCAAAATGGCTCATGGTAAAATTCAAAAAGTGTGTTAAAAGATTAGAAAAGAAAAAGGGGAAATAAGACAGCCTTTTTCTAAGAAACTTTTGAATAACATAAACAGTCTTTTATCAAGATCAGTCAAACCAATTTCTTTTGGATGAGAACAAAAACCTTCGTGGAAATCGTTGAGAATATCAATATATATATATATATACAACAACGAAAAAGTCCCACATGAAATCGATTCGATAAAATCGGTCTCCGTAAAAATATGTCATCTCATTCCCGCTTAGACGTGGCAGATGACCTCACTGCTTGGCCACAAAATGATAGATCTATCACCATGCTTGTATATGACAGAAATTCAGCAGAGCTTGTATATCGACGTCTAATTTCCTGCTGCGATAGCAGTACTACAGTACCTCACACATCTAGACCGGATAATGAAGCACTAGTGATATGCCCCACACTAGTGACGGCCGGGAATGGACACTGTGCGGAGTGTTTGTTCAGCTAAGGAACGTTGTCATATTGCTCATTGTGGCAACTTATGCTGAGGTACTACTTATTTATTACTAGCTTAATATTAATTTCCTTCCTTTGTGTTTGTGTGTGCGGTTAAAAATTAGTAATCCATCTTATAAGCACTTCTCTGTATCCGATTCAGTTTAAACTTGATATAAATTTAGAGATAATTCATAAATACGGTACTATGGTCTGATGATGCAGACGGATATGGCCATAGGAACTTCTCAATCAAACACTACAAGAACAGTCTTGTTTGGGCTCATATTATATGTATTGACACAGATAATATAATACTAGCATACAGATGCCTCATCCTATACAAAGAAACCGTGCCGACGTAACTAGCGTTTTTCATCTGATTAATCTTGTTATTTTTGTAAGTACATCAATCGCGTTCGATCCCGTTTCACGGCAATAGATGGTGTTAGCAGCGACTTGCAAGTTAAAGAGTTTACTAGGTTCGTGAATGTTGAATTCTTTTAATACAGTGAAGGTTCGTTTTATAGTATTTTTTTGCACGTTTTTACAGTCTTT
Organism: Orthosia incerta; assembly: GCA_948252205.1. Taxonomy (NCBI): domain Eukaryota; kingdom Metazoa; phylum Arthropoda; class Insecta; order Lepidoptera; family Noctuidae; genus Orthosia; species Orthosia incerta. Next base: position 68,091,016 of record OX411741.1, read on the forward strand.
TTGCACCAAAATGTGTTACAGTGCAAATTAAAAAAATCGGGTGGAATGCCTCAGAAATTAAAAAATGCGCCATCTACTGGCATCAATTTTATATGATTCGGTAAAACAATCTTTGAAATGTGAATTAAGAGCCCAATATACCATAATTTTGTACTTAGGCGAGTTGAATAAACAAGAACATACAATTTTTATGCTCAATTCCAGAAAATGTTAATTTTACACACAATTATTATATTCTATTAAATTGTGTGTACATGTCGCGCCATCTAGTGAGATTTACTTGAACCAAAATTTCTTTATTAGCAATGAGACCCCGTGGTATTGATAAGTGATATATGTTTAAAAAATACGTATAACATGCATTTTCTATTTAAGGTATAGGATAACAACGGAAGTAGAGGCTGAATTTATTTACTACCAAGAACGACTAACATTAAATATTAACTGTAACCACCGGTTTCCGGTATAAAACAAATTAAATGCCAGTCAACTGCTGCAACTGTCTGTAGAAAATTCATTTGACGAATCATAGCGGCTAATGCGCATTTAAAAATGTTCACAATAATTTTGCGATATTCGTTCCCCAAAAACAGGGACTAAGACTATGACAACAATTGAGCTATCTATTCAAAAACTTCACTCGAACCACATCTTTCATTCAAATTCGATAAATAAGCAATAAATTAAAAATTTATGAATTATTCTTATAGAGATAAAGTAACAAATGCAGGAACTACCATTATAAATGTGCTGTCCCCTTATCTTTGCTGTCTCTTCGGATAGCAGATCGGGCAGAATCCTAAGTGAATTGGACATAATTCGACATGATTCCACAAATTACGATTGTTCAATAAAGCTGACTTTTAAACGGTCTCACAGCACTTAATTTGATAGCACAATTTGTCCTAGATTGTACCGTAATGGAGTACTGTTAGTTAACATTCTAGGCTACGATAGTTTCAATGCAAATTAGGCTTAACAGCTGAGCTAATTACATTAAGTGGAACGAAATATAAACACCCCGAACAGATGTATACTAACGTGTCTATCGAGCGAACGCGTTTTAATATTAGCTTCGTTATTTTTAATTTCTTCTTAGTTGGAACTTTTAATGAAACTGGGACATGCAAGTACTATCTTTTGTGTCCTTGGTACGGATTTGGACTATTAAACTTAGGGACTGGTAGATACTACTTGAAATCTATAGCCAGCATAAATGGGCGTCCTAAGTAAATATTTTTAACAACATATTTTCACTTATGTACCTATCTTCACGTTTATAGAATGTTGAAAACATAACGCAAAAAAAACAAACCAAAATATACCATTTTAAATTATTTCTCAATATATAAAACATCTTTTTTGCAAAAATACTGCAATTACACTTACAAGAAAGTATTTTTGTTAAAAAAAAAATAAAGATACGTCAAATTAAACTCGCTTTACAACTAATGTATGTAAATGTATACTGGTCAGACAAACTCTTCGCGTTGTTTGCCGTGGTCTGCCGGTCTGTAATCACCATGTAAAATACATCTCCCTCATATATTCAGTCGGATAGATACAACTCGAGCATTAGTACTTTAATTTACATGAAATATAACAAAAAATAATATCCGTATCCCCAAAGTGTTTGCTTATAGTACAGCCACTTTTCAACAGCCAAGTTCCATAGAAAGTAAGCCAATTGCCATCAACTAGGCACATTTCGTCTTCAACTAGGCACATTTCGTCATCATCAAGGCACATTTCGTCATCAACTAGGCTCATTTTTTCATCAACTAGACACATTTCGTCAACAACTAGGCAAATTTCGTCATCAACTAGGCACATTTCGTCATCAACTAGGCAAATTTCGTCATCAACTAGGCACATTTCGTCATCAACAAGGCACATTTCGTCATCAACTAGGCAAATTTTGACATCAACTAGACACATTTCGTCATCAACTAGGCAAATTTCGTCATCAACTAGGCACATTTCGTCATCAACTAGGCACATCAATCAATCCCAAATGGGAAAACCCTTTACCCGATCCAAAAATCGAAGTAATTTATGTCTAGATATCGATATTTATGTCGAACGGAGTAATTTAGATAGGTTAAAGCAGACGCAGTTCCCGGTCAAAAACGAATATACGGAAAAACGACAGAAGATGAGAAATTACATAGAATAAAAATAAAATAGCCGAAGAAAATAACAAACTAAGAATAGACTTGCAACAGAAATTAAAACAATTAAAGCACATAGATACGATACACTTGCAAAAACACAGCGATGGGAATACCAGGCAACGGATATTACGACAAATCAAACGAATGCAATAACAATGATTGGTACAAAAACAAGATATAGACTTTATTATAGTCTTAAGAGGCAATTGCATGAGTCTATTCGTTTCCAGTTTTTACCAGAGGCTTCAAACTAGTAAAAATTTAAAAAAAACCCTCGGGAACTTATTGCCGGGGTAAATACTTAGACATAGGCTTTTATTCAGGTCGGCCATGGTATACCCACACGTTCCAAGTTTCATCTAAAGCCGTTCAAACGAGACTGATTAACACTTTTACATTTATACTATTTGTAGAACTTTTACCTTTGACATGACATTTCCAGAAGGATTTTCATGAAATTTAATATGTAGGTGGTATTGGGGGCGATAAATCAATCTAACTAGGTTTAACTTTTAGTAAACGTCGTTTTCTTTATTTCCACGAGAGCAGAGCTCGGTCGCCGGTACTATATTATTAAGATAGAACACAACTTATATTCGACAAACGAGAAAAACATCCATATACGTCCCGATAATCAGTTGTCCAATTACTACATATTACTGAAAGTGCCGAGGAATCGTTCAGCGTCCGGTTTGTTATTTATTACAGACATAAATACGAACGAAAATCTCGTAAAATAACTGATGTCAAGTAATTAACAACATTATTAGTTTGTATCGACTATGTATAGAGCTCCAACTGATATCAACGCCCGACTAAATTAATGTGTGGCCAACATATTTTTTCACGTATCGGCCACATTTGCGTTCATATTTATATTTAGGATGATTCGTGGTTACGCTAAAAAATATGTTTTTCTTTGAATTCGTATATTGCCTTTTATCTAAACTAATATTATAAATACTTAATGAAATGTGGTGGTGGTCTTCAGGAGCAGCCTTCAGCTCTCTGTAGAATATATTTTGATGCTACACCCTCTTCATGTGAACGATCTTCCTTCTCTCGACAGGATGTCCAGACTTGCTTTGTTTCAGCTCGCAACAAACTGTCATTCTACTAGGATGGTCGAAATGTCATAATACGAGGGATTCATCACGTGACATTCCCAAACATTTTTGGTATTTTTCCTATCGCTATCGCGACGCTTTCGTTGATACAATGTCATTTGTCTAAAGATTCTGGTCATGGGCGTCGCATCGTCTCTTATTATACACACTTTACGGAGTCCTCCCGTACGCCCCTTGATGGAACTTGGGTCGTCCAACCGTGTTCCTGAAGGTGGACACCGGGTGGTTGTCGCAGGCGAACCCAGCTTTGAATTTGTAGCAACCATTGCCTAACAACACCATTTCACTCATTTTGATTCAGCATTTGGCATTTATTTGGTATTATGAAACAGTAATTTTGACGTCCCAAACACATGCAACGAATTTGACCGTGTCAGGAGCGAATAAAAATATTTGATATCTGTCCCTTTTCCAGGCTGGTACATTAAAAGTCTCTGGGAGAACTCCAGTGGCGTGGCAAAGGAGCGTGGTCGTTCTTTTCTTCAAAAAGGGTGACAAGACCCTTTTGAAGAATTACAGACCCATTTCGCTTCTTAGTCACGTTTATAAGTTGTTTTCGAGAGTCGTCACGAATCGTCTAGCGCGAAGACTCGACGAGTTTCAGCCACCGGAGCAGGCCGGATTCCGAGGAGGATACAGCACTATAGACCACATCCACACGTTGCGGCAAATTATACAAAAGTCGGAAGAGTATAATCGGCCCCTGTGTTTTGCTTTTGTGGACTATGAGAAGGCTTTTGACTCCATCGAAACCTGGTCTGTTTTGGAGTCTATGCAGCGATGCCAAGTTGACTGGCGATACATCCAAGTGCTGAGATGTCTTTATGAAAACGCAACAATGACCGTCCAAAGTCAGGACCGGCAAACTAGGCATATCTCACTGCGTTGAGGGGTTAGACAAGGGGACGTAATTTCCCCGAAATTGTTTAGTAACGCAGTGGAGGATATGTTTAAGACGCTGGACTGGGAACGACGCGGCATTAATATAAACGGCGAGTACATCTCACACTTAAGATTTGCGGATGATATCGTCATAATGGCAGAGTCGGTGCACGACTTGCAGCAGATGCTGGATGGCCTAGCTGATTCTTCTGCACGCATCGGTCTCCGGATGAACTTGGATAAAACCCAGGTTATGTTCAATTCACACGTCACTCCGGGATCGATTGTTATCAATGGCGGTGCTCTTAAAGTTGTTCGAGAATACGTTTACCTCGGGCAAACTCTGCAGTTTGGTAAGAACAACTTTGAGAAGGAGGCTAGCAGAAGAATACAGCTGGGCTGGGCGGCGTTTGGAAAACTTCGTCGAGTTTTCTCGTCGCGCATCCCACAAAGCCTGAAGACTAAAGTCTTCAACCAGTGCGTCCTACCTGTTATGACCTACGGTGCCGAGACGTGGACACTCACAATACGGCTGGTTCATCAGTTCAAAGTTGCTCAGCGAGCTATGGAAAGGGCTATGCTCGGAGTCTCTCTAAGGGATCGAATCAGAAACGAGGTGATCCGGCAGAGAACCAAAGTAGTCGACATAGCTCACAGAATAAGTAAGCTGAAGTGGCAATGGGCCGGCCATGTAAGTCGTAGAACCGATGACCGTTGGGATAAACGTGTTCTTGAGTGGAGGCCGCGAACTGGTAAACGTAAGGTAGGACGCCCTCAGGCTAGGTGGAGCGACGACCTTCGCAGGGTGGCTGGTAGAAGCTGGATGACAGTTGCCGAAAATCGAACCAAATGGCGTGCAATTGGAGAGGCCTATGTCCAGCAGTGGACTGCTATAGGCTGATGATGATGACATTAAAAGTGACACATGATAAAGATTAACACATACTGCATTCCACGCGATATAATAACTATTCGCGTGGAATTCAGTACCTATGTGGTAATCTTATAACCTTTATTTATTTAAATCTTTAACCACAATCTCTGACTCTTCTAAATACGAATAATCTGAAGGGTAAATTCTCCTGAAATCATAAAATTTATAATCTAAGCTTAACGTTAACCCAAGTTTAAACAAAGTTTCGAAGTTAAGTTAATACCTTACTTGGAAGTTTGACAAGCGAGATAAAAACAGGGAGGGTTTCACATCACGTGCTTAAGTTACATTGACGCAATAAAGTGGTATTATTAAGTTTTCAGGCATTGTTGAGACTTGACATTAATTTCATATTAAGTTTAAGAAAGATAAATTTTTATTTTTACTTGATTCCTAGATCAATCATACTGTTATCCTGTATCATCCCACAACTGGGCAAATGCCTCAACCCAGTCATCAAGCTGTTTCGCTCAAGAGCTATTGTGGTACATCGGTTGTTAATTTTGTCTAGCTCGTGCCGCCTGTCTCCTTCGATACAATAAGTAAATAAGAAAAGTCACAATCACCATATTGAATTAACTCATGACGTCAGTGTATTTAATTCCTTGTCATACATAACTGTTCTTTTTTTGTAGCTTCGGTAAAAAAGCCAAAAATATCAAGTACAAGTAACAAATAAATAAGAACCCAACGCTCTCAGTATGCAACAAGCTTAAAGCGAAATGATTAATCACAGCGATATATTAACGCTTCAAATAGCAATATATCGTATTCAATGCACGAAACGGCGATATTTTTTCGTATTTTTGCGTGGATTTCCGTCAATTTTGGGAAGTAATATATCAATGCTAACATTTAGACGGTTTTGTGCTTAAATTTAATATTTAACAATGTCAAGTCCGTCAGTCTGAAATCGCCAACCTGCCTTAAGGTTACAATAGTCGATTTTTTTTCCATACAAACGTAGTCTAGGGATTATTCCACTGTTTGACGATGTACGTTCAAAATAAAAAGGGATATCACATTGTCTTATCATTATCTAGCCCTGTATGGAAGCGAAAAAGTAAAAAAAGAAAACATTTGAAAGTTATGAGCGTCGAAAGTTCCACATTTCGACACTAATTTTAACGAATTTTTGGGCGCAAATAAATACCACAAGAAGACGGAAAATTGCAAAACGGCCTCCATACAAGGATAGATTAGTAGTTCAACAATGCATATAAATTTATTTTCAACAGATAGATTTAGTAGTTTTTTCATGATATCTAGACTGCCAAAGGTCTGTTTATAAAATTTCGCGGGCTCGGTTTCGTCCTAAATCATTATCCATTTCGCTACAAATTTGCAAAAGTGTGTATTCGTATGCGAACTAGCTTATTACTGCTCATCACAGCATCTTTCTCTTCCGCACGTGTTGTCGGTTGATATAAAATGCATTTTAACCCTGCGCACACAATAGTTCGTGCCGTCGACTAGTGTACCCTTAAGCAAGCGTGGTGATTAAAGGTGGGTCCGTGGATGGCTGACCTGCCACTAGAGTACATACCGCGACTTTTCCGTGCCTCGGCAAGCAAGGCCCCGGCTGTCACTTCACATACGACTGCGCGATGCAAAGGAGGGTCATGTGTTTGTCAATCTATGTATGTATGTTTGTTCGTTCTAGAAACAAAACGCGTAGGCCAATTTTGTTGATTTTAACGTCAATCGATTTTTCCTAACCTTTGCGAGTGTGACTCACATAAAATTGAGGAGGAAAGGGCAAAATGGTGGATTTTGGGCGCCTTAATGTGAAGGCCCAATCTTTTTTCTGCCAACCCCGTCGTGTGGGTTTCAAAATGAAGGATTTAAGAGTTTATTACAGAAATATATTACATTTATATGTTTAAAAGTAATTAGAAAAAAAGAAAACTATTAAGTTACAAATAAAAAAAGGTAATGTACAAAATCAAAACCAAATTGGCGAGCTGACTGACCAATACCATTTTGTATTCTTCGACTGCACAGCATTTATTTCTTCTTGTTTACGTCTTTTTAGTTCGCTTCTTAAGCAGTCGGGTTTTTTTAATTTTTACATGTATTTTTTATCTTTGATTTTTATCTTACAGGCAGTAACGACTGTCAAAGATAAATTGTGACATGGGTCTTGCCCCGGGGATATCGATTTACGTAGTTACTGGGTTGTGAAAATCAGACAGGCAGCCACTTCACGTGAACTACTGATATTCAGCCTCATACTGTAAAACTGGCAGCCAACCCCAACAGAGTTGTGCAAAGACAAAGCAGATTGATTGAACGCGTAAATGAAAAGTAATGGATTTTCTGTGTTCTGTATAAAGTACTGTTACAGCTCATAAATAAAATCAGTTGATAAATGTTCATGAATTTGTGGCAGTTTCATGACCAGACACTTATGGGTCGTCATGATTATTAACTCTACTGCATGACGTCCACTGCTGAACATAAAGTTCTATAGAATATAATTACAGGCTACACTATCTTGGGACTAACCCCAATTTCTGAATTAAGAATTTGAATATTTGTCAAACTCGATTTTAAGACTGAAAACCTGAAAAACTTTGGTATGGTAGGGTTAAAAACGTTCTTATCTCCAAATACTCATTTGAAAAATCAGCCATTCGGCTAAGTATATATTAATTTGTTCTAAAACTTTTCATATACCTATAAACTAAGACTAAATTTATTTCTGGCATAGATTGGCTCATGCATTCATTGGAATGAATATGTCACGTTCCAAGCTGACACGTGCTGAGTCGTCGTTTTAACTGCAGACGCTTTCAAAATTCACACTTGTCACGTTGATTGATGTGTACAACTGCCCATAGAATGTCTCGATCTCCATCAGAAGCTCCGGTTTGGCGGATACGATCCTACCATTGTCAGTCTTCAGTTTTGTGAGCTGTCTCTGCCCAATAGCTAGACCCCTTGAAAACACCTTGAACCATTATTTCGCTAAAACGCGTCTTTAATACGCTCGGTATTAAAGCGGCGGACTTGTGGAAGATAAACCCGACACCACCCTGGGACTGCCGGTCACCCTCTCGGAAATAGAGCAAGTTACCGGATTTGAGGTTTATCGAGTCCTCCCCCTCTCTTCGGACTTCAGATAACCCCACAATACTCCATCGTAACATGCTCAATTCCTCTTCGAGTTCGGTGATTTCGGCACTTTTCGGACCGACGAGAAGTCGGTCCGAAAAAGTGCCGAAAAGTGTGAAAAGTGCGCGTGCTGTACGTTGCCAGGTCTAGTCGTCGGTGTTTGTTGGGGTAGCCGGATCTCTACAGTAGTCGAGGGTAGGCAGGCTGCCGGGAAATAGGGCCATTTTTTATTTGTGCTATTCATGGGCGGGAGTTTGCCATAATTGCCACGCTTGGCAGGCGGAGGGTTGGCGATCGCAGTATGATTGTAATAAATACACAGAGGTTGATGCTGCCCATTCTCTGGTTTGTCCCTTAGTCGCCTCTTACGACACCCACGGGAAGACATGGGATGGTGAAATTCTTTACGTCCGGCACCAATCGGAACAACACGTATATGTGATCGGTTCTCCTTACTGCATGCAACCTATATTGTTTTATTCATAGAACTGTATGCGAGCGAGTATTCAGAAAATTTAAACAAGAAAATTGAATTTTCCCACGGTCATTTGTGATTCAGATACATTCTACGTTTCTTAAGCTCCAACATATTTTTTAGTCGAAGAAGAATTGTTTGCCATGCAAATTTCGTGTTACATTAAAATATTTTCGAAATATTTCACTTTGATACTAGTAAAATTGTCATATTTATTTGCTTTTCAGAAATACAATAATCTGTACTACGATTTACTGTGAAATTCATTGTTTGTTGAAAAAAAACATGGAACTACGAAACTCAAAAGTGTTCATGGAAGTCGAGTTTAAATGTTTAGATTTACATTCAACCACACCATTTATAGTATACGAGTACAGAAGGGCCACTCTCGCCTTTTTTCCAAAATTGACATCTAAACTTTGGCATGACTGACTTTAGTTATACTCAAACCACAAAGTACGTAAGTTGCGGCGCGCCGCTCAAACCTTGCTCAGAAACGCAGAAAACTTAAAGTGACAGATGACCATGACTGACAGATGCTTAAATCGAGAGCAGCACATACTTTACGTCGAAGACTCATATCAGAAACCGGATCTAAATCTGTCTTATACTTTATCACTCTTGTCGCATGTACGGTGATGTTCGAGCATTTCTTAATTTTCCACCTCCGCCTCCGTTAGTCATCGCTAAATGGCCTTCGTGTCTAACCATGGCCAGCAGTTGTACCACAAAATAGAAAGTATACGCCACCGCTTACGTACTTTGTGGTTGTACTGTGTCCACGGATCCACTTTGTCGTGTTGTGGTACTTACGCAGACAATGGCTCAAATGTAAAATGTGTGTAATGCTTAGCAGTGATGAGAGCGGCAACGAACATCGTTTGTTAAACTTAGACAGAAGCAGCGATACAACTTTGGGACGGGATTTGGTGAAATGTCAGGGAAATTTGTTGTATATATGTTAGGCTCAAAGATCGAAAACGCTCATAGTGGCTTCTTCCAAACGCCCACAAATTTAAATTGAGTTCCTAAAATTCCTCAAAGTTCTGCAGAGTTTCTAAAGTTCCAAAAAATAAAAGACAAAAATGTGGTTCTTTTTAGGTAATAATAAAATTAAAACTGGCTTTGAGTTGTGATTATTTTGTCAGTGTGAAGAACAACTCAAAGAATAACAAAGAATCCCATAAAAGACATGAGTTGAACCCTACTTTTGCAGAATTTTAGGAAATGCAATAAAAACTTGTAAAATTACGTTAAAATTTATCTTTTATGGCTCATTACAAAAATAATTTATATTTTGAGTGTTAGATAAATATGTTTTAGATTCTCTATGGTATGGCCGTTCTTAAAAATAACATTCATTATACACCTCTGTGAAAACTAGGTCCATGTTAGACTAAGTGGATATCGTAATAAGTAAGTCAGATTTTTTCAATATGGATTGTTTTTCAATATGAAATGCCCGTTTCTTGAATTAAGTATCGGATGGTAACTCTTCGATCGCTCAATACAATTTTCTCGACTTTCGCAACATTTTCTTGGGTGACTGACGTCGATGGACGACCGCAACGATGTTCGTCTTCCGTGCTCGTTCTCCCTACTCGAAATTGAGAAGCCCACCTTGCGACCTTGGAATACGGTGGAGCAGACTCTCTTAATGTGACCTCCAAATCGCAATGAATCTCTTGCGTCGTTAACTTTTTTAAACAAAGGTATTTAATAACGGCTCGCACTTCGTTTTTCTCCATTTTCGAGAACACGTTCCGACACAAAGCAAACAAATGACTACATTCAGAAACAAACAAAAGAGTATCAAATATTTTTCTTAATTAATTTACAAATATGTATCTGAGCTATGCCTGCCAGTATTTTTTTTCTTACCAAGGAGTATGGCGTTCTCGCTACTTTTTGATCCCTCCTAGTATATCAAGCAAAGAAAACCACAACTTTTCTTCAGAAACAAATCAGTGCGGCGTGCTTGATTAGCAAACATATCCCGACATTTTTACTAGGCAGGGCTTTCCTGCATCGTACTTGCATTTTTGTCAGAAACGCTTGCGGGTGGATACCGAGAAGTATTCCTCGGGCTTGAAGTTGCAGCGAGAGTTGCACACAAAGAAAAACTAAATACAATGCGGTCTACACTTTTCTTTATAACCAAACCGCTGCCGGCTTGCCGCTCAGTGTGCGCAAGTGTTCACTTCAACTTAAGATTGTATGGCTATCTGATATTACGAGTATTAGAAAATTATATTTAACTTGAACGGCTGTAACATATTTATTATTAGGCCCTTTATTTATTTTTTTCTTATTTGTTACATTTTTAAATATTTTTATAAAACACATACAAAAAAGAAAAACATTAAAAAATAAATAGTAGCCCACCGGTATCGGGGACAGCAGGGTCCAAGCTACCGGTGGTCAGGGCTCCTGAGAGAGGAACCTCCTAACGATACGCGCAGTGTCCAGGAGTACCGCTTTCTGGATCAAGTCGTTGATCCAGCTGCCCAACGGGAGCCTCTTTAGATATTCGTCGAGGTTCTTGGCTATTATGCCATTGGCTGTCACGAATATCGGCACAGATCGCTGTATTCACATCCCACATGTCGACAACCACATTTATACATATTCTCAACCTATTATTAGCATTATTAACGATCTTTGTTTGCTGACTTTTAATTAAATCTCTTAAACATGCTCTGACTAAGATCTACGTGCAAGATTTCGAAAGTGCGTAGCTAATAATTAAATTTTAGCAACATTGCTAAAAATATTTAGCAAATATTAAAAAATATTGCAAGTCTCGTCTTTAAAGATGACTCAACAAAGTCTCCAAAGCTAAAAAAATGAAAATATTTGGGTTTGACTACGTGGCATTTTTAACGCTGATCTATCCGGTACAATTAAGAGTTCATCGCAATCATAGTCGAGAGCCTCCAGGCAAACATAAGAAAAACAGTGCCCGAGTCCGTACTTGTTCATAGATAAATTCAAAGTCGCGGCGTCATCATGCAATCTGTATAAGACATAGTTCCGAGTTCTGTTCAACTGAACCGTTGTTGGACTACTCCAATATTTTCTAGATTTCCATCCGATGCGTTAGAACTCGCCGTGATATTAACTGCTGCAACTTTTACACCGAGTTTGCTTCATGTGATGTTTGTTTTGTCTGGGGAATCACATTCATTCAAGAACATTCTTCATGTAATACAATTGTTAAAGGTGCTCCGTCACTTGGAGCCTTTAATGTAACGTTACAGATTCGAGCATAACATTGGTGAGGGAAGAGAACTGAGCATTACAGTGCGCAACTTGATACAATGTGTAATATTTTTATACAACTTGTAACATTAACGACCGCTTCGTCTGACAACTAAATGCTCAAAATCGAATCTAATGTTGCATTATAGGCTACTGCTCATCAGACAACAGCAGGCAAGGCAAACGGCAGGTTCAACGGCAGTTTTTAATATAATGCTCAAAATCAAATCTAAACATGTTACATTACAGGCGAACACCCCAGGTTAGGGAGCACCTAGTAGGATTGTTTATGATTTGGCGCACGGTTGGCGCAGTGGTCGAGCGATTGATGTGCATAACTCCAGCTTCCTCATATGTGATAGAAAAATTCTATCTATGCCAATAATAAAGGCATAATAGCAGCAATCAAAGTTCCGAGTCTTAATTTAGGTGCCACAAAAACTTCGTTAATATGAGTCGTTTAGTATGTGTTAGCTGGAGTGACGTCACCCCAGCTTCCTCATTCAATACAGGCAAACCAGTGAGGTTAGGGTTTTGGACTATAGTCAAAAAAATAAGGCATAATAGCTGCACATGGAAGGAAAGAACTGAACGATAATACTTAAAAAGTGATGAAACTATGATAAAAAAACGTGTGTGTAAGCTGGAGTGACGTCACCCCAGCTGCCATGTCATATCTTCCGAACAAAAGAAGATATGATTATGTACCATAGCTCAAAAATTAAGGCAGAATAGCAGCCATTGGCAGAAAAATTTTCAAACCTCTGGTCAAAATACTCTATAAGTTATTAAACCGACAAATATGTGTAAGCTGGAGTGACGGCACCCCAGCTGCTCATGTCATATCTTCCGAACGAAAGAAGATATGATTATGTATTATAGCTTAAAACATAATAAATAATAGCTGCCACAGGCAGAAAAAAATTCAAATCTCTAGTTCTTGTAGTTTCCACGTAGTAAACAAAAAATTAGTTTCCGCGCCAAAAAGATCAAATTATTACTTCGGAGGAGGTACGGAGCGGCGTTGCCATTCCGTGCGCTACATTATTGCAACCAAGTTTGCACTTAGTAAGCATACCATTATACTTAGGCCACTTAGTTACTCCCGACTTGAAAGATGATGCAGACATTGAACGGGAGCGAAGGGCGCTGTCGGTCAGAGCAAATATGGTGATCCGTAGGTTCGCACGCTGCTCAACAGGAGTTAAAATTACTCTCTTTAGAGCCTACTGCACTACATTATACACATGCAGCTTATGGACTAACTACACGCAAAGGTCGTACAGCGCCCTTCGAGTCCAGTTTAACAATGCGTTCAGGATGTTGTTGGGTCTACCCCGTTACTGCAGCGCTTCGACAATGTTTGCGGAGGCTCGCGTAGATTGTTTTTATGCAACAATGCGCAAGAGAGGCACTTCGCTGTTGCGGCGAGTGCGGGGGAGCTCCAACAGCATGTTGGCCGCGCTCGCGGAAAGGGTCGATTGCGCCTATATCAATCACTGCTGTAGGTTACACATTGAGCGCAGGTAATTTGGAAATATTGCGCAAAATTTATTAGTCATTGTTTGATTTGTTTGATTATTTCTATTTATATTATAATGAACTATTTATTTGATTATTTAATGTGACTATGGGTGTATGAATGTTTAATTTAATGAGTCTGTGAAACTTGAAATAAATGATTATTATTTATTATTATTATTAGAAGTCATTTTAACTTGCGCTCAAAATATTTTATTGAAGATATAGACTGAGAGCCGACTGAACTTTAATAGAACTATGAATGTAATATTAAAAAGTAGATTCTTATCAACTTTAGAAGACGAGAGAACTACTTATATTGTTTTTTTTTGTGACTTGTTCTCTGTAGTTCGGTTAAGGTGGATGCACAAGGTTAGCCCGCGAAATTTCACATGATTCTAATGAATAATTGTGATTTATACTAATCATATTTTATCTGATTTCATAGAGAAATACCAAAATAGTGATTTATAACAAAAATATACGAAATTGTTACACTTAGATTTTTGAATTTTATTTCATCCTATGTTTAAACAAAAAATATAACTATAAAAATCTGAATACTTACATAGTACCTACAATTAAAGTGTGTAGTCGGCTCCCAGTCTATAATCTAGTTTAAACAACTTCAAACTGATAATACAGCGCACGGAACGCAACGCCGCTCCGTACCTCCTCCGAAGTAATAATTTGATATTTTTGGCGCGGAAACTATATTTTTGTTTACTACGTGGAAACTACAAGAGAATGACAAGACAACCTAACAGTGACCTGTAAATTGCAAAAAACGTAACAAAATATTAATTTCGCGGGCTAACTTTGTGCATCCACCTTAACCGAACTACAGAGAACAAGTCTCAAAAAAAAACAATATAAGTAGTTCTCTCGCCGTCTAAAGTTGATAAGAATCCACTTTTTAATATTACATTCATAGTTCTATTAAAGTTCAGTCGGCTCTCAGTCTATATCTTCAATAAAATATTTTGAGCGCAAGTTAAAATGACTTCTAATGGTATGCTTACTAAGTGCAAACTTGGTTGCAATAATGTAGCGCACGGAATGGCAACGCCGCTCCGTACCTCCTCCGAAGTAATAATTTGATCTTTTTGGCGCGGAAACTATATTTTTGTTTACTACGTGGAAACAACAAGAACTAGAGATTTGAATTTTTTTCTGCCTGTGGCAGCTATTATTTCTTATGTTTTAAGCTATAATACATAATCATATCTTCTTTCGTTCGGATGATATGACATGAGCAGCTGGGGTGCCGTCACTCCAGCTTACACATATTTGTCGGTTTAATAACTTATAGAGTATTTTGACCAGAGGTTTGAAAATTTTTCTGCCAATGGCTGCTATTCTGCCTTAATTTTTGAGCTATGGTACATAATCATATCTTCTTTTGTTCGGAAGATATGACATGGCAGCTGGGGTGACGTCACTCCAGCTTACACACACGTTTTTTTATCATAGTTTCATCACTTTTTAAGTATTATCGTTCAGTTCTTTCCTTCCATGTGCAGCTATTATGCCTTATTTTTTTGACTATAGTCCAAAACCCTAACCTCACTGGTTTGCCTGTATTGAATGAGGAAGCTGGGGTGACGTCACTCCAGCTAACACATACTAAACGACTCATATTAACTAAGTTTTTGTGGCACCTAAATTAAGACTCGAAACTTTGATTGCTGCTATTATGCCTTTATTATTGGCATAGATAGAATTTTTCTATCACATATGAGGAAGCTGGAGTTATGCACATGAGCGATTGACTACTGCGCTGCGTGTCGCGGGATCGATTCCCGCACGGATCAAATATTTGTATGATCTACAAATAGTTGTTCCGGCTCTGGGTGTTTGTGTATGTGAGTTTATATGTTTGTAAACGCACCCACGATTCAGGAGAAATTCCTAGTGTGGGGCAACGTCGTTACCAAAAAAAATGTCATGTCTCCTTATGGAACGAGGTGGATCAATTTTGTATTATTATGTTATAATAATTTCTTACCTAGGTTTTCTTAGTTAAATATTTATTTAAATAAGAAAACTAGGTACTTAATGTATCATCATCTTCTTAGCCCATCATTCACTCCCTTTATTTCATATCAGTATTCATACAATCCTTCCATCTTTTCTCTAGACTTCATCTATCCAAATAATATATTCGTGATCCTTTCAGTCACATAAATTCTTTATTTATTTTCTACAAACACGGTTTTATGAACAACCAAAAATAATTCTACCTCGCCTTTTTCCAGACTTACCAGATTCAGGTGAGTACCAGTTTTTATATATAGCGTCTGTATGTAACATGGTCACCCGGTCGATCATTATAGCGACTGTATCAATGCTGTATTGCGTTGGTCGTGATGCAGGATCGTAATTACGTGGGCGATGGTATATGATCTGCGACAGCATTGCGACTGTATTGCGATTATTTTGCGTCTGTATCGCATCTGCATCGCTACAAACTGTCGCCGTTGGTGACCGCCCTAAAGTTTATATTGTAAAAGAAATCTTGGGTAAGCTAGTAATAAATAATGTTGTTTTGCATTGTATTGCGGCTAGCAGAGCTCTGTTCCGCTCCACGCTGTCCGGTGAAATTGATATTCTTAGATAAAGGAGAGATACTTCTATTACAAAGGAGTATAGACATGCTGGAATCGTATTTATTTATTAAACTACATATTCTTATATATAGTTCTCTAATCCTTGGTGTGTTTTCAAAGAAAGACCAAGGGAACATTTTATTGATTGCGACAAAAGGGGTAAATACAGCTATAGCTACAGTAGTAGGTATCATGCCTCTGGGAGAAGGTTCACCCTCAAACCCTGCCTTCATATTCTGAGAGCCAGCATCCAGAAGTACTCTTAGCATTTTTGAGATTTCGTTAGGTATCTTTATCCTCTTAAGATTTTGGATAATTTTATAACTTATTTAAGTCGATGCCTCCGAAATTTAGAATTCGACTAGATAAAAAACCACTTGAGCAGCAATTGCCGTATTAAGCCACCAATGCTAAAAAAGGCACTTGACACTGGTATCTAGCTACATCTGGTCTGCCTCAATATAGTTGGGCAAGTTATTATTAATTTGTTGATTGTTAATGCTACGTGATAAAAAAATCATAACACAGAATACATGAGTGAATGGAGTGAACGATAAAAGGTTGATTGGTTGAATTAATGCTTTCTAACAACGAAGTTTATGAGATAGAAAAAGTGAAGAAAAGAAAAATACACCACTCAATAATTTATAAAGCTAAGATCTGAGTCGATACTGACTACAGATTTCCTAAATTGATGTGCTGTTAGATAACAACTATCAATGGTTTCAAATCTAGTGATGCAGAAATTCACAAATTGGTGCAAAGGAGTATAAACCTACACTGTAATATTTAGTACTATTTATTTATTTTTTACGGCACCTGGTTATTTTTCCCTCGTACCAGATTGTCTTTCGACCGCAGGAAAGACCTCCTCCAAGGCTCTGCACTTGATTCTGTCCCTCGCTACCCGTAATCATTCTGGACCTGCTAGATTTCGTCTTCCCATCCCTTTACCTGTCTTCCCCTACTTGTTTAACTTCCTCCAGACCATTCCGTAATGATTTGTAGCCACTTTTCATTCTTTACTCTCAGCATGTGTCCGGTCAAAACTTCTTTAATTTTAACGATACTACCACCAGCTCCACCCGTTTGGTATTAATACTTGCACACAATATCTTCATAAGTTATATTATAACCAATGTTATTACCTTATTTTGATATAAGCTATATTATTGTAAATTGTCACTTAAATCAGCGCTGTAGTTTTTTGCGTACAACAGTAAAAAATACCCATCCAACCAACACCGAAACTAACTCAGAGGTCTCAGTCACAGTCTGTCTTACAGTTCAGCTAGTACGTCATCTAGGGATCAGGCAGATGGCCTTTTGTGGAATGTACCACACAGATTTGAGTAGACCTCTGTATTTTGAACTTTAGTGGTTGGAATAGCTGCTACTAGAATTAATAGTTCGACACCGAGCAAACTATTCGATATGATCACGTCAAAATAAATTGACGATTACTATTTCAACCAGGCCCCAGTAATATAAAAAATATGTCGCCGAATTTGATGTGCAAAACAACTATAAATGATGCTAGCCGTGCCAAAAAGTTTTTAGTGTTAACGATTTTCGAGAACACGTTCAATTAAAATTTTTATCGGGCTTAAGAATATAAACTGATCACTGGTACAGTAATTCAAAAACCATGCACCAGTTTCCCAATTAATTAATATGTTTGTAATTTGATTTGAGCTCAGTGAGTGCGTTCAATATTAAATTCCAACAACAATGGAATCGTCGACATTCATACGACCGATGTTCAGCGTCATTCATTCTAAAATTCCAATAATGTTTTGTAAATACCCAACTAAAACCATATAAATATTTTTACTGCACACTATGTTAGAACTATTTATTAACATACATACAATTGATTATTCTAAAAAAAAACAAACCTATATACAAATAGAAAAGGGAGACGGAAAAGAGCTCATTGTGCATCAAAAAATTCGTCCACATCGATGTCAACGGGAAAAGTGCCCAGAACGCTGGCAGCATTGCCACGTTGGATGGCAATGCTGATTCTCTGGCCAAAGAAAAGGCCAGCCCTCTAGTCACGTGAAGAGTCGACGAGCTTTGTGCTAATTTCTCGAAAAAGTCGATGCGCACTCGGACCCCATGGACCTAAAGTTTCAACCACTATTTATATGCCCTTATCCCATGTTATTTGCGGATAAGGGATACAAACTAATCAATAAAAAAATAATCAATGACAGTCCTCAGCCTCATGTATGAAGCCAGTGACTGTCTTGTGGACTTACTGAGCTTACATCTAAACGTACGTATTAAGACGAGGTACGGTCGCAACAAATCATGGGCCGATAAAGTTGGAATAAGTTGCCGTAGTTCTTGGATACCACTGATTTAGGTGAAATAAGAAAACATGAACGTGCTCGTAGTTAATATCAATCTTAAATCGCCAACCAACCTTGAACAACCGTGATGATTAATAGTCGTGCCTTCTCTGTATGAAAAAGAGGTCTACTTGCAGTGCTTTAATAAAGAGCTACCTTGAACTCTTTGTTCATTGAAACATTAAAATATTTAAATCATAATTTCTCTCAGCTATTTTATAAATGTCGCGACATTTTTAAACGAGAATGAAAAGGTCGGTGCTGCTTTCCGCCATTTTAACCGTTGTTTAAAGCAGTTTTAAATTATGGGAGCAAACCTAAGAATCATTTAAAAGTAAATTAAAATATTTCGAATGAATGGATTGAGGAGGCTTTAAGACAAGGGGTCGCATTTGTATCAATTAAAGTCGTTATAGTTTCGTTTATAAAGCGAATTTTGTATACTAAAGTGTATTTAATTCAACTTCGATGTTAAGGCGCCTCCCCGGGCAAAACGCCGCGTTAGTCGTTTTTGTGCAGTTTTTAGGAGCTATCTACTCTTTATTTAAAAAGAAATATCAATTAATAAAAATTCATAAAATTTCTACATAATGTTGATTCTAAAATTGTAGTACACTTTTTTTTTTAAAGAGTGATGTTTCACTAATCTCCTTCCAACAAAACTACAAAAATGTGAAATAATTATTGATAGCATGCATCTCCTCGTAAAGTGTTAATTAATTATTTTTTATGCTAACACTAATGGATAGACAATTTGATAACGAACATTTTGTAAGTTTTATTTTTTTCAAAAGACCAATATTCGATTTTATAAAGATTTTATTCTAAAATCTGGGCGTATTCACTACAGTAATTCATGCACCAACAGTGCCGCTAGGCCAATAGGAATTCTCATATCTCATGCTGATTTTTTGGTCAGGGCACGGCCTTAAGTCCGGCCTAAGCTTGGCTAAGCTTGGATTTGCTCAAGCACAAAATTTATTGGTTGCATTTTGTAACAGTTAGAAGAGCTAGCATAATGGTTTGGCAACTACAGTTTATAAATATTATGTTTGGCCCAGTATTTCGCTACGGCAACACCGAAAGGTGTTTATAAATAGTATAAGTTGTCTAAACAGCAGAATGGATTTGCATCTTGGCACGTGGGTAGACCATGAGCTGGACGAACTGTCGAACTAAAATGTGTCCTAGATACTACCTAGGACACATTTTAGTTCGACAGTTTGTTTCCTTGGTATAATTTATGACTTTCTTGTGGCCAAAGCTTATTTAAATTAGCGTAGTCAAAGTAAAATATGCCACACATTACAGAACACCAATGCTTAAAGTATGTGTAATTGTTGCTTCTCTTGCAACTTTAAACACTACATCTGCTGGCATTTTCAAATAAAACGCTTCGAACATACAAAACTTTGGCATCGCGCTGAAAAACGCTGAAATCGAACAGCAGTAAATCGCCACCTCCTACACATTTTGCGAAGCCGTTCATTAAAACATGCAAGTTTATTTAAAAAAAAAAAAACAAAATAAATCTTTCGTGTTCCAGTAATTATCAAGTGCATGTTTAAACTGAAATACTTTATCATTGGGGGGACCACCTATGGTGCCTATTTGTCATCAGTTCCACCTCACCAAATGATACTTTCAGAATGCAAATGCTTGTCTAGTTGATAAAAACAACAAAATCGCTACACCCCGGATTTTGATAAAAATGGAAACAAGTGTATCAATAACAATTTGATAAAAGTATATCATTTCAAACAAAATAAAAAATCTATATCGGTTTATAATTAACGGAGTTCCCACGTAATAAACATAATACAATCAAATTGAGAGCCTTCTCCTTTTTTTGAAGTCGGTTAAAAAGGCACAAACTCGTGTTGTCAAGTGCAGAATGGCTGTTCGTATTTTTTTTACTTTTTACAAACTTTTGAAGCCGGCAGATCAATCAATCCGCGTAGCTTTCGAACTTTGTTTTCGGGTTCCAGTTTCATGATCATCACAGGCCTCCTCTCTGTGAGAGAGGGAATGGGCCGTAATCCACCACAGGGGCCCAGTGCGGGTTGGTGGATGTCACATGTCTTCGAATTTTTGGTTCTAGGACGTGCGGGTTTCCTAACGATGTTTTCCTTCACCGTTCCAGGTTAATTGGATGCAATTAAGTAACAATATTTTACATGGAGCAACTGTCTCCATTTACCATTATAACATAAGTGTTTTGTGTGGACAGAAATAAATAAATAAAAATAACACAAAAGAATCTGTTTTAAATCTGCAACCAGTTGAAAGCACTTGCTTACTTAAGCATGACTTCCAAAGACTTTTCTTTGCTAGCAGCCCTAAAGAACAAAACAAAAAACAGCTTTCACAACACAAATGACCAAAAAAAAACAGAAAAAGTAAACTGTATAAAAGAAAACCGTTTTTGTTTTAAACGATAGCCCGAGTCTTCGTATTACTACGCCGTCTCGTATCGACTAAACTAATTTGTAACTTTAAAACCGGCTCGAGGCGGATATAGCCGGATTTGTCGTGTTCCGTTCTTGTAATCTCATTTTGTGTTTTTCGTTGTATTTATTTTCATTTACTTATTTGATTTACTTGCATCGTGTAAGTTTATGGGTACTGTTCGTAATTGAGTTTACTGATGTAACGATTATTTTTGAAGATGACATAATTTTGTGGACACAACGTAATCTTACTCGTTTATCAAATAAAGTTACTGCCAGCTAGCTTCTGCCACCGGCGTGATAGTCGAGAATTATCCCAAGGAAACATATTCCCCAGATAAAACGGTTATAGTCAGGAATAGCACATATTTTTATCGTATGTGCTATACCTGACTATTGGCAATTTCATCCAAATCCCTCCAGCCGTTTGAGCGTGAAGAAGTAACAAACATACACAGTCATAAACTTTCACCTTTATCTACACTAATTATTACTATTATTATACCATAATATTATAGAGGTAGAGTTTGTGAGTTTGTGAGGTTGTAGGGGTAATCTCTGGATCTACTGAACCGATTTAGATGAAATTTGTAGTGATGGAGATAGTTTGTATTCCCTTGGGATGATCAAATACTTTTTACGCGGGCGAAGACGCGGGCAGAAGATAGTAATATTATAAAGAGTAAAGATTTGTATGTTTGTAACGAATAAACTCAAAAATGACTAGTACGATTTCAAAATTTCCTCACTCAAATAAGTTAAAAGTTTGTACAATATAAATTCAGAACGGGAGTTTACTTTGTGCACATTTTAACTACGTTTAACTTTTGTATTTAATATGCCAGGCAATCTATCTCTACGTGAATTACAAAGGAGTCTGTGCATTATATTTATTTTCTTGTTTCAGTTTTGTTGTTTCGCGAATAATTTTCCATATATTATCTGCCAAACAGATCCAATATCGATTATTAATTAAGCCAAACACTCAGTTGCCCATGTTTCGTTTTTGTAACTAACTGGTTTATTTTCATTTTTACTTACCAAACAAAAATTTTGCACAAACATATTGTATTGTTGCCGTTCTCGCTGTTCGTGTTCAATGAACTTTGATTAATTTTCTAAACCATCCAATTACATAACTTTACTCTGGAAGCAATTCAGACATCGGGTATATAAAACGATTTATCGGTTTACCTACCACAAATTCGGGTGTTGTATGAAGGATGTAACTATGTATTTTATTGTTACATTGCGGAAAACTAGGAAAAAGGCAAACTACGAGTACTCCTTGGCGCTCTGATCAGTATTGGACTTTGTAACGCAAATCCGTTAGAACACTTCATCAGTACAAGTACAAGCTGCTCTGCCAACCCTTTTACGAAAGATCATAAATAAAATAGTTCTCGAAGTTAGCCCTTAGTTTCTCTTCAACATACTAAAGGCAAAAGAAAACTTGCTAAGTATTTGGCAGACAATAGAAGCTCCCCTGAGCTAACGGCTATGAAATATTCATCCCCACTCAAAAGCGTTGACATTAATTCATAAATGTTGTAAGGACGTGCTACCTCTTTACCTATGTTCGGGATATGATTAGGTAGGATTGATTTAACCTTTCAAAACGTAGAATAGAAGCACTTCACATGATTCTGCGCTTCTATTCGTAGGGGGTAGCTCATGTAAAGACGTGCTACCTCCTTACCTATTAAAAGCTAGCAACTGATATTTAGTTTTGGTAGAATAATGATATGCCGAACGCTACATAATGTTTGAAGATATTTTTGTTTAGTTTTTCTGGAGACTTCTGTAATGGCCGCCTTAGGCAAGGCACGTTGACGTAATAAATAGAAGTTAATGTTCCATTTGCTTATCATTTGAGCTCTCTGAGCAATATCCCCACAATATTCACCCAAAACTAAAGCGCGCTGATTGCTAGCGTACACACAACAGCACAAAAAAATATCCGGGAAATAGTCTGTGTCACCGGATGTTTTTGTGCTGTAGTTCAGGTTTTGATTGGCACAGCAAACAAAGAAAAATAGGTTACATTGGTTGCGAATTTTGTAACAAAATATTCACAGGTTTTGTAGATACCTAGGTACTACATTGCTAGTACGCGCTTGCGTATAAAATTATTTAACAAACTTTCATATTCCTTTCAGATATCCTGGAGGCACACAGCGCACGTCCTCGTAAGATCGCCTCACTCATCAGCATCGAGAGAGGCCACTCCATCGCCAACTCGCTGGGAGTCCTCCGCTCCTACTACCAGCTGGGCGTCCGCTACATGACCCTGACTCACACCTGCAACACTCTGTGGTAATTGCCACTGAGCAATGCTAGCAGACGACAAATCTTGCAACATGTAAACTGAACAAAGCAATAGTACATTATGGTACAAGTGTGTAAAGTTGGTGATTACCGCTGAGGCGCCATTGAGACCCGAGACGTTAGGTGAGGGTCTTAAGAGAGCCGACGACGGTAATCATCAATACACACGTGTATCATACGACATTTTTCAACACACTTGTGAAGAAAATTATACAAAAAATCATTTTCAACAGTAAAAACGAGTTGTGAAATTTGTTTCGCAATGGCGGGCAAAATTAATCAGTTTTCCTATGCGCGCGCATTTAACAATGGCGATCGGCCAGACTAAAAGAATGAGGTTTCTTTTTTTTGGCTTTTCGTGGATAGTGTAGCCACGTACAAAATAGGGAATTTCAATTTTTCTTTATTACAGAGAAAATAAAAGTTTTATTTGAGTGAAAGTTTTATTTATTAAGCACATACAAGTTGAAATTATCTATTTAAATACGAAGTTGCATGCAATGAACAAGCAATAGATACATTAATTTATTTGTACTATCGAGCACGATCTTTTTTGTATCGAAACATTTTTAAGAACAAAGCCACTCAACCAATAAAATAAAAAAACTCTATAACTCACTTGTGAATAATAGCAATGAAAAAGTCACAGTTTGATAACAGGTATCATTATGTGCCTAATTGCTGTGAAATTAGAGCCACTTTATGAGCAAGTGTGTTGAAAAAATATTTCAACATTCATATTGACATCAAGTTATTTCTAAGCTATATTCCCCGCCCGTTTTGTTTAAGCAGTACAATAGATTTGTATCATTAATATGTTTTCGTGTTTCCGCAAAAAGTATCTGTTACATTATTCATGTAAGTTGCTAACTCCAGTTTTTATGCACCGTCGCTGATTGCAAACGTCACAACTAAAACTGCAATTAGTTATGGCCGAAATGGCGTATTGTAAACGCCGTTTCGGTTTGTACGGTAAAAATTTCAATGCAATTTTGTTTGCTCGCAATTTGGTAAAATTTGTCTAAAGGAAATAATAAATTACGTAAATGGTTAGTGGTCACGATGTTTCATAACTTATTTGGATGTTTTATTTAATCAAGCAAATAAAATATAATAAGTCATATTATGTCATTTTTTTCTTAACAATACACATTGTTTAGTAATAAGCTAAGTTTTGGAAATACGTTTACAAACTAAATCAAAGACAAGACAAAGACAAAGATATTTAATTTCAAGTAGGCCACCATGCGGCACTTTTGAACGTTAGGTACATTAAAATTTACAAGTTATAAAAGTTGATTCTACCGTGCATTCGAAAAGTAGCTTGTTATGGAGAAGAATGCACAAGAAACTCCATACTTACTCTTTTAAAGAAAATGTTTTTTTACAATATTTAGTTACATAAATACATACATTAATAAATTCACATATGTGAGGAATTAATTCGCATTCCATATTTTAGCGAATAATTCATTGTATTTATTGATGTTTTTCGTTGTTGGCACCGGCTGGCGCGATGAAGTGAGAAATTCGAAGTGTATTAAATATTCCGTTAATTACTGTTCGTAAAAAAGATCCAAGTTTAAAGGTCACAATCAATACGCAGATTTCAAAGTTTGTTCTTCAGTGTTATGCGTGTTTATTTGAAGCTAAAAACGTTCTAATAAAATGAGACAGCGAGAAAGACAAAACTAAGGTTAAATACTAATTCAAAAAGTAAAAGCTTAGGCATTACTTTTCCTGAACATTATCAATTGCTTTCGGCAGATTACGTTCAAAGTATATCTCCACAGCGTAAATGCCTAATATTAATATGCACTAATTGTTTACACTTCATTGGTTTTAGAACGAAACTCAAAGTTTAAACGCTCCACAGTATAAACGTCTATAAATATAATTGATCAACTAAAGGAGTCATTGAACCATAACTAAACACGTTGAGTTATCAACGCGTTAATTCGTGTTATATTTAAATTAGTTCACTCGCTAATGTTAACTCCGCCATTTCAGTGCGTGTTTGCAATCATTACAGTCAGACATAACGTTGTTCAGATAATTCACTCACTTTGATGGTATTACAGGTGATATTTTTTTTTCTTATATTAAGTCTACATATATATTTATATATATATATATTTTTGTGGTGTACAATAAAGAATATATAATAAATAAATAATAAATAAATACACTAGATTTATGTCTGCTCTAGAGATTTTGACAATTTTCAGGTATAAAGCATTTGATTGAAGTTCCTAAATTACCTTATGCTGATAAAATTTTCGCTTTTTCTAAAATATCCTAAATTTTTTGGTGTTGGGTTGGTTCCCTTGAAGGGGGAAAAGTACTGCCCCGCACTCAGCAATGTTTTGTGGAGTTCGCCACCCGACTGGTCGCCCTCCCACCGAATATGAAATGAAATCCAAATAACCTTTGTTTTGTTTTGAAGTTCACAGTTATAAAATAACTTGGAGGTGCTTTAGATAAAATATAAGTAAAGGGTATAAACTAAATTATTGTAATTATTAACTATAGCTTGTGTGAGAAAACCTTACGCTAGCGTGATAGGTATTATGCCAACAGTTAGTAGTCGCAGATAGAGAATATCAATTCACGAATCAATACAAATACAAGTGGTTCACACGGCTGTGTAAATATAATACCCACAGCAAATCATCTGAAAATCATGTTTTCAAGTGAACATTAGTGAGGTTATGAGAATAAATAATTATTCGGAAGAAAGTGTGAACATTTTATCTATTGAAACCATTTTGAACTTATCGGCAACATAGCATTCTGTCTGAAAACTTTTGCACAGACATAGAAAATATTAAATCAGACAAATTTAGTGTGGTACCTTACTAATCAGACAACTTTTGAATAATAAGCCATTTTTCAAACTACACACATGCCAAGGCACAATAATAAAATGGACGTCGTTACAACGGTCTGAACTTCTTGCCAGGACCGCGTGTTTGCCGGGTGACTCCAAAACGTTCTTCTCATTTTTGCGACCTATAACTAGTTCATATTTAAAATGTCTGAAAACAATCCTTTGGTAATCCCGGCAAAAATACAAAAGGCTTAAAAAATATTGAACCAGGATGCTATAGACAAGTCGGTCAAATTTTCTGACATTTTGCCAATGCGCTCGGGCCACATGTGATGCGCAAAATGACTGAAAACGAACTTTTTCATAACAAAATCACTAAACCTATGTACATTTTTAATATCAGACCATCTCCTTTTTTTTGACATTTTTCATAACACTGCGATGTTTCTGGCCGGTACTGCCCACCTAGACGGATTCAGATTCATCAAGTCTTAACGATTTTATACGATTCTGACCGTTAAATGATGTGACATGGTTTTGGTCGTGGGCACTCGTAGTATAATTAGAGTCAAATGTAACCCAGTATTTTACATGTCACGACCGCCTATTTGATATCCACAACCCAATATCTTGGTAACACGTTACCCAATGCCAGGACTGGTGTCAGATTTTACATGTCGCGACCGCTTATCTGATACCCACCACCCAATATCTAGGAAACACTTTACCCAATGCCAGGAATGGTGTCAGATTTTACATGTCGCGACCGCTTATCTGATACCCACCACCCAATATCTAGGAAACACTTTACCCAATGCCAGGACTGGTGTCAGATTTTACATGTCGCGACCGCTTATCTGATACCCACCACCCAATATCTAGGAAACACTTTACCCAATGCCAGGACTGGTGTCAGATTTTACATGTCGCGACCGCTTATCTGATACCCACCACCCAATATCTAGGAAACACTTTACCCAATGCCAGGACTGGTGTCAGATTTTACATGTCGCGACCGCTTATCTGATACCCACCACCCAATATCTAGGAAACACTTTACCCAATGCCAGGACTGGTGTCAGATTTTACATGTCGCGACCGCTTATCTGATACCCACCACCCAATATCTAGGAAACACTTTACCCAATGCCAGGACTGGTGTCAGATTTTACATGTCGCGACCGCTTATCTGATACCCACCACCCAATATCTAGGAAACACTTTACCCAATGCCAGGACTGGTGTCAGATTTTACATGTCGCGACCGCTTATCTGATACCCACCACCCAATATCTAGGTAACACGTTACCCAATGCCAGGACTGGTGTCAGATTTTACATGTCGCGACCGCTTATCTGATACCCACCACCCAATATCTAGGAAACACTTTACCCAATGCCAGGACTGGTGTCAGATTTAACATGTCGCGACCGCTTATCTGATACCCACCACCCAATATCTAGGAAACACTTTACCCAATGCCAGGACTGGTGTCAGATTTTACATGTCGCGACCGCTTATCTGATAACCACCACCCAATATCTAGGAAACACTTTACCCAATGCCAGGACTGGTGTCAGATTTTACATGTCACGACCGCTTATCTGATACCCACCACCCAATATCTAGGAAACACTTTACCCAATGCCAGGACTGGTGTCAGATTTTACATGTCGCGACCGCTTATCTGATACCCACCACCCAATATCTAGGAAACACTTTACCCAATGCCAGGACTGGTGTCAGATTTTACATGTCGCGACCGCTTATCTGATACCCACCACCCAATATCTAGGAAACACTTTACCCAATGCCAGGACTGGTGTCAGATTTTACATGTCGCGACCGCTTATCTGATACCCACCACCCAATATCTAGGAAACACTTTACCCAATGCCAGGACTGGTGTCAGATTTTACATGTCGCGACCGCTTATCTGATACCCACCACCCAATATCTAGGTAACACGTTACCCAATGCCAGGACTGGTGTCAGATTTTACATGTCGCGACCGCTTATCTGATACCCACCACCCAATATCTAGGAAACACTTTACCCAATGCCAGGACTGGTGTCAGATTTTACATGTCGCGACCGCTTATCTGATACCCACCACCCAATATCTAGGAAACACTTTACCCAATGCCAGGACTGGTGTCAGATTTTACATGTCGCGACCGCTTATCTGATACCCACCACCCAATATCTAGGAAACACTTTACCCAATGCCAGGACTGGTGTCAGATTTTACATGTCGCGACCGCTTATCTGATACCCACCACCCAATATCTAGGAAACACTTTACCCAATGCCAGGACTGGTGTCAGATTTTACATGTCGCGACCGCTTATCTGATACCCACCACCCAATATCTAGGAAACACTTTACCCAATGCCAGGACTGGTGTCAGATTTTACATGTCGCGACCGCTTATCTGATACCCACCACCCAATATCTAGGAAACACTTTACCCAATGCCAGGACTGGTGTCAGATTTTACATGTCGTGACCGCTTATCTGATACCCACCACCCAATATCTAGGTAACACTTTACCCAATGCCAGGACTGGTGTCAGATTTTACATGTCGCGATCGCTTATCTGATACCCACCACCCAATATCTAGGTAACACTTTACCCAATGCCAGGACTGGTGTCAGATTTTACATGTCGCGACCGCTTATCTGATACCCACAACCCAATATCTAGGTAACACTTTACCCAATGCCAGGACTGGTGTCAGATTTTACATGTCGCGACCGCTTATCTGATACCCACCACCCAATATCTAGGAAACACTTTACCCAATGCCAGGACTGGTGTCAGATTTTACATGTCGCGACCGCTTATCTGATACCCACCACCCAATATCTAGGAAACACTTTACCCAATGCCAGGACTGGTGTCAGATTTTACATGTCGCGACCGCTTATCTGATACCCACCACCCAATATCTAGGAAACACTTTACCCAATGCCAGGACTGGTGTCAGATTTTACATGTCGCGACCGCTTATCTGATACCCACCACCCAATATCTAGGAAACACTTTACCCAATGCCAGGACTGGTGTCAGATTTTACATGTCGCGACCGCTTATCTGATACCCACCACCCAATATCTAGGAAACACTTTACCCAATGCCAGGACTGGTGTCAGATTTTACATGTCGCGACCGCTTATCTGATACCCACCACCCAATATCTAGGAAACACTTTACCCAATGCCAGGACTGGTGTCAGATTTTACATGTCGTGACCGCTTATCTGATACCCACCACCCAATATCTAGGTAACACTTTACCCAATGCCAGGACTGGTGTCAGATTTTACATGTCGTGACCGCTTATCTGATACCCACCACCCAATATCTAGGTAACACTTTACCCAATGCCAGGACTGGTGTCAGATTTTACATGTCGCGACCGCTTATCTGATACCCACCACCCAATATCTAGGTAACACTTTACCCAATGCCAGGACTGGTGTCAGATTTTACATGTCGCGACCGCTTATCTGATACCCACCACCCAATATCTAGGTAACACTTTACCCAATGCCAGGACTGGTGTCAGATTTTACATGTCGCGACCGCTTATCTGATACCCACAACCCAATATCTAGGTAACACTTTACCCAATGCCAGGACTGGTGTCAGATTTTACATGTCGCGACCGCTTATCTGATACCCACCACCCAATATCTAGGTAACACTTTACCCAATGCCAGGACTGGTGTCAGATTTTACATGTCGCGACCGCTTATCTGATACCCACAACCCAATATCTAGGTAACACGTTACCCAATGCCAGGACTGGTGTCAGATTTTACATTTCACGACCGCTTATCTGATACTCACCACCCAATATATAGGTAACACCAATAAGTTACCCAATGCTAGGACTGGTGTCAAATTTTCGAGATTCTGACTACCCGTAACAACAATCAAACTTCTACTAATAACAGCCGGGACCAGCAGTGTATCGCAGTTTCCGAGTCACGGAGAGGTCTATCAGTAAAAACCCGCGACTTGTAATTTAAAAACTAACGCATCATTCTCGATACCAGTCAGGTGCTTTCCAAGAAGTTCATAGTCACAAAGTAGCTATAAACTTCTTGAGCCTAAGCCAATGAGCTTGATTGGCAGTTTAACGATACCCTTACTCAAGCTACTTGAGAAACTTCGCAAGTAGATGCAATCGAGACGAATGCCTATAGATACTTGGTAAATGATTACCGTTTAGTTTCACGAACAGGATAGAGGAATTTCTCACAGAACGGATGATAGACGATGTGTCCGAATGGTTTTTAAGTGGCGACCGCGTATTGGAAGGTGTTACATTGGAAAGCCTCCGAAGAGGTGGACCAATGATCTGGTGAAGGCCGCGGGAATCCGCTGATGGGAGAGGCACATTGCGGCGGTCAATGAAACACATTGCGAGCGAGTAACTAGTAGTACGCGATACTAACTACACAATCTAGCGTTTTCAAGCTATAGTTGAGGTAACTCCTCGGATTAACAGGCGAGCTTACTGTGGCACCAACTACATACATTTGTACATGTACCCATGTGGGGCAACTTACTGTCATGTGCCTCGTAGATAGGTATTAGTTTCGAAGTTCGGTCGGTAGTTAACGTGTGTCTCCGTATATACCCGAAGACGTTGCGGTGGAAGGCCTCACACAAGGTGAATCGAGGCGGGGGTCCACGGGCTGCGAGAAGCCCAGGACTGGTCGACGCGGTGATGCTGCAACTGTCTGTCGGCTGAAATTTAGATAATAAATAATAATTTGTTAATTGTCAAGAAGTTACAAGACAATTTACAATACGATGACGTATAATGTTGATGTATATCTGACTCCATTAAAAGATCAAAATAATGCCGCACTTTTTTAGGCACTTGAGTGACTTATCTCACAAAACTTTAAGTAAACGAGATTAAAAGCAATGTCGATACATTACAATTGCTTAAATACTTTTCTCTTTTAGCAATCAACCGAAAAGATCATAAAATCGAAAACAAGAAAACGTCCTTTGGGAACAGTCTCTGGTGCCTAGTTTATAATAAATCTAAACATTTATCGTACAGACTGGCATTTATTAGATAAAACTGGATTAGGCTGGCGGAGTCTGGCTTAGAATAACAACGGCTAGACATTCACCGAATAAAGATAGATCATCCCTTTAATTAGGTTGTTAAATATAAAATAAAAAGGCCCATATTCAAGTAAATTGAAAGACAGAAAAAAAAGTTATTCGTTCCAGATATCACCATTCATTTTCCCCATTTTTCTTTTCAATTTGGTTTACCTCCACTCGACCTGCATGCCAACGGACAACCTGCAACTATTAATTTAACTCTAACTACAGTGCATAGGCCTATTCTCAAACAGAGAAGGTGGAAGGAATTCGCCACGCTTGCTCAAATGGGTTGGCGATTTCAAACTTTTATTAACTTTATTTCCAGGTTTCAAAACCCATGACCTCATACTCAACAGCAGCGCTTGCGCCATAAGACCAACAATCACTAACACATAATTCAGTTAAAACGATAGCATACGTAACGGATGATCATTAGAGCTGATATCACTAATAAGCACATTAGTTCGACCTCTCCGGAATCAATCATGGCGTTAAATTGCTTTTTGACGTGTCAACGCATCTAATTAATCACGCTAATCCATGATTAATACTAATTTATGGCCGCCACACAATGCAGTGAAGCGATTAGGAACTAGCGACAGTATGTGTTGTACATTAATTACTATACTAAGGTAAATGGGTTTTTGTAATTACCATAGTTTTCAGTCGACTGAAAGTATGCTTCAAATATTTTTAATGTCTCGCGCACACAGCCGCACACCGAATATAGTGGTCTACGTGGTGAATTCTTTTCGGTCTAGTATGACCTATGTATGACCAAATTAAGGCGTCATACAAGCCCGTGGTCCGCCATGTCCTTACTATATAAATAAGTCAATGGTAATTAGGTAAGCTCACACTATAGTATAGTTATTATAATCTATATCGGTACCATATCCAATATTTTCAAAAGCCTGGGCCATCAAGATGCAGTCTCTGCATAGTTCAGCCAGAAAGCATCGCAGTAAACCCCGTATAAATACAAAATAAATAATAGTACGTAGGTATAAAATTGCGCGACGAGCTTGATATAAAAACGCGCATAAGTTCTGGATCAATTAAGCTGGAAGTCATTGGGACTGGCATTTCCCAGCTGGTTGATCTAGACTTACAGTGAGGGACCTTCCTGGTGGCGTGAAGCTATTTAAATCGCGTCAATAGGTCGGTGGTCGGTAGGTGGTTTGGTCTCGCACGGGGTTATTTATTTTTTATTATTGTTTGTGTTTTGCTTATCTCGTATCTCCTGTGCTGGTCACAAATAAATATTTTTCTTTCTTTCTACATCGCGCACGTATTTTTTCAGAAAAAAATCTTTAACTATTGCATGCATATATTGGCCAAATGTGTGTTGCTAAATCTATACTAATATTATAAAGAGGAAAATTTTTGTTTGTTTGTTTGTACCAAATAGGCTCCGAAACTACTGGACTGATTTGAAAAAATCTGACACCAATAGAAAGCTACATTTTTCCTGAGTGACCTGAGTGAGAGACTCCAGCAGGGAATTCTACTCCTTAGCTGTACGCAAAATGAAAATAAACTGAATAATTGTGTATATCTGTATTCTGATATTGTTTCAGTAAACTTTCCCTATTATTCTGAAAAAAATGAAGCCAGTTGTCGAAGTTGGTAATGGATTGGTTTCGCTGTTCTTACTCTTGGGTCGTTATCGACTGTGAGGGCTAATTTACATTGACAACAACACCGTATTTCTTTGAAAAAGTATTATTAGATATTATGCCATTATTGTAACCAGATAGAGTATAGTTTAAACATCTTCAGTGATCCAAATCAATATTATTATTATTTAGATCGCGAACTGAACCCTGAATGTCTGTTTTTTGTCTTTTCACGTCTTAAAGGCTGACAGGATTTGACAAAACTTGGCATACGCGTAGACCACGTTCTGGGCTAGGGCATAGGATTATTATCCATGGAGTATGTTTCTTTTGGACAATTTTCATTCAGGCATAGCCGCTGACAGAATGCTAGTTACAAAATAAAAAAATAGGGATATCTTATACAATAGAATATAATATTTATTGTACCAAAACAGTTACAATAGTCCTTCCTTTGACCATCAAAAAGATCACGTTCATCTTTTATCGAATACCAAAATCGAATCTTTCCATCCGACTCTGCCACATTTTCCGTTATCTGAAAATGTGCAATTGCCTGTCAGTTCACATTGTAAAGAGAGAGTGTTTCCAGTGAGTTGCCCTGCGTTCTACTCTAATAGCCATTTGAAAACTAGTTGGCTGTGGTGTACTTCAGTGGTGGAATTGGATTATCATACGGCGACAAGCGGGGAGAAGGTTTTTTAACTTTTTATATGAAACGCTTACATTTTTAATGATGTTACAAAGTGAAAGCACCATGTTATTGTGTTAGGAAGCGCTACTGTTTAGAATATATCAGATGCTTTGTGGTACGTTTCAGACAAATAATAGGACAGTTTATTTTCTTGTAATGGGTATAGATGAGAAAGTCATTCGTAGTGTTGCAAGAACGTCTTCTCTCTGCACAATAGAATTACTGGTTCATTTACCAAGTTTAAAAAAATAAGATAGAGAAGATATTATTTTGATGATGATACATATTTTTGGATTGAGACGAAGCCAATGATAAAGCTGTATAAATTGCTAAACGCTGTTCGAACATAATTTAATTTGCTGACTTCAAAAATAGGAGGTGGCTCTCAATTCGGAATTTTCTGTCAATTGACACGAAACCAATAAGAAGATTAATATGATTAAATACACATAGAAAAATATTATTTTTGAAGAGAAGAACAAAATTTCATTTTATAATTTTTTCAACTTTAATCGTGAGTTTTATCTGCACTCCATCTCTATATTCCTACAGTCAGCTTGGCGATGTATGGCAAGTCTAAACCGACGAACATAATGCTCAAAGCCTACTGCCACCTAGGAGCTACTTACCATACGAGTAAAAAATCTGTATGAACGTTCATGCTGTACGGGATAAAACTCTTTTAATTACTCTTACAATCACGACGTACCTACCTGTGTACTAACTTTATGCTCGTTTACGCGATATGTTATAACGAACTCATACAGGTGAGGAAATTTGAGTGCTTAATAGCTTAGAGTAGTGCTAGCTTTGAATCTATTAAAACAGGTGTACCTTACAAGCACTTACGACCACAAGATCGAGGCCACCAAGAATCTCGCTTCTGAAAATATTTCCGTAACCCTTCATATACAGTTCAAAGCTTCTCTGATTCTTCTAAATTATCGCCAATGAAAATCACAATGTTCAGACATAAAAACATATTTATAACGCATACCAACACATTTTAAAGCGACTGTCCACAAAACACGAAGCACTTAGATTAAAGCACTTTCTTCGACCTGGAACGTAATCATCATCTGCCTAGCCTTTTCCCAACTATATTGGGGTCGGCTTCCAGTCTTACCGGATTCAGCTAAGTACCAGCGTTTTACATGGAGCGACTGCCTATCTGACCTCCACAACCCAGCAACTGGGTAACACGGTACCCCTTGGCAAGACTGGTGTCAGATCTCAAGCTTCTGACTACCCGTAACGACTGTCAAAGATCTGCAAATGACAGCCGGGACCAACGGCTTAACGTGCTTTCCGAGGCACGGAGGAAACTCGGTATGTTCAAATGGTCACCCATCCACGGACCGACCTCGTCAAGCGTTGCTTAACCTTGAAGATCGACCCGTGCGGCTGTTGTTATTTAGCCACGAGCTCCTCCTCTGGAACGTAATAAGTTAATGAAAAGTTGAACAAATCTCAGGAGTCCATATCCTGCGTTTGTTAATTACTTTAAATCTTTGCTAAGCATTCGATGCCATGCCCGGCGATCCGTCCGCGACGTGACAGGCTAAGCGCAACAAATTTCACGCTGTCGCCGTGCAGCGGACACACTCATGAGCGGCGCGGAAAAAAAATATACAGTTATGATTTCCATGCAGTTGTTCGCAAAAAAGTCGCATCTCGAATTCAAATAATTTAATTCAATTACTTTTGAATTGTCAATCAAATGATAAAGCTAGTAGCAGTAGTAGTTAATTGAAATAAGTTCTGACGGATTCTCTTCGTCGTGTTATAAGGTACTCTCGCTACATCTTGTCACCCAGTTGTAACTCAACGTAGATAAGGGCAAGACTAAGTCCGTACAAACGACGTGGCATTTGTAACGTCCCCCGCACTAAATACTTTGAATTCTAACATCAAATGTGCTACCTAATGGACTCGCATTAGTCTCCGGTAACGGAAAAGATACTGGGGAGCCCTTGAACTACATGGCAGAAGGTAGATTGGGACTCTTGTGGCATATGCTAGTAGCTACGTCGGGACATGGCACTTTAGTGATAGTAAGGTCAAGTGACTGAAATTGCATTTCGGCGAAATTTTCGCCTGAAAATTCTTGGTCTAAGGTCGACTTTCTTCGACCCTAGAACCGACTAAGGCCAATTAATGAAACGTCGATTTGTACCTTCTTGCCCAGAGGCTCTTGACAAGCGTGAATCGACGTCAGCGATGGCGATAGTCGAAATGCTAAAATGTAAGGCACTGTTGCGTGACATTTCGATAGCGTTGGACATTCCCAAACATTTATGACATTTTCAACCGACTTTCCAAAAAGAAGGCTGTTCTATGTTCGACTTCAGGATTACTTTTTTTTATGTTCACCGATTACTCCGTCAATTATGAACCAATTTTGAAAATTCTAATTCATTATAAGGTAATTCTCGAGATGGTCCCAATGTCACCAAGACAGGATCTGATGAGAGGATCCTATGAAAATAGAAAGAATTCCTGAAATGTTACAGGCATACATATAGAGATTTTGGTATTTTCATCAAGATGGCAAGCATTTGCATTCAGAAAGTATAATTTGGTGAAGTGGAACTGATGAAGAAGACTACGAATTGCCACTGGCACTTCTCAGTGTTAAGTATGTTTTGGGTTTAAGGTATCGCAAATAGTAAAATGTCTATGATGCAGCAAATCAAATTAAATGGTTCTAATTAAAATGGTACCATCGAACTGATGGTGATGAAGCCGGAAGGTAGGCTTCGCAACTCCGAAATAAAACAATGCGTGCCAGTCATGTTTAGGTATGTTGGAATTGTTATGAGAAGAATAATTTTCATGGTAATATAAGGTAGCAAAACCAAAAAGGATAAAAAATTGTTTTTACTAATATTTGAAACCGGGACCGTGCCAAAAACTAAAAAAATTGGTACCAAAGATACCGACTGCCGAAGAGAAAGTTATTTTTCGCTTTTGTCGTGTTTTGGAAGTCAATGTACAGTACATTAAGAGTTCAGTATTTGTGAAGTTGCACCAAAGTTTGGTGCAACTTCACAAATGCAAGTAAACATTGACAGGGGAAACGAGTGTTCTTGACACCCTTGATGCATGTTACACGTCCTACGCTCTCGTTCTATATCGCAATCATCCTGGAGTCTGTCTGTCAGTATTTTCCCTAAATACTTGAACCGCTTTACGCCCTTAATGGTCGCTCGAGAACGTTATATTTTAATCCACGAACATTAGCATAATGCTCACCGACTGAAAGCAATCTTCTCACTCCATTGATCGAGGGACTCAAAAGAACCATGCCATCAGCATCAAGCCTTGAAACCACGTATTTTCATAATAAATAAATACTTGTTTGATATCTCCACTCTTTTATTATATTAAAATCTGTCAGGGATAGCGTGTCGGTTGTCAGAACTAAATGAAAGAAGTAAACGTGTTGCGTCGACCCCAAGTAAATTGGGATAAGTACAGGATGATGATGAAATCTGCACGATGCTTTTTAAATGAAATGGTTTCATTTTTGTTGAATATTACATTAATCCTTGATAAAAGCTCAAAGCTTGTAAAACTCATACCATATTAGAATAAGTCCCTTTTTATTTTCTGAGATATGAACATAAAAGCGATCTCTCTCATCAATCATTAAATAATTACGTATCAAGAAAAAGGGCAGAGTTCCCCTTCAAAGTCGATTACAAAAAAGCCTAATCCCGTAATATTTCATGACGACTGGCGTTAACCACGTTGTTTTTCATTTCCTCCACAAAGCTCCACGAATAGAAAATTGTTAGAAATTCAATTGAATCTCAACAAAAGAAAGCGCGCAATTAAAAATAAAATTTCGAAAGAATTTCACTTTAAAGTTAGCAAAGGTAATATCTGGATTTAAGAAAAAACCGGCGGCGGCCTTATAACCTGCTTGTTTTAAGATTGGATCATTCATACTTACGTTGAACAACGCAGAAGAATAACTGAGAGTAGCGCTTAAAAACATTTTTATTCCTTCATAAAAGTAAATATTTAAAAATCAAATTTACGTTAGCTTTCAATCTAAAATAAGTCTCAAAATAATCGTCTGGCGGGTGCTATCGCAAAATTGAACATTATGACATCGGTTCTAGGCGCGTCTATCCATCTGATCCCCTAATCGCTTCTTACGGCACACATGGGAGAAAATGGCGCCGCCCTGACTCTGAGAGACAAATGCTCTTTCATTAATATCCTACTGGGCTCTTGACCAAGTATTAGCTAAATCAGGCTTATCCCGCAATCTGCTGGGAGATACATTTTTACCAATCAACGCAAACTTTTTATAAGAAGTAAAAAAAGTTTGTTTTCGTTTCATACTAAAATTATGAACAAGTTTTGTGAGATCTTTTTGTCGGAGGACATTATTTAAACACACGAAAGACATGAGAAATCTGTAACTAGGCAAAAATATAAAATAAAAATAAGTGTCGAGCGTCAATCAATGGCGTTAAGGCTCTGGTCCCGAACCCATCCCTTTTACAGGGGTTATCGTTTTACCGGTCGCGCCTTCATCCGAAACTTTTTGAAAAAAGAATGGCGTGTAGTGGCCTGCTCTCTGTGGCCGGATACTTTCTGCTTTTTTCAAATGTTTCCCTATATTTGGCCAACAGTTCGTGAAAGCTTTAAAAGGTTTTCTTCCTTTTTATTTGCTAGTTGTCAGGAGTGATTTTTGTTTGTAGTTTTATCCCATTTTTGGTCTGAATATGAATCTTCGCCAACTCTGATCAAGCCCCGGATGTGAATGCTTATCAGTTATTCTGTTTTCCTTTTTTTCCTCTCGACCTCGAACAAATACAACAGTCTTGTTACGTAAGTGTAAGATGTATGATTTACTGCTGCTGTGCCGCCTTACTGGCCACTGCCGCGTTTTTCAAAGCCTCAATCTTTTGACTAGACTGTAAGTAGGGCAGGTCGTCAATACGATATGTTTTTTCTGACGTTCAGATTCTTTACCACACGGTTTTACACCAAAATCTACTCTACTTTTCTGACTAAGGCCATTTCATTCACTTTTTCATTTTCACATTTTCCTCGAAGACATTCTGCCGATTTCGGACAGCCGCCAAATTCCACAAATTCTATTTTAATGTAATAAATTAATCTTAATTCCCTTGCCCCTATATTTCCTCAAACATAGATATAAATACAATACGTATTTCCCTCACCGACTCCCCTTCTTTGCCTTTTGACAAATGAGGTGTTATACCATTCATACGAAAAAGGTACGACATTACTACATTACGTTTGTGTGGCGTTCGTGTACAAGGACGACGGATTGAAAAATATATTCGCGTATTCTGAGCTCCTGGTATCGATACCTACTTGTTGCGCTAAATTTTGGGAAAATATTTAACTCTATATTTTTGCCAGTTTCATATTCATACTCAATCCTACTGCCTACAGTAGGATTGAGAGTACTAATACAACCTATTGTAGTTAGTTTCAAATCTTAGGAGGTTCCCCCTAAATGTCTTAGTAAAATAGAGTTTCAAGATTCAGACTACGGAGTTCCATCCGAACTACCCCGACAAATACAGACATAGGTATTTATATAGGCAGGTCATAGATATTACATGCCATCCCGTCTAGATGCTTTCTGAAATTAATACGATTGGATCGCAATATTACCATTCATCTCGAGCTTTGCTGCGACGGAATTGAAATGGGAGAAAGCCTTACAAATAACTGGAGCTACGTTCAAGATTAATTTATTCTATGTAAATTCGTATTGAGCCAAAATAACCGTAACAATATTTTATAAGTAAGATGACTCTTAAAAAGTACTTGCAATAATTGATTGGAGTCACTGTTTGACAAATACACAAAATAGAAAGATTTGTATTTATCTGCGGCTCGCCACTGCTTACGTACCTACTTTGTGCAAAATATGTATCCCCAATAACGCTACAGTTTACTTTGTTATTAACTTTCAGGTTCATTTTATTGACGTAAATAATATAAACCTCATTGCTGTTGGTTACTTGGACTATTTTATACAGTCACTAAAAACCTACTTGTAAATGCAAAAGCCTATTCGGATGGATGGATTTTGATTACTTACACGCAAAAACTACGCAACGGATTCAGATGAAATGCACACAGAGAATTTAAAATCATTGGATTTTTTGGACTTCCAGGCGGGCGAACCCTCTGGAATAAGTATTAGTTAAACATTTAGAACCTAAGGTAAGGTAAAAAGGTCTTTATTACCAATAATTAACACAGAATATGTTTACCAAATCCATGCACACAGTACCCACGGCTGAAGGGTCGTGGGTTGTAGTTAACGGTCAGATTTACTGTTAACGTCTCGGATTGCTTCGGCTTGCTAATCCACCACGAGCCACGAGCCAACTTATAATGTGATCAGTTTCTCATCTCCTGAGGCTTGGCTTAGCAGACGTTCATCATATCTAATGCAAGTTCTCCGCAGATAAAAAAAAACAATCTATCCATACTTTAATGTTATAAATGCGAAAGTAACTCTCTGTTTGTTAAAGTTTGAAAGTCTGTCTGTTTGTTAAGTTTTCATGCCTTAAGGCCGTGCCCTGACCAAAAAATCAGCATGAGATATGAGCATTCCTATTGGCCTAGCGGCACCGGTGGCGCATGAATTACGGTAGCGAATACGCCCAGATTTTAGAATAAAATCTTTATAAAATCGAATATTGGTCTTTTGAAAATAATAAAACTTACAAAATGTTCGTTATAAAATTGTCTATCCATTAGTGTTAGTATAAAAAATAATTAATGAATACTTTACGAGGAGATGCATGCTATCAATAATTATTTCACATTTTTATGGTTTTGTTGGAAGGAGATTAGTGACACATATACATCTTAAAAAAAAAAGTGTACTACAATTTTAGAATCAACATTATGTAGAAATTTAATGTATTTTTATTAATTGATATTTCTTTTTAAATAAAGAGTAGATAGCTCTTAAAAACTGCACAAAATTCGACTAGCGCGGCGTTTTGCTCGGGGACGCGCCTTAACCGCTGAGAAAACAACGGTTTTGTCTTCAGACAGAAAAATCCAATTGCATTTGACTTAGAAGCGCGTTGGGTCTAGGTCACTTTAACTGAGCCTGTGCACTGTGTAGCGTGATCGCTACAAGACGCTTTGCTTTAGCCTTTTTTTAATTTGTCAAAGCAGGCTAGTTATAATTTTTCAAATTTTCATATTTCGTTT
The DNA here is from genome assembly GCA_948252205.1 of Orthosia incerta. NCBI lineage: Eukaryota > Metazoa > Arthropoda > Insecta > Lepidoptera > Noctuidae > Orthosia > Orthosia incerta. The sequence continues at coordinate 68,131,767 of OX411741.1, forward strand.
GTCAAGAAAACAGAAGACGATTTTTTCTCTTAGACTGTCACAAAGAATTTTGATAAAAATGTTTTGGCTCTGTTATCCACTACTAAATTTATTATTGGTATTTTTTTAAAGTAACTGTTTAATAGTTTGTTTTAAATTGCCAGCGACAATATGACCATAGCTATGTCCATTCTTGTACGGAAATGGCAGGAAACCATTCCTTGTCGTTAGGCCAAGGGTACGTGATATTCGGGTCCACGGGCGCGCCGGAGCTTGCGGACCGCATGTTTCTGTAATTGAGCTCTGTCAGAGACACCAACTATCGTTTCGCTACCAGGACATGCCTCATAGTTGCCGTTCGACAGATTGAAGAATAGGGCAGTCCAGCCAAAACAATGATGACAAGCTTATCATAAATATAACCATGTCGCTGACAAGTGTTTATGCATCATGAATCAAAACTGGTATGTAATGACTATTCTTACTAATTTTCTTTTGAATGTCGATTTCTTCTGGTATTTCAGACCCTTTTGGTTCCATAATTTTGATGGTCAATTTCCTTGTCTGTAGATATCAGTTGAGCCGACTTTCGGCTCTTTACCCCGGGACAGAACGAACTACCTCAGGAGTACCTGCAGTCTCGGGGTTCCGAACATCTTTCAACGGGTTCTGTACATATTTTATTAAAGAAATCGTGAATGGTTGAAGAGGTTCTACGGAAGACGGTTTGGTTCATCCAATAACAATTGTCTGCTTTCATATTTCTTTGAAATTTAGCTGTATGTAGCTTACATTTTAAGTTACCGTACTTAAAATTTTTTATTACCTTACTTGTGTCATGTTACGGTATCGTACTTTAATTGTATGCTTAAGCCATCATTGGACCGGTTGCAACTGTGTCTGAAGATTAGGCACGTGATTTCCGCTTTATTCTTTTATGCCTGGCCATAATTTCACTCATATGTTTATTTTACTAAATACTAAAAATAATTTAAACGAGATTGACTATTGCGTAATTCCTTTTTTAAAATAACATGTTTACTTTTTCACTATTTTTATGTTTACGGTGTTTGTGTATTTAATTCAAAATTATACGTTATCGTTGCGTTAAAAAATTTTTATTTATTTTTATTTAAAAACGCTACAACTGGTAATGTGGGGCAGGGGTAACAGGGATACCGCCAAGCTTATCATTTCTACGCGAGATGGAAATGTAAATGTAATAACAATTATAAAAAAAATGTTGACTAATTTTTGCACACTGATCAATATAAATATTTACTATGCGTAGGTAAAATACATATTCATATTGATCAGTGTGCACATACAAACACATTGATTTTATCGAATTCTAAAATAGTTTTGTATTTACGCAAGTATTTTTGCAAGTAACGTGAGAGGCGTAGGTATAACTTGCCAAGTAATAAAAATAAAACTTATATATATCGAATTTACCTACAACACCATTGTTTAGCGGTTTATAGAGTACACCTTTCTTCCTATCATGGATGTATTGCCAATAATCTCCCAGAACACACATTCAGACTTACGAACGAAACAATAACGGTCTGTTCTTCCGTTTTCTACGGATCCCCTAAAAATAATATTTAAACTTCGTCAGTTTTCAATTATGAAAACATTAAACCAATTAAGAATACAAGAAACACCACTCGGGACTAATGCACTGCTTCATAGCACTGCACCATTTTTTCATGCAACCTGTACATTTAAAACTATCGGCCGAACTAAAAAAGAATGAAATTGAGGCAATCAGTGCGCTTCAGTGATGCTGCACCGTACGCCGGATGAGTGGACAGTGGATGGGTGACACGCCGCCAATCATTATATTAGACACGTCTCTGTGAGATGACTGGATGTTTTCTGGGAAAAATTGTCGTGACATTCATTGTTTTGGGTTAAGAAGGAAAGTTATATACGCATTATACCTACGAATGTTTGTTAGTAGCGTAGGTGTAGGCGTTAGTTTATGTACAGCCTTAAAATCAATCTTTTTTTCAAGGGGAGAAACAGACATACACTATTTTTTATTATTTTTGTTAGGCTCGTTATTGACAAGACAAGACAAGACAAGACAAAGATATTTTATTTCAAGTAGGCCACCAAGCGGCACTTTTGAACGTTAGGTACATTAAAATTTACAAGTTATAACAGTTGATTCTACCGTGCATTCGGAAAATAGCTTGTTATGGAGAAGAATGCACAAGAAACTCCATACTTACTCTTTTAAAGAAAATGTTTTTTTACAATATTTAGTTACATAAGTACATACATTAATAAATTCATATATGTGAGGACAATGCACCCAGAATACCACTACACACAAACTACGTACAGGCATAAAGTAATTAAAGTACTCACACATGTACTGTGCAGTTATATAATAGATGCTAGAAAAGCATTAACATCCGAAGCAGTTAAGTTATGACCAATCCCAACTGACGGCGTCCGTTCACGAACATGACGCATGAATGGCACCACCCAGCTCAACCATCATGAAGGGAACCGGATGATCCAACACACGCGCCACCATCAGAGAGACATTTGAGAGAGCATGACACTCAACTGCCAGGGCACACACAAGTCAACGAACGACACACAGGTACAGTAAATGTTAGATTTACAGTTGGATACATAGTACTCACACACGTGCCGTGCAGTTATACAATACTAAGGAAATTGAGTTTATACAATATCAATATATTCATTCAGTCTACAGCAGTTCCAACAATACTTCAAAACAATAATGTTCTGCATGTCACTTGTTTTTGCGCCCTAGTGGATGTTGAGCAGGAATAGCATTTAGCCAAGCATTTTTATCAGTGATGTAATCCCCCAACTTATAATATTCCAGCCTGCATAGTGTGCGTTTTATACAAGTTTTAAATTTCGTCTCGTTCAGCTCAAGAATGTGGGGAGGAATTTTATTGTAACATTTTGTACAGTACCCCATGAAAGATGAAGCTACTTTTGCCAGTCTGAAACTTGGTTGAACTAATTGGTCCCTATTTCTAGTAACGTAATTATGTCTGTCGCATTGACAAATAATGTACGAATCAGTCGATAAAAAAATGAGATAACAATTCCAAAAATTCACTCTCAAAACAATACGTTACACGGTCGACTGCAGCGGTTCAACTTTCAGCATCCTTCATCATCCTCATTCCAGCATCATCATTAAATGGTTTTGGGATTTCCTTTCCCATTAAAATTTCTCAATTGTTACCCTAAGATAAGATTGTAGGGGCCCGCCGGGTGCCCCGTTGGCAATAGGCTTGCCTGGTACCTAGAACTAAAAATATATGTATCATGGTCCAAAATAAATAATTATATTGGATTTAAGACATACTTATCTGGTAAACAAGTAAAAGAGTTAAGATGCAGCTACCATAATATGCTTTTACCTCCTTCTTTTTGGGGCTCAATCTCATTTGTCTTCCCCTTTTTTATTTTCTTAATCGCAAAAGTAACTACATGCGGTAGCATGGATAAATATTTGCAGCAGGTCGATCGAGCCGTTGGTACCGGGCTATCATTAATGGTTCTTTGTCAGTAGTTTCCGTTAGGGGGTCATGAGAACTCGATAGACTGGTGATGAAATCGACTACCACGTTACCAAGGTAATACAGACCTAAGTATTTGATATTAATTACAACTTGATACCTCCTCGCCTTAATGCAAAAATGATCTTGACAGACAACGAAGTGATCCTCTAAGGGTTTCTTCTAAATGGTTAGCTTGGGTAAGCGGCTTAGCGTTAGGCAGATTAGTTCAGTTTGCGCAGTTGCCGATGGTAAGTTTGAATTCGTCTCACGATTTCTTTACTTTCCACGGTATGTCATTCCCACTTTAGCACATAAATTTTACTTCTACTTCTGCTTCGTAAATTTTCGAGCTGTCAGAGGTACTGGATACTCTCGAAAAAGGGTCCTAGTAGGCCAAGAATGTATGTAATTACTCAGACTAAATAATATAATACTCACTGCATTACTTGCCATAGGAATATTTAAAATCATATTGCCATAAACATAAAAAGAATGCAAAAAGTATTATTATTTCGAAATATTACATAGGAATAAATAAATAATAATAAATGAGTTAATAATACTTGAAAAAGAATTGCGACAGCTGGGGATCGAACATACAACGTACGGTTTGGAAGATCTTATCTGCGGATTCCGTTGACGGCGAATTAAAAAAGACTGTCTTAAAATGTAATGTATCTATATTGAAGATATTTACATATATATATATATATACATATATATATATATATATATATATATATATATATATATTAATATCTGACATCGCCGAGTTAAAATTTTATTACATGTATCATCATCATCCTCATATAAGCCGAAAGAGGAGGCCTATGTCCACTGCTGGACATGGGCCTCCATAGCCCGAATGATTGCCAAATTTAAGTGCCAGTGGGCAGGGCACATTGCTCGCAGAATGGATGCCGATGGGGTAGAAATTTTGCATCATCCTTATACCTAAGTGCCTCTCTAATATCTTCCAAACTGTCCACTTCCAACATTTCCTATCCCCCCTTCGTCACCACATCAACATTTCTATAATCTCTGGCAGTCTGGTCCCTCGTACAATATATTTGCAATTAATTGTAGTCCACTTCTCCTCGCAGAATACTCCACTGTTCCCTATACGATAAGTTTTACATTTTTTAAGTAACACGCTTTACACGCCATGAATTTCAGATGGAAAATATTTCCTCCCTCGTTAAAATGAAAATCTCAAATTTTAATGCAGATAAAATGGCGTAATAAAGATCCTTGTTACCCTAAGTGGGTTTCAGGTTGTTTGATAGGTAGTTAAAATAAGTAGAACAGCATTACATTCAAGTTGGTAGGCCGATTTTTCAATAGTCTGATAACTTTTAACTGAGGAATAAAATGGCGATATATAATATGCTTTTGTACTGAAAATATGTTTAACAGCCATTTTCATTTCTCAGTAAAAAGTTATCAGACTATGTAAAAATCGGCCCACAGCGTTGATCGAGTATAATATACACAAATGTGAATAGTAATTAAAAACTGCTTACAATGCAAATTCTTTTCAAATTATATTGGGCAGATTCTACTTAATCATCATCTGCCTAGCCTTTTTCCCAACTGTATTGGGGTAGGCTTCCAGTCTTACCGGATTCAGATAAGTAACAGTGTTTTACATGGAGCGACTGCCTATCTGACCTCCACAACCCAGAAACTGGGCAACACGGTACCCCTTGGCAAGACTGGTGTCAGATCTCAAGCTTCTGACTACCCGTAACGACTGTCTTAAAAAATCAACGGCTTAACGTGCTTTCCGAGGCACGGAGGAAACTCGGTATGTTGAAATGGTCACCCATCCACTGACCAACCTCGTCAAGCGTTGCTTAACCTTGATGATCGACCTGTGCGGCTGTTATTATTTAGCCACGAGCTCCCCAGATTCTACGGCAAATTCTACTTAATCACAGAAACATATTTATCTCACGAGTAGTAATAATAACTTTTATTTAGACAACGCTTGACGAGGTCGGTCCGTGGATGGGTGACCATTTTCAACATACCGAGTTTCCTCCGTGCCTCGGAAAGCACGTTAAGCCGTTGGTCCCGGCTGTTATTTGAAGATCTTTGACAGTCGTTACGGGTAGTCAGAAGCTTGAGATCTGACACCAGTCTTGCCAAGGGGTACCGTGTTATCCAGTTACTGGGTTGTGGAGGTCAGATAGGTAGTCGCTCCATGTAAAACACTGGTACCTAGCTAAATCCGGTAAGACTGGAAGCCGACCCCAATATAATTGGGAAAAGGCTAGGCAGATGATGATTTAGACAATAAAATATAGCCTAAAACAATAATTTTACTGAGAGTTAGCATTTTTTTTTCATTAGCTTAAAATTTCCCAGCTCAGTCGGGCATGATAAAATATCTAGCAGCCTACTTAAGGATATAAAGGATTTCATTGTTCCACACCTAACGCATTTATTCAATCTTTGCCTTTGTCGAGGAGTCTTTCCAGAAGTACTCAAAAAAGCGATCATTATCCCTATCCACAAGGCGGGTGACAGACGCCTTGCCTGTAATTATAGGGCAATTGCTATACTACCAGCTATTTCATACATTCTGGAAAGAATAATTAATCGTAGACTTGTTAACTATCTCGAAAGCAATAATTTACTGTCATCTTGTCAATTTGGTTTCCGCTCTGGGAGGTCAACGGAGGATGCGGTGCATAAGCTTACTGGCCATATTATTAGGAAACTTGATTATGGGAACAAAGGACTCGCCATCTTCCTTGACCTTGCCAAAGCGTTTGACACGGTGTCTGTCCCGCGTCTTTAGCTAAATTATAGCACTTGGGAATAAGAGGGTTGCAGCTGAAATTGTTTCTAGACTTTTTAAGTGGTCGTAAACAGTGCCTGAGGGTGGATTCCCACATTAGCACTGACCTATCTGTCTCTTTTGGTGTCCCGCAGGGTTCAGTGCTAGGACCTACACTTTTCTTAGTTTACCTCAATGACCTCTGTGAGCTGAAACTGGACCAGGGTACCATTATTTCCTATGCTGATGACACAGGATTGCTATTTTCTGCTGATTATTGGGAAAAACCTTCACGTTGGCACAGAATGGCTTCAACAAAGTGTCAGACTGGCTGAAACAAAATGTTCTCACCTTGAACACAGATAAAACTGTGTACATGCCATTTTATACACGAAATCCTTACAAACCCTCCTATAGAACTTACCCTTAAATCACACTCTGTTCATGTCCACCCAATGAATTCTGCTTCTTGTTGTTGCCCTTGTCTGATCAGAAAATCTGAGGTTAAATATTTGGGCGTCATACTGGACTCATCGCTGCATTTCAATGCACATATATCTTTACTACAATCCAGACTGACAAAAGTCATTGATGTTTTCAAGAACTTACGGCATGTAGCAGATATTTTAATTTAAAAAATATATTTATAGGGCCCTTTGTCAATCTCTTCTAACTTACTGCATTTCATGTTGGGGTGGAGCTGCCAAAACCATTCTGCTCCCTCTTGAAATAGCACAACGGGCAATTTTAAAAGTTGGTTCCTTCCGACCCATAGAATAGAATAGAATAGAATACTCTTTATTATGTACACCATATAAGTTACAGAAAGTATAGACGAAGAAAACATTGCACTGGGTGACACAATGGGCGGCCTTATCGCTAAAAGCGATCTTTTCAAGACAACCTTTGGATGGATTTAAAAAAACAAATGGAAGGAATGACAGTACTGCAGGTAGTATTTGGTGTACTATTTATATATAAAATAAAATAAAAAAATACATACATATATATATAATAGACAAATGTATACAGTAATAAGTATGGAACAAAAGTATAGATATCAAGAAATACAACTATTAAAGAGAGAGGTAGTGATTTTTTACCATTGTTTTAAAAATGGGCAGAGATTGAGCACGCCTTATTGACACGGGCAAAGCATTCCACAACCGCACCGCTTGAACCGTAAAAGATTTGTCGTAAAAGCTGGTGGAATGCATCGGCATCTCTAGTCTCAAGTTTTCCGATGACCTCAGATATCTATTATGTGTGTCATGAAGGAACTTGAAACGTTCTTTGAGATAAGAGGGGGTTGTAAGATTGTATAGAATACTGTAAAGCAGAAATAAAATATGAGAATCCCGGCGAAGACGTATGGGAAGCCACTTGAGCTTTGTCCGAAATTCAGAAATGTGATCATATTTGCGCAGGCCAAATATAAATCTTATACAAAGGTTTTGAAGACGCTCAAGTTTATCTAGTATAGATTACCCTATATATATTTTGTTTCAGTCGTGGAACCTACCGACCGTTCGTCAACTCTACATCATAGCTACAATCTTAAAACAACACTCCCTCACCCCTCTTGACAGGAATATTACTCATAAGCGTCGTCGAAATGCTGTAGTTCCTCAGTCCCTTCAATTTAAACACTCATTTATAAGTAGTTTTTCCCGCTCCAGCGGTCCTTTTCTATACAATAAATTAAATACTATTCTTAACATCTATACATTACGTAAACGAGAATGCAAATTTAAACTATTGAACTTCCTAATTACTTGTGATTACGAAACTACAGAAGATCTTCTTAAAACCTTAAGATAAAGATAAACTCATGAACACACCTTACACAAGCACACCACAATCACTCAAACACACTCAACACAAATATACAACACTTGCTCAACACTTCCTCTGTTTGTTGTAAAACCTTAATTTTATTTAAAATTATATAATATTATGTTAAACGAAACTACTGATGTTCAAAATTTCTGTAAAGTAAACTGCGTCCTGAAATACAGGCTCGGCCTAGCTCAGGCGCAGTTGCTCATCTTTCATTCTTGTGCAATTCATTATATTGTTCAAATTGTACAATTTTATGTAGAAATAAATAATAATAAATAAATTTAAATAAAAATAATGTGAGTGAGTCATTTATGAACAAGGTATCTTGGAAACCTGCGTCTTGGGATAAATACCTACTATCTTTTTGATTGTATCCATGAGCATTTTTTTCGTGTTTAGTATGTCTGATAGTCAAGCAAGACAGTCAGCAGCTATTTGAGCTGTAGGAGTCAGTAAGACCCAGCGTGGGGCACAGCACAACAACACAATCCAGGCGTGGTTGACCCACGGCAATAGACGGGCCATTTCCGTGGGTCAACCGCGCCTGGAGTGTCAATGCCAACGAGATAGCTTGTGATAGCCCGAGAGCACATTATGTACTACCTAGATGTATACCCATAGTAATAGTTTGACATTAGCACCAAGTTCTATGTCGTAGCAGTAAGGGTGAAAATACACTAGCCTGTAACTTGCATAAAAGTGTGCAAGTAGCTTGCATGCCATTGTAGTATCATAACTACTGATTGCATTGGTGAATGTCATAACAGCATGTTACCATATAAAATTTGTTAACAGTATGGTAACACTTGAAATACCTACTAAACTTTGTAGTTCAACCACAAAAATGTCGTTGGTTGGTACTACAGTACCTTAATGTGCCGTATAGAAATTACCTTTTAGGTGTGATATACAATTAATTTTGGTATTTATACTGTTTGTCAATCACCTATTCAATCATGTTCTTGTTTTATTTCATTTGCAGAAAGCTAAAGTTGTTGGTTCTTCGATTTGCCACAGCATTAGGCTGACGAGTCTTTTTTGCATCATTATCAGTAATAAGGTGAATTTAATACAAATCCTCTTTAGTTATAGTTGTAGAAATAGGTTTAGTCATACACCGAGCTCCAAATCAAACTTCAATAAAACACGATTTTTACTGTAACCCGACTCCCTGAAACAAGCAAACACGCACAAAAACAATTGTCACCTCGTCACGGATCACCACGGCAATACATCTGCGATCTAAATCAAATAGGTACGTGAGCATGTCTAGCTACGGGGGAGGTACTAGAGGGTGCACCGTGTGCGAGCTGCTCCTACGTAAATAAAAAATAGTTCTCCAATGTACGCTATTGTGATCCAGATCTGTTTGTTAGTGTGCCAATGGGTACATATTTGTCGAAATTTAGAATACCTCCGGATAAAATGTCACTGTTCAAAACATCTAAAATTTAAATATCGGTTATATCGAAATTTGTTATACCTAAGCTTAAAATTTCTAAGATTAAAATGAATAAAATATCGACTGATTAAAAATGTCGATAGTCATTATACCTATGTTCAAAATTTCAACATTTAATACACCTAAGTTCATTATATTTACGTTAAAAATACCTATTCGTTAAAATATCGAACATATTTTGATATATGTGGTATGTGTGGAAAAATAATAATATGTAAGTACGATTACTATTTAAGCCTCCTAAGGTGTTCGCCGAGGCTCGTGGCTATTAAGCCATTGGCTGATACGACTATCGGTACAATGATCGCTGAGTCCACATCCCACATGTCGACAACCTCGCGAGCTAAGTCAAGATACTTGATTTGCTTATCTTTCTCGGCTTTCACGAGGTTCCCGTCATGCGGGACGGTAATGTCAACAATCACTGTACGCCTCTCGATTCGGTCCACCACCACAATATCAGGCTTATTGGCTACAATATTCCTGTCTGTGATGATGGACTGATCCGAGATAATGTGGCGGAAAACTAGATGAATTAATATTGCTTTAATTTGGCATTATAGTGCTTGGGACTTATACTGGATTAATTTGACATTCTAATTGTTTGTGACAGATTGATTAATTTGACATTATAATTGCTTGTGAGATATATTGGAATGAACTGATATGCTAATTGTTTGTGACATATTTGATTAATTTTAGTCCACCAATTTAGATCCTTTAAAAGTATTCGGAAAATATTTCAAATTCAAACAATTTTCTTCAAAGTTCGGTCTAATTACTAACTCAGCTTTTATTTAATCAGAGGCCATACAATTTCTCACTTTGATATATAAATTATTTAGCAAACTAGCCCAGGAATTGATAACACAAATGATCTGAAAGAAAGGACTTGTTTTCGTCGGGAGTCTAGAGATCCTTTGAAATGTCAGGCGAATCCAGACAAATCCCGACCATCTGGCAACCCTAGTTACATCAGAGTACTTAAATTTGCAAGTCACCCGCTCGCAGAATGGATGTCCGAAGAGGCCGAAAGTTTCTCAACTGGTGACCTAGGCGCTGCAAGACCAAGCATTGCAACACTTACCACAAGGTGGCGAAAAAGAAAGAAAACAAAAGTCCATGAAATTATCCCATATTTGAAATAACTCTGAAAACGAATAACAGATGTGTGGTCACAGCAAGCTATGTTGTATACCTACATAAGAGATAGTTTCCTTATACATAACTCCTGTATTCGCCGAAGGGTTGGGCAGAGGTTCACCTACAGTACACCCACAATTCACCAGTTACGTTTAATTCCCCTTTTATCATGCCTATTGCCATCAACCTGGTACAAATCCAGACTACTGGCTGCTACTGACAAATTCCAGATGAAAAAACCCAATAAACTATGACCGACGCGGGCTTCGACACCAAGACCTCAAGCAGCACATTATCGCTTACGAGTATTAAACAAACAACAAGTATGACCCCCCAAATAGTTCTTAACTTATACTTTTAATAGGTAAACCAATTTCAAATAATATAGGTATACTACAATTCTCTCCTAATACAGTTTGAACACACTATATGTACTTAGGCGGCGAAGCATGACAGCCTTAAGCCCTGTTTGCAAGTGCTATATGTACTTAACTAATCACTGACGAATCAGGTGCGAACAGACCTCGCTCGGGGCAATCTGTTCGCAAGTTAATGATTTGTAGGACTTGATTGTTGCCTGCCGACTTGATGTTATAAGTAATAGCGTTTCAATACGCTATTAGATAGATAGATAAATCATTTATTTAGTGCACACAAAAGACACAACACAATACACAAAATCTTAATAAAATTATTACAATTGTCATGTAGGTATGTTTAAAAACAAAGTGCCAACATAAAAAGAATAATAAATTGTAGTTCTAAAAACTAAAAAACACGCTTTATTGGTAAGGATAATGGGACAAACTGTTTAAATTATTGCATTGTCATCGGTCCTTGATAAGTGTGCAAAGTTTCAAATCAATCCAACGTTTTGAAGTGGGTGAAAATCACGTTCAAAGATTCCGTTACATTGATACATTGATACATTGATACATAGATACATACATACCAAGGTAATAAAAGCATGTTAAAAAGGAAACCGAAACAAAAGTAAAAATGACACCAGTAACATTAATTTTGACAATCATAACACAGTGCGGTGCGGTGTGATTGTGTTTGACCCGTGTGTGCTTTGCGATTGCGACAGTTTCAGAGGTTTAACAGACCAATGGGCCGGTTTCTGCATTGAGTACATAGATTTAAAACCGTGCCAAAACCTAATTTAACGCCAAAGTTTGACAGGCTTGCAGGCTAGAGTAGAATTTGACAAAAACTCAACTTCAAATTCGTAATTCTAATTCAGAATCTGTCTTTTCTATAAACTCGTAATCTTATGGTTTATGGTTCACTCTCTCTCACAGAGAAAGAACCATAGTGGAGATATTATGGGTTATTTATGCATAATCTTTTGAGCCCATGTTCGAGCATGGTCATGCCGAAATTAGCTCCTCCCAAAAAACATTTTGAAAAAAGAAGCTAAACATTAAAAAAGCCACCCTTATCTACCGGCTGCATTATCTGTTCCAGAAAGTGTGATAATAATAGTATGATAAAAAGTTAAGGTACTAGAATTCGACCTACAAACTGAAAGATTCCTCGCTCGTTTGTGGTAGTATGCACGATGACAGAACCTAACAAATTACTCAGCCTGGAATCTGCGGCAACAATGCACGGCCTTCATCTTTCTCATACACATACTTTACAAGCGAACAATCCTCTATCGTCGAGCGTCGGCGCCGCTTGAATACCACGTCGATGAGAATTTAGCTCATAAGCGACTAAATATTATTATAATCTAAATTCAGAGCTTCAACTGTACAGAATAGCTAAGGAGTGGAATGCCCTGCCCGAATCTGTGTTTTCCGCCAGTTACAATCTAGGGGTCTTTAAGTCAAGAGAGAATAGTTTATTTCTAGGCAAGCGTGATTCACTATCGACCACATCATCGCTTACCATCAGGTGAGATGGTGGTCAAGCGCGAGCCCATAGACTATAAAAACAAAGTGACATAGCGTATTTAAAAACCATTAACAGTTTGTCAAACCTTTTTTTTTTTTTTTTTGGGTGGGAAATCATCAGATGACTTCTCCCGCTCTGGGTGAAGCGGGAGAGCATGTCAGACTTTTACTGACTAAAACCCACCCGTGTTCCTTCAGTTGCTTGTGCCAGGGCCGCGGTAACTCTCTTTCAAATTTATCCGCGACCAGTTTGTCATACCTGGGGCTCTAACACATAACTCTTTGCACAAAATTGCACTTGCAACGAGTACCCACTGTCGCCACCGCTTTGCCTATGACTTAGACCAAGCCCCTAAGAATCAAAGCCAGAGGGGACAACACAAAATGTTTTCCATAGCCTTTATTATGTGGTCGTAAATACATCTGGAGATGAAAAGAGCGAGAGAGCCAATAAGGAAAAAAATCGAGACGTGGTTGCATTTGGGAGCAGATATTTTTAAAGTGAAATGGCTTATAGGGGAGGCAAGAAATGGATGATAATAGCTTGTTTTGTGATGATATTATTAGTCCGGAGCATTACCAAAGCAAAACATCTCCTTGATAAAGTAGATGATTATGAGTTGAAATAAACTTTAGTCTTCAAGAGGAAGTATTACCGTGTCTGATTTTCTCCAGTTTGGGTAACAATTCAATTCAATTCCTGGACTAAACGAATCTGAATGGCTAACCAGCAGCCGAATTGCGTAAGTATATTATCCAAAGCAAAAGAATTGATTCTTTCCCAAAACCGACTTTACGTATTGCATATTGATACGTAAAGTCGTTTTTGGGAAGGAATCGATTCTTTTGCTTTGGATAATATACTTACGCAATTCGGCTGCAGAAAGGCCAAACCATGAAAAGGCCCAGGTTAAAGGAAAGCAAGCGGACTGTATAAAGGTTTATTAGGTGGTTTACAATATTATAGCAATCTAAATATTTAAATCAAAATGTAATTATGTCTGAGCGCGGTCGTGTCAGACGATGCAATGTCGTGCCGAGACGGTGTTGTGCTCCCGGCCCCCGCGCCGCCGCTGTGCCGTGTCGCTCGTTGACGACGCCGTAGTGTGTTCGTTGGATTTGGGTTTTTGTGTGTGTGTGGAACATATTCCCGGGTCAGCAATGGATGATGAGTAACCTAACCTAACCTGAAAGCGTATGAAATTGGTGCATGCTTCCTGGAGTAGTTTCCTCCAACCAACTGGACATAAACATGGGGGAACGACCGCGATGTGTTGCGGTCGTGAACATCATCACACATCACATCATCAGCCTATTAATGTGCCCACCTTGTAAGTCGCGGCCGATACCACTGGGCCACCACTGCTCGCCTTCGCGGTCGTGAAGGTGCGGCGATAATCATCATCATCCTCAGCCTTATAATATTCCCACTGCTGGGACACGGATCTTCCCTCTGTGAGAGAGAGAGTGAGCATTATAATCCTCCACGAGGGCCCAGTGCTGGTTGCTGGATGTAATATGTCTTCGAATTTTTGGTTCTAAGACAGCTAATTTACATATACACAGAGTCTGACGTGCTATCCATTTTACTGCAGGCGCGCGCCAAGAGACAACACACACACACGAACAAACACAAGAAATGAAGGGAAAATTTCAGAAATGTTGATAGGCGAAGTAACTTTTAGTCTTGTCAAAAGTAAATCATGTTTGTGTGGTGAAGACAATATAGCGCTTAGTGGCAACTACCACAAGCTGTAAATTCTGTTTGGTGTATTAATTCACTTAATTAATATATACGACGTAGTTAGTTCCAGTTAGTAGTTTGCTCCTGTTCTATGTTCAACTATTCCGGTATAACATTCACGAATATTACACCCTGGTCTTATAAAGTAAATCTAATAGCGCTCCTGTGCCAACTTAAACGATTAAATTATGGTAAAAACAAACAATTTACTACATTCATTCAGCCTAGCCTTTTTCCCAATTATTGTTGGAGTCAGCTTCCAGTCTTACCGGATTCAGCTGAGTACCAGTGTTTTAAATGGAGCGACTGCCTATCTGACCTCCACAACCTAGTAACTGGGTAACACGGTACCCCTTGGCAAGACTGGTGTCAGATCTCAAGCTTCTGACTACTTGTAACGACTGTCAAAGATCTTTAAATGACAGCCGGGACCAACGGCTTAACGTGCTTTCCGAGCCACGGAGGAAACTCGGTATGTTGAAATGGTCACCCATCCACAAACCGACCTCGTCAAGCGTTGCTTAACCTTGAAGATCGACCCTTGTGGCTGTTATTATTTAGCCACGAGCTCCTCACTTTTAACAACAACAATTTACTACATAAACTTCCTAATTGTTGTAGTGGTCAGCAACGGGTACTACTGAGCATAAGATCCTGCCTTCGATTTCCAGGTTGGACCAGAAGTTTTTCCACCTTGAATTTCTCGATACCGACTCGGAGTCCGGATTTCGACCCTGCAGGTTGCTATAGGCTCGCCCCTTACTAAGCCTTTTTTTGGATAAGAACATATTTGCCATCCCTTCGAAGAATTTGACGATGTATGTTAACTCTTAATCAGTCGCGTGGGGTGCCGCACAACCCAAACCGTGTTTAGACTTCTGCAAGTTTTCCAAATTTGAATCTACATCGCCAGTTATCCTACTAGCTTGACAAAAGTGCGGCACCTTTGCAATGATCTCTCAAACGATGCATGACAAAGTGCGGTTGTGCATGGAGGACGCGTTCGGGGTTTATAACACCCCACGTGACTACGTAGTTTTAATTATGGTGAAAGTCATGAAAATATTGCCCAAAAACATTGCAACAAAAAAATCGGGGTCCAATCTCCTTCAAACTAAATATAACATTTTTGCCCAAGAACGGCAAGAACCAAGGATAGAAAAACATAGATTTATATTAATTAACGGTTAACAATATTATTCACAATAAACCAAAAATACTCTTCATTACAACAGTATAGTTCACACAAAATCCTTACCTACTCGTTTATTACAAAACTGTGTTATCCTGGAAATGATCACCCCTAAATAATTTACGAGCTGGAGAGAGGGAGCCTAAGCCCGGGATAATCCACTGTACTGCAAGTCACGCTTATGAAAGAGGGCAGGAAGAGGGGAACTCGCTGACTTTCACTATTTACATGAGGAATTGTTGCTAGCCGGCAAATTACATTTGGTTTTCCTTGCAATGACAAGAATATTTACTTTTTAAAGTATTATATTATTTTATTCTAATTATTGTGAATGTGAAGACTATGTGGAACATTTATTTTTTTGTTTTTATTTTTTATTTATCTTAGTTTTTAATCGTGGTCTGGCAGTTTGAGTAGTTTATGCGGCCTACCCGAATGTCCTTTCTTTGGTATTGTTCGTCGAATCGTTGAGCTCCTTAAATTCTGTGTTGAGCTGCTCGGTTATTGACAAATGCGTGCACTGACTGGACAGGTCCACTCAATCTGGCTGGTTCTTTCCTCAAAAGACCATTTCAGACATCATTCTACATGGTTTTCACATGATCTAACCAAGATTTTTGTTTTGTCTGGATTTTAAAAGAGACTGTAACCTCTGAGTTTGTTTCGGCCTTTCTTCTCAGAGAAGTCAGATAGGAAACGCTAGTTTTAAAATATGATCGACATGTAAAAGTGTTTGTACAAACCAACTTACAGAAATAAAATAATTTATCATTTACAATGAGAACGATAGACGAGCTGAACCAAATCCGTCATGGAAAATAGATAAATTCTGATGAGAGATATATTCTTATTTTTTTTCCTGTGGCAACACTACAGCTAACAGCTGATTTGAATTTGTACTAATTATTTGAATTTTATAAATTAGATTTCCTTCTTAAAAAGGATTATTCCCAATTTATTAACTAGTGTAAAGCGTAATTAAGTGTTTTCTGTGTTTTTAGGTACTAAGTGCAAAATAAGTATTAAAATTTAATTGTGGTTCGTTGACAGTTACCGGTTCAAGTGAATGTTGCTATTACATATCGGTATTAATAATTTAATTGGTAGTGTATTGTTTACGTTCTAACATTTTGCCTACAATTCATTCACACATCACATCATCAGCCTAATAATGTTCCCACTGCTGGGACACAGGCCTCATCTCTGTGGGAGGGACACAATTCATTGTATTACTTTTATTACGGCTACAAGTTGTTGCCATGACCTAACAATTGCACCGCAGCAGCCCCGCACCAAAAAAAATACGCTAAATATTTAAATCAAAACACTATTTTCTAAAGACTTATTTAACCCACAAAAGCACACCAATTGAAGAAACTTATTTACCAACTGACTTCGTCCTGCAAGCCAGTTGAACAATAAATTTAATACTTAAACTGCAACCTGATTTCACTCGCACTATGCATAAACACTGGCTAGCAAGCGAACAGGTGTTCCTCGCCAGTGTACTCTGTGCGGATGTTGCTGGTGCCTATTCACACAGTGTAATCTTTTGAGCCTTGCATTTCGTTCACCAGAGTAGGATTACACGTAGATTTTGGCAATAATCCCGGGCTTGCACATGCACATTACTATGGAACTGTGTTACTGCAACCTAGTGCACTAATAAAACAGTCATCTCTTTCGGCTTTTACGACTCAGGCTCATAAGTAGGTAAGCAGTATACCAAGTGTACATTTTACATCAGCTAGTCGGCGCTGTTTATATGAATTTATAAAAGAATAATATAGTCTGGCCCGCCTTGAATTGTAGGTTATTATAGTTTTAAATCCTTTCCCTGTGTTTGCTAAAACAAGCAACCAATCCTTTGGAAACCTAAAAATGTATTTCAGTGTAAATATGGGGGTATGGAGCGTGGCAGTGACCCCAACATGCCGAGCAAACAAACGTCGAGCACAGCCTTTTCTCGACGCCATTCAGGACATTTTCGACCTCGACATATTAACCGACTATGTTTTACATTTTGAGAACACAATAATGTCGAACTCTCATGTAAAAGTAAAACCAAGTCAGTTAATTTGTTTGTTTGTAACCTAATTATTAAGGTAGGTACCTACAGAATAAATTATCAGACTTCGTTCTACATTCGTTCTCACTACTTTTTACGGTAGAACTGCGTCGCGAGACTTGTGTTGTTTTGCATGTTATATTGATGACTATTGACTATGATTGAGGGAATATAAATGAATAGATACACCTGCTTAATTTTTTTAGCAGTACTTACTTGAGCATCATTGGACCAGGCTTAGTATGCTACTTTAGACTCTGGTTTAGACATTAACTGTAATAACTCTTCAGCGCATTTTCAGGTTCCCTTTAAGGTTTATTACATTGTTGCATGTGGGTAGGCAGAAACTACAGAACGCCATCGGTATACTCCTTTTGATATTGACTTCTAATCAAAAATGTTCCAATTCCAAAACTGCCATGTATCTGAAACAATGTTGCCAAACTCAATTTAACTTTACCGGCCTAGCAATCAAATGCAGCTCCTTGCGGCCATGTTTAGTTGATACTAATTAGTTATATTGTTCAGACTTTGAGAGTGATCAGCATACCGAGCTGATTTTAATGAAGATGGTGGACACGGTTAAGAAATTAGAATATAATTTTGTTGTTATTCAATATTGAGCTATTTCCTGAAGTTTGTTGTATGCCATTACTTCGCAGAATTTGATCCTTGTTAGCTATACTATCGGATGGAGTAATAAAAAAAATCAACGGGTTCGATACCTCCCTAGAAATATTGTTTTTTCATAAATCCATTGATGCCGTTTTAGATTGCCTCAAAATCGGGCTCCGTTGACTGTTTTTCACTTTTCCTCATAGTTTCGGATTTGGCCATCCACGCCCACTATGAAAACTCGCCTATATACGTAGTTACTCAATTAATGCCATAAATTACTCCTAAGACCTACAATTTTGAAACAGGCTCATCAATCAAATCACAGTTCACTTCATAATGAAGTTACTGAACAAAAGTGTTCAGATGCGGCAGTCGGAGGCAGTCGGCGAACACCGGAGTGACCCAGTTACCAGACTACGGAGGAAACAAGCCAGAAAATTGCGATGACACGCTGACACGATGTTTGTTGATGATATGCATATACATGTTGTAAAATATGCACATTTATCAATATTAATAGTCGACTCGCTAACGCACCACCGCACAGGCCAACAGACCGATAACGACTGATCGCCCCACTACTCGGACCGGTATTTATAACCGAGCGACGTATGCGTACGAGACAACATTACAATACTGTTATCGGCTTGTAGCGCGATCTATTGACATCTACATACACTACATTCCCTTCCTTGTTTTAACCAGTTGTATGTAACCAGAATTATCAATAAGACATTTAGCATATTCTTATTTTTATTATTAATGAACTGGCATCTTTGGCATAACAAAATGAGAGCACAATAATATTTAAAAATCATTTACTGGTTTAATTTAGTGCTTCCTTTGACCCTTCCTCTTCTTCTTCTATTCCATTTTCTGATACCCATTTCAGGCCTTCTGATGAAGGTTCCCCCTCTCCATCAAATTGCTCTAACGTTAGTTGAGAACTCATGTTATTAATTAGTTACCTGGCACTAATGAATTAATACACGAATCTTCTCGCGCGCAGGCCCGACGACTTCGAGCCTCCGAACAGACTCCAGCACCGTAGACCACACACTTACGCTGCGGCAGGCTATACAGAGAGCCGAAGACAACAACCTGCCTTTCCGCTCAGCGTCTATGAAACACGTAAAAGTCCTTGACTTGATCGAGACTTGGGCTGCACTGCAGTCCCTCCAACGGCGCCAAATCGACCACCGGTACATCGAAGTGCCGAAGTGCCTGCACAAAAATGCCATTACGCTAGTCCGGCCTTGCGACCTGGCTCCGGAACCCATCCCTCCGCAGCGAGGTGTGGTACAGGGAGACGCCAAATCCGAAACCTTCCACCGCTACACTGGAGGACGCCTTCAAGGTTCCGGACCGGAGAGGGCCAGGCACCGAAATCAACGGCGAGCACTTCACTCGCCTTCGGTTCACCGATGATATAGCTGTCATGGCTGAGACCATGGAGGACCCCAGTACAACGCTTGATGACCTCAGTAGAGCTGCCGAAAGAGTGGGTCCAAAAATTAATTTGGATAAAACCAAAGTGAGGTTAAACGCCCATGTCGCACCCATTCCCGTCAAGATCGGAGACTCCACACCCGCAGCCGTGGATGACCATGCCTACCTGGGACGAATAGTCCAGCTAGGCATGCCCAGCCTCGAGAAAGAGGTCAACTGTCGAATCTCACTCGGCCAGGCGGCGTCCGGGAAGCTGCGCGGCATCCTCTCATCCAGGTTTGACGGGGACGGCCACGCTTTCTTTTGCCTTGGGGATTCCAATCCAGCGCTTTCTTAGGTATATGATCAGAATCCCTTCGCAGCGTGTGGCCGATCCAACTCCATTTACGACGCTTGATCTGGCGGTCAATCGGGCTCTCGTGGCATTGCCCCAAAAGCTCTACGTTGGTGATGGTCTCGGGCCAGTAAATGCCGAGTATGCGACGAAAACAGCGGTTGACGACGACTTGAATCTGGCGTGAGATGTCTTTTGTGACCGTTCACCGTAAAGCAGCACGGATTTGAGTTGAGAAAGTTTTAAGTTTGATCCTTCAGGTCAGTTTCCGCGATTGCCAAACAGGTCTCAGCTGTGCGAAGGTAGCTGATCGTGCTTTAGCAATCCATGATGCGATGTCCTCTTCACTACCTCCAGTCTATGACACGACGCTCCCGCGGTAAGTGAATTTGCGGACGCGTGCCACTGCCTCTGTTCCAATCAGCAACGGTGAAGTATTCTACACACCAGATCTCATCTCTTGGGTCTTCCGGGTGTGACCAGTATGTACATATAAAGTACCACTACTGCTGACTTCTCTCTTTTTTTTCTTTGATAACTGTCAATTTAATGACCAGTAGGCATAATCTACTGCTAAAACTGTCATTCTCTGATGACTGTCAATTGAATGACCAGTAGGCATAATCTACTTCTATTACTGTCATTCTCTGATGACTGTCAATTTAATGACCAGTAGGCATAATCTACTGCTATTGTTGTCATTCTCTGATGACTGTCAATTGAATGACCAGTAGGCATAATCTACTGCTATTACTGTCATTCTCTGATGACTGTCAATTTAATGACCAGTAGGCATAATCTACTGCTAAAACTGTCATTCTCTGATGACTGTCAATTGAATGACCAGTAGGCATAATCTACTTCTATTACTGTCATTCTCTGATGACTGTCAATTGAATGACCAGTAGGCATAATCTACTGCTATTACTGTCATTCTCTGATGACTGTCAATTTAATGACCAGTAGGCATAATCTACTGCTATTACTGTCATTATCTGATGACTGTCAATTTAATGACCAGTAGCTATATTCTACTGCCTGTCAATTTAATGACCAGTAGCTATATTCTACTGCCTGTCAATTTAATGACCAGTAGCTATTTTCTACTGCCTGTCATTTTAATGACCAGTAGCTATATTCTACTGCCTGTCAATTTAATGACCAGTAGGTACGTTCTACTGCATTTGTGTGCTCTTTGATTTATTATTTTAGAACTAATCATGTAGCTCAAATCAAATAACTAATCATGAGGTCACGGATTCGACTCCCAGGTCGGCAGTGTCACTCGGTTTCTCCATCAGGAACTGCCCAATAATACACCACATGCGTGATTTTATGTTATGCCAGCGGTTGCCACCTAGGCTCAAAGTTTCCACAAAGGCCAACTAGGCTATTCTTAACCAATTCAATTCAACTCTTTTAGAATTTGATTGAACACAGTCACAGTCGTTCCAAAGAAACTTCGAAACTCTACTGCAGCAAAACTGCCAAGTCAACAGAAACCCTTGAGTAAAGCCTCTAACGCCACGGATCTCAAACCGCCCAGCAATCGTATTGCCCTCACACAACGGTCTATCTAGACCCAGACCTCCAAAAGAGCTAAACGCAATATCGCGAACCTACGGACTACTTGTATTGCCTCAATTATACCGATTTACGGCCAAGATTAGGCTTAACCACTTGTTGGAGCGCCTACTCAAAACTGTTTAGCAATAAATTACATATCGTCAAATATCACCTTTGCTAATTACTACCTGTTAATTTTTATTGTACTTGCTAATTAAAGCTCACACACGTAACTTGTGCCTCCTGCATTTTTTATTATAAATCCCGCTAATTTCCGCACATATTGGTCCAATTACGAACCGGATTAAATTAAATAACGTGGATCAGCTACACATATTTGGAAGATCAAGAAAACTAAATTAAACAGTGGAATTAGCGAAAAATTATACCTCGTCATTGGCATTGAGGTTATTAACCGGCAGTGTGGTATGTGAACATTAAACGGTGTTAAGCCCAATTGTTTTGTTATATCGTCACCCAACACTCATTCAGGTAGTATATAACGCCAATTAAGGAGTTATAAGGTTAGTCCTATTTATTACCGATTTCATATGTAAATTAGTTGTTCGTAAAAATGTACCGTACCGTTTGCATTGTGATATTGTGATACATGGCAGTCAGTAGCAACAATATATATTATTATTGTTAAGTTTGCAGCAATTAAGTTAGAAAACATATTTATTAAAGTATAGTAATATTGATTTATTATATTACATTATTTTAATTTAATTGTCTGTGCCAAAGGTCACTTTAACGATTTATGTTGCATAGGTTACGTAGGTATTTCCTTTTAGTTACGACACAATTTTAGAGTGTTAGATATTATTGATTGTTTGCTGTAATAACATTTAATTACCGTGTCATTAAGTTATTGTGTTGACCTTTATTACAGTTTGTAGGTCATTAATTTTGTATAATAATTAAACGAGTTGTTACATTTTAGATAGGTATCTACCTACTTACGCAGTTATTGTCAGTGGTCATTAAATCATTCTAATCAGTATTATATAGTAATTATCAACTGCACATCAGTAAAGGCAAATACACTGTACGTATAAAGGTACTTAGTTATTATTGTTTATTTACACATTATTGTATAAATTCCAGATTTACACCCGAATCCCAGAATGACCGAGGAAAGGGAGTTAATAAAGAAGCGAGGTAGCTTCAAGGGCCGATTAACAGCCTTTGTCAATTATTTAGACGCACTAGATCAAAAAACATTGTCTAGCTCTAATATAACGGAACTACAGCTGCGCATGAACAAGATGGAATTGTTATACCAACAATATGATGAAGTACAGTTGCGTATTGAATGTATTGTGGATGATATCAAGGTACAGTTTACTGAGCGTTTCGATTTTGAGTCCTTGTATTTTAAAGCATTCTCTAAGGCTCAGGAATTTGTAAGTAGTTATAATAATAAAGATAATGAATCTGTTTGTAGCAATAAAAGTAATTGTTGTAGTACTTATAAGCCAGTTAAGTTACCCACAATTCAATTGCCAAAGTTTAGTGGATCCTACAGCAACTGGTTGGAGTTTCATGACACTTTTACGAGTCTCATTCATTGCAATGATGCTATAGATGAAATCAACAAATTCCACTACCTACGAACGTCTCTGGAAGGTGCCGCTGCCGTGGTGATTCAGTCAATAGAGTTTTCGGCCAATAATTACACTGTGGCGTGGAACGTACTATGCGAACGATTTGATAATAAGAGATTACTAATCCACAATCATGTTTCAGCCATATTTAACATGGAGACCATCACAAAAGAATCCTCTGTCACTTTAAAGAATTTAGTAGACCAAATTAATAAGCATTTACGAGCGTTAGACACTTTAGGTGAGCCC
The DNA here is from genome assembly GCA_948252205.1 of Orthosia incerta. Taxonomy (NCBI): domain Eukaryota; kingdom Metazoa; phylum Arthropoda; class Insecta; order Lepidoptera; family Noctuidae; genus Orthosia; species Orthosia incerta. The sequence goes on from OX411741.1 coordinate 68,155,269, forward strand.
GTTAAGTATTGGGATACACTTTTAATTTACATTTTTACTCGCAAATTAGATAGCAGAACGTTCCGTGAGTGGGAGGAGTACAAAGGTCGCATAGACAAAGACAGCAAGATTACCTTCGATGTATTCCTTAAATTCATACGCGAGCGCGCCGAGCTTGTTGAAACTTTAGAGTTATCTCGAAATAACCCGTTACAACCTAGTACTAAAACAGGGGCTAAGCTGAAGTCTATGGTTACTGTTCAAAGCGGTAATTCTAACTCAGAGTCAAGTTCAAAGGTCTGTCCCAAATGCAAGGGTGACCATAATTTAGGTGAGTGTGCGCAGTTTCTCGCGTTAAGTAACGAAGCACGTATTAAAATGCTACCAAGTTTAAAGGTTTGTTATAACTGCTTTCGTTCGGGTCATTTTGCAAACCATTGTAAAAGGCCAGGTTGCAAGTTTTGCAAACGCAGACATAATACTCTAATCCATGTCACTGATTTTAAACCGATTGCACAACTTAATAACAATGTAAGTAATAACTCGTTAAATAACTTGTCGCCACAGTCGTCTTCGACGTCGTCTGTGACTGAGACAAATAATGTCGCGTTATCAGCTAACGTCACATCTGGATACAGAAGTGTGAGTCATGATGTGTTATTGTCAACCGCTTTAATTAAATTACACGATAGTAATGGTCGGGAACATGTTGTTCGCGCAGTTCTTGACAGCGGTAGTACATCGTGCTTTGTGACGGAAAGATTATGTCGGCAGTTAATTTTAGAGACTAGGCAGGTAGATAGATCAATATTTGGCATCAATAACGTGACTTCTCACGTAGGTAAGACGTGTCGCATTACCGTGACGTCATTACACAATAGTTATAACATTGAACTATTTTGTTTCGTTTTACCATTAATAACTAGTGATGTTCCGTGCCGTGAGGTAAATATATCTACACTAAACCTTCCCTCTGATATTTGTTTAGCAGATCCAATGTTTTATAAGCCCGCTGATGTCGATATTTTAATCGGTGCCGATATCTTCTGGGACTTGCTAGGTTCACAAAGAATAAAGTTAGGCAATGATAAGCCAATTTTATGTGAAACCAGGTTAGGCTGGATTGTCTCTGGACCTATTAGTCGTAATTACGTTGCATTACTGCCTAGTAACATTAGGTGCAACTTCACTAAAATCAATAATAATTGTTCTTCCGACGATAGTTTCGATAAAATTAGTAACGATTTAATTCGCTTTTGGCAGCTTGAAGAGGTAAATAAGAAGTCTTCACATTTTTCGCTAGAAGAGAAATTGTGTGAGGAGCACTTTGTAAAAAATATGACACGATTGGCTGACGGACGTTTCTGTGTTCGTATTCCCCTCAAACAAAATCCGTCCATTTTAGGAGATTCTGTCAATAAAGCTTCTCATTGTTTAAAGTCGTTAGAACGTAGATTAAAACCTAATTCTGATTCTAGTAAAATGTATTACGATTTCATGTCTGAGTACGAGTTACTAGGTCATATGACAGAATGCAAACAATTCGACCCGTCTGGTTATTTTATTCCGCATCACGGCGTATTACGTGAAAGTAGCACCACTACGAAACTTCGAGTGGTGTTCAACGCAAGTTGTCCATCATCATCTGGCGTATCGTTCAACGATTTACAGATGGTCGGCCCTACCATTCAGGACGATCTGTTGTCGATCCTTCTCCGTTTCAGACAGCACAAATATGTTTTGTCAGCGGACGTCGAGAAAATGTATCGACAAATAGTCGTCCATCCGTCTGACAGACATCTACAACAGATACTGTGGCGTGGTGAGGTGTCTGACCCTGTTAAGTTTTATAAATTAAACACCGTTACCTACGGTACGGCTAGTGCGCCATTTTTAGCTTTTCGGTGCCTTCATCAATTAGGGCTTGATTGTAAAAAGCCGAAGATTGCTGAAATCATTAAACATGATTTTTATGCCGATGACTTACTATGTGGCGGTGATGATTTGGATGAAGTCAAATTCATTCGTCAGGAAGTCAATAATGTGCTTGAATCGGCTTGCATGTCATTGCGTAAGTGGAAGTCGAATGAACCGCAATTATTATCTGAAGTTGCTAAGTCTTCGCTTGATTTAAATATAGGTTCTAATGAACCTGACAAGCTGCTCGGACTAGGTTGGTATGCAAGTTCAGATGAACTCGTCTTTTCAATAGGCTCCACTATCTCGTGTAATAGTAACACTAAACGTGATTTACTTTCTGTGATTGCTAGGATATTCGATCCTTTAGGGCTTCTGTCTCCCTTTGTAATCACTTTAAAAATGTTACTACAGAAAATGTGGTTAGATAAATTGTCTTGGGATGAGCCATTGCCTACTGAAATTAATTTGCAATGGCAGACTATTATTAAAGCTTTACCTCTTTTAAATGAGTTTCGCATTCCTCGACTTGTCGTGTGTCACTCATACCGGGAGTTGGAACTACATATATTCACTGACGCGTCTGAGCGCGCCTATGGTGCGTGCGTTTATATCCGTAGTATTAATGATGTAGGTGAATGTATTGTTAGGTTACTTATGGCAAAAAGTCGAGTGGCGCCAATTAAACCGACCACAATTCCCAGGTTGGAGTTGTGTGGCGCGGTTGTGGGAGCTCGTCTGTATGAGAAAGTATTGAGCTCACTCCGACTCAAGTTCTCTCGCGTCTTTTGTTGGACTGACTCGACCATCGTGCTGGGATGGCTACAGATATTGCCTTCAAGGCTTCAGCCATTCGTGCGAAATCGTGTGGCTGAAATTTTAGATCAGGCAGGCCATTGTACGTGGAGGCACGTCCCAACTGATAAGAACCCAGCAGACCTAATATCTCGCGGTGTGGATATTAGTCATCTGCAGGGTTTGGACATGTGGTGGTCGGGTCCTGACTTTCTCCAACAAGATTCACGTAGTTGGCCTTCGCAATTTAAATATAAAGAAATAAGCTCACTCCCTGAAACTCGACCTGATATATCATTGAATGTTGTTCTTGACAGTAACGATAAGGCATTATTTATAGATTTTAAACGTTTTTCTAAGTATTTAAGAGTTTTACGTTCCATGGCTTATGTTTTGCGATTCATCAAATTATGTAAACGCAAATCGCTAGCTAGTAAATTTTTATCTGATGAAGAATTAAAAGAAGCGTTAATAATTTTAATTTATAAAAGTCAACAAGAATCATTTCCCGAACATAAATTACTTATAAATAAACAAACTTTACCAAAAAGGAGCGTCCTATTAAAATATAATGTGTATTTAGATGAAAACCATCTGATGCGTGTCGGAGGACGTCTCGATAATTCCGATTTTACTTATAATAAACGGCACCCTATAATTTTACAGTCCACTCATCATTTCACTAAATTATTATTTGATTTTGAACACAAAAGGTTAATGCACGCTGGCCCTCAGCTATTGTTAGCATCCATTAGAGAATCCTATTGGCCTATAGGAGGTCGAAATTTAGCAAAGGCCTGTTATCATAGATGCGTTCTGTGCCGACGGATGCAAGGTAAGGTGGTTACTCCATTGATGGGTAACCTGCCGCGACAGCGTCTTCTTCCAGGAGGGTATCCGTTCGAAAGTACCGGCGTTGATTATGCAGGTCCTATCATAAGTGCTAGTCGTCAAGGTCGTGGATGTAGGCTCGTGAAAGTGTATATTGCAATTTTTATATGTTTCACTACAAAGGCTGTACATTTGGAGCTTGTGGGTGACTTAACTAGTCATAATTATTTATTAGCGTTATATAGGTTTATTTCGCGAAGGGGCAAACCCGTCCACATATATTCCGATAACGGTACTTCATTTGTTGGTGCGTATAACGAGCTATCAAAGTTCTTAAAAACCAATTCTGAGTCTTTGAGCGGAAGTATAGCTAATGATGGCATTAACTTCCACTTCATTCCCGCGTATACTCCACATTTTGGCGGTCTATGGGAGGCGGGTGTCAAATCGGCAAAATATCACTTACAGCGAGTGTTGGGACATTGTAAGTTAACTTTCGAGGAGCTTAACACCACATTAGCCCAAATCGAGGCCATATTAAATTCACGCCCACTAACGCCGCTGTCCTCAGAACCTGCCGATTGCACTCCATTGACGCCAGGTCATTTTCTCGTCGGCCGGCCACTCACTTCGTTGCCACAGAAGAGTTATGTCGATCATTCCGCAACCCATCTCAGTCGGTATCAACGTATTGAGCAACTCCGCCAGCACTTCTGGACTAGGTGGAGTAAGGAATATGTTGCGGAGTTGCAGCAACGGACGAAGTGGCGTTCATGTCAGGATGCCTTGAAGAAGGACTGCCTGGTGGTGGTGAAAGAGGACAATCTCCCACCCTTGAAGTGGAGACTAGGAAGGATTGCTGCTATACACCCGGGTTCTGACGGAATAGTCCGTGTAGCGGATATTAAAACTTCCACTGGAGTCATCAGGAGGGCCTTCAACAGGATATGCCCACTACCCGTAACTTCGAAATCGGAGTCTGGTTGAAAGCACGACTTTCAACGCCCGGGGGCATGTTGGAGCGCCTACTCAAAACGGTTTAGCAATAAATTACATATCGTCAAATATCACCTTTGCTAATTACTACATGTTCATTTTTATTGTACTTGCTAATTAAACCTCACACACGTAACTTGTGCCTCCTGCATTTTTTATTATAAATCCCGCTAATTTCCGCACACCACTGGTACGGTACATGCTACGGCTGATAGACTGAATTACTCGACCTTCTACAGCTTGCTCATCAAATATCATTATCGAAATCAACATCGACTGGAACGTGAGTACGTGATCCACTATCATCTTCCTAAACCTATCGTGTGTATACTTCCAAGTTCTAAGCGTGCCTATTTAAAGCCTTCAGTGTCTAACGATCACCGATAGCGAAAAGTTCCTCTAAGCCTTAGTAGTAATTGATCAGAAACCGTATCAGCTTAGATCATATACAACGCTCATGGCACGACTGCCGCAGCAGCTAGTGACACTCATGCCACCCATATCGTCACAACCTCAAGTGATCATCACACATCACTTCACATAGAGTCTACGACTTCTAGGTTATTACAAAACCAATACAACGAAACTCCTATGAGACCCGTGTCCCCGCTACACCACCAGCTGCCCATCGCCCCCTTAACAACTCACAAGTGAATTGCAGGTACGACTACAGAAAAGTGCGTACAGTGTGAGCTACGGTATGTGCTCTCCTGCTCGGTGGAGGAAGCCTCCTCACTGTTTTCTACGTTTAACTCGTTAGGAGCACAACTTAGAGGCATCCTTTGTATGCGATCGTGAGCGTCATTATTCATTCTATAATATTTACAGATTTCAAAAGATAGCGATCGCGGGCTCTAATACTATCATCATGTTACTTTAAAAGTAAGCAAGTGAATTAAGACTCACCAGATTGGCATAAAGAGCCGTGTGTATGAATCCACACATACACACGCTCCTCATTGACCTGTCCAGCTCCTTGTTTGTTGCTAGCTTTCTTGTTGCTCCACTCTGGACTTATTTTTCAGTATTCGAGATTCTGAGGGTAGTCGTAGAAAACTAGACGACTCCTTAAATTAGTCCCACATTGTTCCTGCCATGTAGACGCGAAGCAGAAGGGCTTACTTCTACTGCATTCAGTTTTGGTGGGACCAAAACAATACGACGCAGACGGTGTTGTGTGCCAACAGTGCGCACAGTGTGTGTTTACGAGGTTGAATTCCACAGCACTACTCAGCAAGTGCACTACTTATCGTATACATTTGATGCGCTTCAAAACGAACCGCCACTGATTTTAACTGTCACCGTCACACACATTTTTTTTCTTGTTTTATTTTTTTTATTATTATAGAATAGAATGGAATATAATGCATTGTAACCAAAGTCTTAGAAGTCTTTGTTGTAGTTAGTGTAACCATCATGTTCCTTTTAGAGAAAATAAACTTTATTTTACTCTACGGTTTTATCCTCGTCGCCAATGTAAAATATGCACATTTATCAATATTAATAGTCGACTCGCTAACGCACCACCGCACAGGCCAACAGACCGATAACGACTGATCGCCCCACTACTCGGACCGGTATTTATAACCGAGCGACGTATGCGTACGAGACAACATTACAATACTGTTATCGGCTTGTAGCGCGATCTATTGACATCTACATACACTACACATGTATATGTTGATGTGGATTTAATTTGATTGTGCGCTAAACTACTGAGGGCTCAAGCTAATAACAACAGCCGCACTAGTCAATCTCCAAGTTTAAGTAACGCTTGCCTTGGTCGGTCCGTTCTTGACCATTTGTGACCATTATTTTCATACCTGGCCGCCTCCATGTCCCGAATTTTTTTTTTCATACTTTTCTCATCAATTTCGTTGCGGGATCCAATACAGTTAAATTAATTCGCCGGAACTTCGTCGAGCTTCATTGCCTCGGCGCTTTTCTGGTGGTCGCCACGGTTGATTCTGGCTTTCAGGCGTTGCAGTGGTTTGGGATTGTCCCAAATAAAATTAAAAAAAATGTCTCGAAAAGCACGCCAAGCTGTTGGTCCTGACTGTCATTTTTGTAGATCCGCCCCAATTTATAACAATTTATAGATCTAGGTTTTAGTTTATCTTAAACATCGCTGACATCGGTGATGGAAAACATCGTGATCCCGAACCTGCAGCCTAATTGCGTAAGTGAATTCAGCAAGCCGAAGGGTTTGACCCCATGAAAGGGTATGACAAATACTCTTTAAGTATTTAGGTACCTATTGCTAAAAATTATTGGACTCTTCTTTGGACGCATGCTCTACCCGTCTTGAGCATGCGTGGTGATTAATGCTTCTGGATTATGCTAATGTTCTTATAGGAAGAAGCCTTTGCAGTGCAGTGGGCAGTAACAGGCTGGCAAGATTTATTATTTTTGACAGTCATTACAGGACGTCAGAACCCAGACAATCTGACACCAGTCTTTCCAAGTGTATTGGGTTACCCAGTTTCTGATATAGATAGGTCCACAGGTACCGGTATAGTTACCCCAGTGTCTCAAGACTAAAGTCTATGAGCAGTGTGTGTTGCCAGTGATGATGTATGGAACCGAAACGTAGTCGCTCATAACGGCTCGGCGTTTCCTTGAATGATCGAATCAGAAATGAAGACTGCCGCAAGAGAACCAAGGTTACCGACATAGCCCGAAGAATTGCCAAACTCAAATGGCAGTGGGCTGAGCACATGCCATTTGAGTTTGAAAAGTTCTAGAGTGGCGACCGCGAACCGGTTGACTTTGCGTTGGAAGGCCTCCTACTAGGTGGGGCGATGACCTGTTCAAGACTGCGGGAGTCCGGTGGATGCGAGACGCTCAGGCTACTGCTCGCTGCTTCCGCGAAAACGGATTGCCGTGATATATCATTTAATTTGAGTATGCATTCGTTAAAATTACTTTTTCTGCAGTTACTGTCCAACTGCTGGGCAAAGGATTGCCGACACCTGAAATGGTTTATGCAACATCCATCCATCCACATAAACTTTTTCATTTATGAGTAGTAGGATTGCTTTTTGCAACACTAACTCAAACATTAAGGGCGTTATTCCGTTCCCTCGCAGTCGGTTACGAAATCCTCTATTTCCAATAGTAGCAACTTAATTCATAACACCGTTGAAAGTTGGCATAAAGTTAGTCAGTCGTGATTGCCGATTCATATAATTTAATTTAATCGAGTTACAAAGCTTTTAACTTCGCCTCAGTGCTGGCTGCTGCCAACGACGTGATGGTATTAGAATTGAGTGCTTGTGGGCTATAATATTTTGGTAACGGTGTGCTAGTTTGAAGGATAAACTAGTCGGGTACACTACACAATAAATAGGACTGCCCAAGTCAACTATACTAATAAATACAACGCAAGCACTACTGCAGTGCTTGAGTTTCTGGGTACAATGCCCGGATCGGGCAATTTTTTTTGGGTTTTCCACCTGGAATTTATCAGCCTGGATTTGTGTCTGATGATGGCCATATGCTCGTCCCCTATTACATTGGCTTAAACATATCTTGCAAAATTTGGGTGTACTATACGTGCATAACTGCCCAACCCTCGGGAACATAGGCGTGAATGCGTGTCGACTTCATTCAGTCCTGTTCCTCCAATAATTTCTTCTAAACCACGCTACGGATTTTGATACGGTTTTCACTAATAGAAAGAGCGATAAAAGAGGAAGTCTTTTGTATATAAATTGTACCGTGCTAAGTCGGGGTGGGTCGCTAGTGAAGGATAAACTAGTCGGGTACACTACACAACATAAGACGGCCCACAGCTCAAATCCAAGTACAATAAATAAGTAGGCACCTATTTGTATTAGCAAGCGAAAACGTGACTTCTGTTTAACATAACATCATTACATAACATCGTGCCATTTCCTCTCGATGGATTAAGCAGAACAGTATTTCAGTTAAACCCACAGACATAAATCTAACTAAATAACGCAAGTCCCTCCATCTGTATGAAATACCAGGCGTGCCACTTTTATACAAACAATTTAAAAACAAATTTACTTGCCAATGACAGAAAACCTTTCCAATGCCTCGGTCAACTTTTTCTATACATTCTTTACAGCTCAATATAGCATAAAAAGACAGAAGTACAAACAGTCGCGTCATCTAGTTAGGTTTATGTCTAAGGTTAAACCTCTGCCGGAGTACCTATCAAAGACAAAGATATTTTATTTCAAGTTTCTTGGTGGCCCAAGCGGCACTTTTGAAGTTACATATATTAAAGTTTACAAATAATAATAGTTGATTCTACCGTGCATTTGGAAAGTAGCTTGTAATGGAGAAGAATGCACAAGAAACTCCATACTTACTCTTTTAAAAAAAATATGTTTTACAATATTTAGGTACATAAGTGCATACCTTGATGAATGAAATTGAGTTTATACAATACAAATATTTTTATACAGTCTTCAGAAGGTCCAACAATACTTCAAAACAATAATGTTCTGCATATTACTTGTTTTTGCGCCCTAGTGGATGTGGAGCAGGACTAGCATTTAGCCAAGCATTTTTATCAGTGATGTAATCCCTCAACTTATAATATGCCAGCCTGCATAGTGTGCTTTTTATACAAATTTTAAATTTCGTCTCATTCAGTTCAAGAATGTGGGGAGGAATTTTATTGTAACATTTTGTACAGTACCCCATGAAAGATAAGGCTACTTTAGCCAGTCTGAAACCTGGTTGAACTAATTGGTCCCTATTTCTAGTAACATAATTATGTCTGTCGCCGTTTTTACTAAAAAGATGTAAATTCTTTCTCACGTACATGATGTTTTCATAAATATATTGACAAGGAACCGTCATGATGTTAATGTCCTTAAACAGTTCCCTTAGAGAATCGCGCCGGCAAAGATTGTATATCGCTCTGATGGCTCGTTTTTGCAGAATAAAAATTGACTCAATGTCTGCAGCCCTTCCCCATAGTAAGATACCGTAAGACATTATACTATGAAAATAACTAAAATAGACTAGTCTGGCGGTATCCACATCCGACGAATCTTTCCAACAGCATAAGCCGAACTCAGCCGTCCCGCAAGGGATACCAGTTGAGGACCCCATTTCAACCTTGAGTCTAGCGTGATCCCCAGGAAAACCGTTTTATCGACGAATTCTAGCTTCTCCTTATTTAATATAATGTCACAATCAGTACTTTTGACATTCGGCAAGGAAAATTTTACGCACTTGGTTTTTTTACCATTTAAAACTAAATTATTGGCAGTGAACCAATCCTGAACCTGCCGTAGCGCGTTATTTACGTCGTCAACCTGACAAGTACATCTATTTATTTAAAAAATTAAAGATGTGTCATCAGCAAATAACACCATGTTTAGTTTGTTTTCCAATAAACGGGGTATGAAAGGAGTATGAAATGTGGGAGTATATCTGAAGGGTATTTTATTTTTATTTTATTTTATTTTATTTTACACTTTATAATACGGGCTGGTACTAAGCATTTCTTGGATAACATGGATTAATCAAAATCCTACATTGCTCATTTTTGGAATTAAGTACCTCATTATGTACCTTGCAAACACTGCTAACGAGGCAGTGTATGTTGTTTATAAAACAAACTCATTAGTAACGGCTAGAATAAAACGTTTGAAAAAAATCTATATTTCTGTTTGACTCATGTTCATTTTTTTCGTATAACTAATAGTTTTGCTTTTAAAAAATAATTAACAAAACGATTAGTTCTTGCCACTTTTGGATACTCCTCCAAAACAACTTGGAGGTTTAAAAAATAAACTGATGGCTAGAATTTCTTCATAACTGAAATGGCATATATTTTGCAAGCAAAACTGTCCAAAAGCAGGTTCAATATCGATATACTGGCTCCGAGCGGGCGCACGGCCTGTATTGCGTTAACATTGGGGAATATATACGCTTTAAGTAGATACTTTCATCTTTCCCTCACATTCTGTAAATTGTTCTTTTAAGTCCCATTTTACTGTACCTACTACAGTCTTATTCACCTTACAGAACGCTGTTCACTAATAGTGACAGTATAACTAACTGCAACAGACTTCTACTCTCTATGTAGACCTGAAGCACGACAGACCACAACGAGGCTGAAAAGAAAGACAGAAACAGTCGCAGACTCCTTCAAAGTCTCCCCAGGATGTGCCGTTTGGACCAGGCGTTGCACAGATGGGGTACTGACGTCTTTGAAGACGACATTTGGGCCTGGACGTGTGTGGATGGACACTACATCATGATGGTTTTAGTGTGGTAAGACTCCCACTCCCACCGAATTTATCCATTAAAACCGAGCGTCTTAAAAAGGTTTTCTCCAGAAAATAAAAAAAGACATTCCTACTTATTATTTTATGCATGACATGCTTTCAAATGATAGCACATAAAGGTACATATTTTCTTATGGAGGTAGGCAGAAGTTACAGAGAGCCATCTGCTACGATCCATACATACCCATTTTGTTAAATTTACTTTGATACATCTAGTCATACAAACGCCGGTTATATGATCGGCTAAATATGTTTTTGATATAAAAAACACTTAATACAAAACACGAAAAAAAACGGCAAATCGAAGACAACTTAGGATCAATTTCACCAATGAAACTAATCGCGATTAGTTCAACTAAACTCAGTTTATGCAAATACAGCGTTCTGATTGGTAGTTTCTTAGCGGTCTCAACCAATCAGAATAGTGTACTTGCATAAACTGAGTTTAGTTGAACTAATCGTAATTAGTGAACATTGGTGAAATTGGCCCTTAAAAGTTTAGTATCCCAAAACAACAAGAATTCACATGCCCTCTTATTTGCTGTCACAACTAATTCCTGTAAAAGAAGACCGTCCACAAACAGTTATTAACAACAATTATAACTGAAACAGCATTCGCAACGAGTTAAAATTTGAACGAGTTTGTTCAAATAAAACTGTAGTTTAGCAAACTTTCAGGATAAGCACGCGTCGTTTAATTTTCTGTTTGGCAATGTTTCAGCTAATTTGCGGCCTTACACTCGGTTGTGAATTGATAAAGCCTGTTTTGTTAAACAACTTTATCCTGTTCTGAAGTGGTTTTGTACATTGAGGTTTTTGGAAAACTGCAGGATAATCGTAACAATTCATCTTGTGTTATCTTGGATGTATTTAGGACATAAAATTAATTCAAAAATCAAAAAACCCGAAGCGAACTAAAAAGACGTAAACAAGGAGAAAATAGTGATGTGCAGTCGGTGGATACATATTCGCGAGCTGGCTGACCAAAACAGATGTTCTTAAGCAGCCGTCGGGTTTTTTGAATTCATAGTTTTTTTTTTTCGTTTTATGTACATTTCAACATATAAGAGTTATATATTTTGGAAATCACCTCTTAAAATCCTTTATTTTTATACCCCACAATATGGCGCCCAAAATCCGCCATTTTTATTTTCCAATTCTCATGTAGCCAGTGACACTCGCAAGTTTAAGACGAATCGATTGACGTAAGAATCATCAAAATCGAACACTGCGTTTGGTCTCTAGAACGCCACATAGTAACAAACATACATACATACTTACATACATACATAGACTGATAAACACATTAGCCTCCTTCGGCAGTCGGGTAAAAAAAAATTGTGGAACTATTGGCTGTCACTAATATTTTGCTTACTTACTTTGTTTTCCACCAGGAAGATCACGATCACTGCATGATAGCCAACCGTGTTACATATTCACACAATATAAGAACACATACCAATAATAGTCATTTTCATTTTTTTTTCATTTTCATTTAGTACATTATGGTACAAGTGTGCAATGTTGGTGATTACCGCTGAGGCGCCATTGAGGCCCGAGCCGTAGGTGAGGGTCTTAAGAGAGCCGAGGACGGTAATCATCAATACACACGTGTATCATACGAAGCTTTTCAACACACTTGTGAAGAAAATAATACTAAAAAGTCATTTTCAACAGTAAAAACGAGTTGTGAAAATGTTTTCACAATGGCGGGCAAAATTAATCAGTTTTCCTATGCGCGCGCATTTAACAATGGCGATCTGCCATAGACTAAAAGAATGAGGGTTCTTTTTTTTTTGGCTTTTCGTGGACTGTGTTTTAGCCACGTACAAAATAGGGAATTTCAATTTTTCTTAATAACAGAGCAAATAAAATTTATATTTCAGTGTTAGTTTTATTAATTAAGCACGTACAAGTTGAAATTATCTATTTAAATACGAAGTTGCATGAAATGAGTAAGCAATTGGTACATTAATTTATTTGTACTATTGACCACGATCTTTATTGTATCGAAACTTTTTTAAGAACAAAGCAACTCAACCAAAAAAAAACCCTATTACTCACTTGTGAATAATAGCAATGAAAAAGTAACTGTTTGATTATAGGTGTCATTATGTGCCTCATTGCGGTGAAATTAGAGGCACTTTATGAGCAAGTGTGTTGATAAGTATTATGTTACATTGTTTCGGCCAACTTTTATTGCAAAACTTTAAAAGCAGCTCAATACGGCACAATTAGGCATTTTTACGGTGCCGATAAAACCAAATGAAACAGCAACAAAGGCATTGCTCTCCCTCTTGACACGTGAAGTACCTACATACATTCACGTCATGTAGTTAGATTTATGTCTGTAATCACGAGCAATGCGATGAAACCAAACTTATATCTATCTAGAACATAGCAAGTTTCACTGCCACTCAGTAAACAATGTTATTCTGAACAGCTCCCCAGTAATGAAACAGTTATCCTGTGTAGCCGAACTAATTTGTATGTTATATACCAAGATATTAATACGGAATTATTCATAATGCCCAGACAGTTTGAAAATGACCAATATGAAAAGGCATTTATGATTAAAAAATCTATTAAAATAATTAAATTCACCGGGCTTTATGAACAATTAGCTGCCGCCCGCGGCTCCGCCCGCGTGTCCACCACGTACTTAATTTATATATAAATATAATTTATATTATATCTGTATTATTCTGATGTACATAGTATAAGCTATATTACTGTAAGGTTTCATCAAAATCCATTCAGTGGTTTTTGCGTGAAAGAGTAACCAAACCAATGGAGTAATCCATCCTCACAAACTTTCATATTTATAATAGATAGTAATGGAAAGTGTATGTCCATCACACCTTCATAGATAGTGATTCTCCGACGCGAGTACGAAGATAATTTTTTGTTTTTTTAGAGAAGTGTCGGGCGTTTTTTAAAGTTTTAAATTTTATTTTATGTCATGCTTTTTAAGTCACATATAATATACATAGTAGTAAACACGGTTCACACGCGAACGGGAAAACGTTGCGTTGGAAGGCCTCCCACCAGGTGGACCGATGACCTGGTGAAGGTTGCGGGGATCCGCTGGTTGCCAGACGCACGGGACCGGTCAATGTGGCGACGCTTGGAGGAGGCCTATGTCTTGCACACGTAATTATGACATCGTCTTTCGTAAAAACCCAGATTCAAAGAGTAAAAAGCGGGTAACTTTTGAACGGCTGAACCGATTTTAATCAAACATAGCTAAGAACACTCTCGACAAAATCACCTTTCAAACAAAAAAATAATAATCAAAATCGGTTCATCCGTTTAGGAGCTATGATGCCACAGACAGACACACAGATACACAGCGACACACATCAAACTTATAACTCCCCTCTTTTTCCGTCGAACGAGGGGAAAGGGACACTGTTGTACCACGTACCAAATTCATAAATGCTCTGCCTAATGTACCATAATAAAATTATAAAATTATCCAACAGTTACGTAGCAATATTCATAAAAAACAAATAATGTTAGTCACGGCAATCCGCTGGATATGAGACGCACGGGATCGTTCAATGTGGCGACACTCGGGTGAGGCCTATGTCCAGCAGTGGATCTATTTCGGCTGAAATAATGATGATGATGAATGTGATAAATAATGAAGTTCAAATCAGTATTCTTCACGTAGCCTGATTTGACTTGACATTATTCATAAAGTGCGCGCAAGGTAAGTCCGCGGCCAAAATTGTAACTAATCGTTTGTGATTTATGTCAGGTGTCAAGAGAGTGTGTTGTATTCCGTGTTTTATTTGTTTCCGATAAATAATCGCCATCATTATGCCAAAAGTAATGGCAGAAATGTTTTCTTAAAGTGAACGGGCCTACGGTACCGTTTAACAAAGATAGAGCCCGCGTTGCTTATTTGACAGGTAACTTTTAGGGATACCATTATACAAAAAATTTCCCAAAATTTTCGTACTACCGGTGCCTGACAGTACCTATTGGTTTTTGAGTGGTACATAAATATGCCAGCGGGACAGGCATCATGTAATATAATGCATCATTGTTATTTTGTCTTAGGCGATTCTGAACGCACCATCACCCAAATAACTCAAGAGGGTTATGTGGCAGCAGCTTCTTCAAAAATTGTTGAAGAAAAAATTAAAAGAATTAAAATTGAAATTGACGGTATTAGCCACTGCAAGACCACTGTTAGACAGAATTTAACAGTAAGTTGTAGTAGTTGATTAAATTAAGGAAAAAATATCAGTTATGCTGGCAACATTAAGCACGCCACCCGTCGCGCGCAGACTTATCTTGCGCGCACTTCTAGTACCCTGATTAATCCCTTGATCCATAACATGTCTACGTGAAGGTAGCGTAACTTTACATTTCCTTGTAATTTATTTTCGTAAAGCGCGGCTCACTGGTACAGCACACGTGCAGCTCTGCTCACTGTAATGAAATTGATGAAGGGTCGTATGAAATATTCAGCCTCTGATTCCTTTGCGAGGAGGCTGTGAACGGTTCGGATGAAGTAAAGTATTCATCGTGCAATCACGCCTGCTTTTATTTGTTAAGAAGGGTTTGAAGCACTTGCGATTCCAGCCAATAATTCTTTTAGGGATGAGCTTGATATAAGTCTCATCAGGGATGTGCCCTAACAGGCGTTGGGTTCCAGAGTGGTCATTTAAGAGTCACGGGGTTCCACGTGCTGATGTTGATCACTAGAGTAAAATGCCACACTCTCTGGTCTTTTCCTCAATCTCCCAGGCGCCTTTGGAAGGCTTTCTTCCGAAAACAAAAAGATATAAGATGGTTCTTGATGGGAATAGACTTTGGTCTCTTCGGTCCAGATCTTAATATCAAGGCAGAAATATAAAAGAACCCAAGAACATCAACTGTATTGGTAAGAAGTTAAGGTCAGACCGTACTAGGCGTAACTGCGCGTCAGCGGAGTGAAAATATATTGTATGAGATAAAGTGTCGCGTCGCGTAGTTCCGCTGCCGCGTAGTACGGTTTGACCTTTAGTGTCCAAAATAACGTCGCCTAATAAAATATGATATATGCCTAGACCGAGAACAGCTATGCACTACAGTTGCAACTCTGTGTAATCCTTCGCGTAAAATCCTGCTGTTTTGATATGTTACCGATAATATATCTGTGCTTACATTAAAATAAAACCTCAATAATATTATGTCACCCTCGTTAAACCCGCAAACCGTACTGGCAGAGAGACGGTGAAATATAATCTGTACCTGAAAAAAAAGGAAATTGTTAAAAAAAATACCGGAATTCCATTGATGTTGTCATAGCAAGCAACCTTATGCACGTTGACCCACTTTTGAATAAAGAACGCTTTACCAAAAACAATAGAACACGTGCGCTTTGTAGCCATGGGTTAGCCTGAACCGCTCATAAACGATTTGCAATATTTTGCCTGAGCTTAAACGTTTGAAAAGGTTTTTACAATGCATGTCCTCGAAAAGAGTGTTTTCCAAGCAGCCAAACTGTGCGGAAAGTGTCACTTTTTTTTACTAGTGCTTTTTCTTTCCTGTACTTTTTTAATTTATAACTCCAACGTCAGCCCGCCGCATAGAGTTTTTATTATTTGAGAAAAGTTTTAAAATTTGTTAAGTACAGATTATCATTCATATAAAAGGTAAAACAAAACTAATACTTCATTTAAGGCGTTTTTAATTACTCTAGATTAAGATTTTGATCAATAAATTAATTTTAAATATTCATTAAATATGTTTGGCAGAATTAATATTTTGCTCGTGCCTTTTTGCGTTACGACGTGACATCTATTTGCACATGCGATATGCCCGAGGAACTATGAACTATTAGTTAATCTGTGGATTTGCTGAGCGCCCTTGAATAAGCGCCATTTTATTAATTTCTTGCTTGGTTCAGATTTTTTTTTATTTCCTCGCATAATGCATAGTATAATGTTGTATGATACAAGTGCGTAAGATGATTTCCAACTCGTGTCGATTTATCCACTCATCACAATCACCTACTTTCCGCACTTGTAACATAAATAACTATCGTGTCGATTTGAGTAAATGAAAACCATCATTTAAAGCACGATTTAAAACTGACAGATTTAATGTAAACCTCAATTTTGAGCTAATAAATCATGTATTTTTGATCTTAGCTGTGTAAGTATCTTGAGTTACGTTCCAGCCTACCTGCTTAGTATATATTCTCAAATGTTAACGCAGTACTGACCGTGCGCCCGCTCAGAACTAAAATTTCAATATTGAATTTGGACAGTTTTGTTTGCAAAATATTATTTGATTTACATATGCTATTTCAGTTATGAAGGAATTCTAACCATTAATTTGGTTGTAAATATTTTAAACATCCAAGAGAGCAATGGTGGCCCAGTGGTATCGGCCGCGACTTACAAGTTGTAGGTCTTGGGTTCGAGCCCAGGCAGGTGCTTTACTTTGTGTAAATTATTTCATCACCACTGCTCTCAAAAACGGTGAAGGAAAACATCGTGAGGAAACCGGCATGTCCTAGAACCAAAAGTGCGAAGACATGTGACATCCCCCAACCCGTACTGGGCCCGTGTGGTAGATTACGGCCCATTCCATGTCACAGAGAGGAGGCCTGTGTTCCAGCAGTGGGAACATATTAATAGGCTGATGATGATCCAATTCGTTTCGGAGGAGTATCCAAAAGTACCGAAAAAATATCGTGTTGTTAATTATTTTTTTAAAGCAAAACTATTAGTTACACGAAGAAACCATATTTCACAAATAATGTACATGATTCAATAATAAATACATTTTTTTTTCAAACCTCTTAACCTAGCCGTTACTAAGTAGTATGCTTTAGAAAGTAACCGTTTTACTGCCATAAATCGGTGGAAGGCCCTTAAAATCATGCTACATTAAATTCCTCTCTCGAACTGGAAAATTATTCTGCAAAACCTTTAGAAAACTCTATTGAAAAACGCAAACAACTTTCCTGTGAGTATCTCCGCCTGAACAATTCCTCTAGCGTTCTGATATTTTTCTTTACTTCATACTTTTCTGTTTCCCTCTGTACAGCTGAACACACCGATGCCGCAAAAATGTAAATTTTACTTTCAAAACTTTGCCCTGTGATACTTATCAAGGAAATACGATCGAAAATGTCAAAACTTTAGAACGGCCATTTTTCAAACTTACTGCGAGAGTTTTTTAATTTCCTTAAAACAGAAATTTAAAAAGTTTTTGGGTATCTACTGCTATAGTCCCGAGTCCCGAGAGTCAACAGCGCGAGGCAAGCCTTAGATAAACACCCGAAGCGAGCCAATGTTTGTACAGCGAGCGTTGCTAGTGTTTCTGGAGACAGTGCTAGAACAAACAAGGGGAAGCTAGCGAAATTGACCTAGATTCAGAATAGAATTGCCAGGACGTCAAACATTAATGACAAAGCTAGTAGCCGTTGGTCTAGCGGACAAACGAGTCGAGCCTAGCTAGGTCATAGCAGATCGTACCCTCACCGTTTCCTTAAAAAATAGATACCACCTTCTGACAGGAGAATGATAATTGCAATGCTTGTAAAAGGCTGCTAAGTCTTAATTAAGTACTAATATAACAAAACCAACCAACTATACACTTAGTTCGCAATAAACGTTTTGACTTTGACTTTTCTTACAATGTTTCTTAATGTTGGATTGGTCGTGGACTTAGCTATCATGAAAATTAAGCTTCTAAGCTTCAATGCAATGTTTTACAGTTCCAACATATCAAATTAGACCGGCTAAATTATTAAAAGCATCGATATATAGCTACATTCTTGAACATTCAACATCTCCCTCTTTATGGGATAACTGTTTACTTTGCTTGATATGCTTAATACGAGTATGTCTGCAGAAAAGTGTCTCAATAAATAATCTTATCTTATCTACTTGGTCTTGTTCTTGTCTTCTAGATGAAAATATTATATAGCAAAATATTTTCACACTAAACTTCACAATAGTTGGAAATTTAAATCATTCAAAGTGAGTAGCACTCTACCAACTGTTAAAAACAGTTTTGAAGCAGTTGCATTTGCATAAAAACAATATTAGGTAAACAGGATCTGATCTAAAACTGAAATACATGGCAAGTTGTCTACGAGACAAAACGACTGGGGACATCCAGTTCTAGTGAAAAGTTTTCCATTGTGTAACTGTGAAAAATTTATCACGTGCGCTTTAAACGAAACAATTTTCAAAACTGATGTGAAAATTCAGTCTACAAAAGTTGAGGCAACAATTTGTACGCTCTTTTGTAACGTAATTTTTGAAGTTTCTCTTTGACTGAATTTTTTTACATCAGCTTTGAAAATTGTTTCGTCGGCTGAGGGTTTTGTAGCTTTCGCTCTTTCGTATAAGGGGCTAACATAAAATAATACACACTTAAGTTTCTGTGATGACTTGTACATATATATATATATTATTTTATACTTTGCCCCACATTAGGAATTTCTAGTGTATCGTGGGTACGTTTACAAACATTTAAAATCACATACACAAGACACCTACTGCCGGAACGACTATCCACAGGCTGTACAAAAATTTGTTTCGTGCGGGAATTGAATCCGCGACACGCAGTGAAAAAGCCGATCGCTCAACCACTGCGCCAACCATGTCATCAAACTCCTTCTATTAGTGAAAACCGTATAAAGTTTAGCGAAGAAACAGACATGACTTCGACAGACGCAGACAGCAAATTATATTTGCAAATTTTATTATATTTGTTTTATACTGTTTCGAGGTATGTCATTTCAGACTTCAGAGTACTCTTAGAAAGGCATCTCCAACGTTAACCTTTATTGTTAATGTGTTGAATGAACTTCAATAAAACACAACACTGAACTCGAAGTATTTACATCAAGTAATCATTTACTTTTGAATGTTCAGTAAGATAGTTAAACCTAAAACCATACATGTTTTGCTAGTTCCAAACCCTAAGTAGGTCTCTGGAGAAGAACAAGCAAGAAACTTCAGGACACTCTTAAATCACAACATTGCAATCTTCTAGGTAAGCGTGCTTCTCCGTCGATCACATCATTGCTTACCATCAAGTGAGATAGTGGTCAAACGCGAGCATATTGTTAATACATCCTGACCGTTTCTACCACGTGAACTGCCACTAGTAAACTCACAACGAACATGGCAGCCGGTACCGGGGCGTGGGGCATCTTGTAGCTTTTAATCTTACTGTAATTTTCTAATGTGCTCATTCTTATTGGCGTATGGTTTGTGTACAAGAATTGTCTGTTTTCTTCTGGAATACACATGCATACACACCTATACTCACCATAAAATACACACATGTGGTTACTGCTTATTTAAGTGAATAGAAACTTTGCATTTGTAGGTATCTAACAAACCATAGTTGTCGAGAGATAATGGATTCTGCGACACAGGGCATCCTAGTGCAGGATCCAGTGTCACACTTTGTGAAACAATAAACAATTTATTTATTTATTAGACTTATTTGCATAATAAAGGGTTGCAGTAAGGTCACGGGGAGTCTGTTAAGGGTGAACTGTGACCTCGTCTTCCCGGGGGCTTCTCGGTGGACGCAGAGAGTGGCCGTGAATGTATCTATCAGAAAACAAATACCACGCAGAACAACATAACATCACGCACGCGAGTATGCCCCGAGGGGCTAGGCAGAACCTACAGCGCGCCCAAATTTCTCTCACACATTCGTATTTATTTATAATTTAGAGCTAATTCGCATGTACGTAAATCAAATCAAATCATTCATTGGTTTGAAAACATGGGTATTTAGTACATAGATATTTTATTAAGTAAATTAAGCAAAACCTATTGTTATTTAATTTACACTTATTGAAAGATAGAATTATAATTTTTAATAAGAATAAAATAATACAAATAAATGTCAAACGTTGGAATTGCGATAAAAATGTCACAATAATACAATAATGTATTGGTGACAAGGTTACAATAAAAAAAACATTTTTACAAAAAATACTACTAATATTTGTTTTTTTATTTTTCACTTTTTAGTTGTACCAACCTAATAGGCAAGTTGTTTAGTAAGTTTCCTATAACGCCAGAATAGATTACCCGAATATCATGCAACTTGAACAAAACCGATCAAATGCTTACCCCTTAAGAGCGTACTGGCGTGATGTTATGTTATGAAATGGTATAAACAATAAACAGACATGCGATTGCAGCAGTCCCGAGAGATTCGCCGTTATTTATTGAAGAGTTCTGTTGTATATCTTCGAAGTTCTTCATCAGATCTTCACCAAATTAAAATGGGACCAAAAAACAAATGCTCTAGACGTCGAACATAGTACCTCCTCCTTATTCGAAAGTCGGTTAAAAAAAGTCATATGGTACAATCGCATGCCAATCAGTCAGTGATTCATAATTTTGGAAATCGTCAATAGAGTAGTTTACTGAGAAATAGATTTTGTCCGTCGGGTAGATTAATAAAAAATATTGGACACATATTTTTTCTTTTGACTCGTTTTTTTTTTTTATTTGTGATGGGTTTGCTCTTGACTCTAGTCTAGGTCAAAGGTGACAGAGACAGAGTCGACGATGGAGCGAGCTTACCCAGAAGAAGCCTGTTCACTCTAACTTTGAAGAGATTCGGGTTGAATGCGTTCGGAAACACAGACGCAGGTAGTGAGTTCCACTCATTCGCTGTGCGCATTATGAAGGATGTTTGGAAGCGCTTGGTGCGTAAACATAAAGTGACGAAGATAATTAATGCGTTGAAATATCGTGTGACGTAACGTCACTTAGTACACTTTACTGCCTTAGTGACGTCACAAGCCCCCACTCCTGAACTTTGATGCGCTTTAACTTTGTATTTTATTGATTTGATAAAGCAAAAAATACGTGTCCAATATTATTTGATAATCTCACTGACGGACATAATAGAATTATTATATTTCTACCCAGGAAACATCCCTATTGTGTAATAACTTTCATCTATCTATATATATAAAAATGAATTGCTGTTCGTTAGTCTCGCTAAAACTCGAGAACGGCTGAACCAATTTGGATAATTCTTTTTTTGTTTAGTTCGACAGAATACAGGGAAGGATTAAAAACAAAAAAAATGGGGAAAAAAGGGTAGGGTAGGTGTAGGATAGGTGTAGGGTAGGTGAATGTTTGGTGTTTTTATGGCAAAACAAAGTTTGCCGGGTCAGCTAGTTTTTAATAAAATTAATATTTCCATTAGTGCCCTTTTATTTTTATTAAAATTAATATTTCCATTACTGCCCTTTTATTTTTAATAAAATTAATATTTCCATTAGTGCCCTTTTATATTTAATAAAATTAATATTTCCATTACTGCCCTTTTATTTTTAATAAAATTAATATTTCTATTAGTGCCCTTTTATATTTAATAAAATTAATATATCCATTAATGCCCTTTTATTTTTAATAAAATTAATATTTCCATTAGTTTCCTTTTAAACTTCAATGCAGTCATAGTTTTAATAATATTATATACATTTAACTTGACAAATAATTTAGTGTTTAAGTACTCGTAAGTGTAGTAATAAGTAAGTAATATTATTGAATAAGTATTGGATTGCTTCGACTGTCGAATTTTTCTGAAATAGATGTGAATTATTTAAGTTAAGACGGGCTAATGTCCACAACTCCACGTCAAAGCACGTATTTTGCATGGATTATTTATTTCAAATACGTAGTATGTGGAACTTCCGAGACAGGCTTTTAACCTAGCCATAACTTATAAACAGTATAAAAGTTTGATGCTAAGGATCCTTTGAAAGAATAAGGAGGGCGGGATTCCAGCCACAGAGAAAATAAATAAGGCGCTCGTTAAAGTCAGTGTTCAGAGATAAGGATGATTCTCGTCTCTGAGATTGTTCCAACTATTCCAAGTAGCTCCCATTTAGTGCTTCAACGAGGTAATTTAAAGTTGGAGCTAACGCAACCACCACAGTGTTAAATGCAGCGTAGTTCTAACTTGAGCTGATAAAATGAGGGTCCTATTTTAAATTAGAGAGGTATGAATTGCAATTGTGAAAACAAATCAAATGTCTGTAATTTTGCCTTTATTCCTTTTATTGTACCTAAAATGCGAGATGTATCAACGTAAATTAAGCAAAAGGTAATCCTTTTGCTGCATATACGAAACAGTGACACACGAAATTTTGGGTGAACTGTAAGGTCCTGATGGCTCGACGCAATATAAATTAAGTCGATAAGCGAATTTTCTAAAACAAAAAAATTGCAAATCGGTTGATTTGTATCGCATAGCGTGCCACCCATGTGATAAACTTGCCATGTCGCTTAGTTAAAACCGCTGATCGGTGTGATATAAATCGCATCGCATCAGTAAGATCACCTTATCTCGGCATTATCGCGGAAAAGTTGGGTTAAAGTTTGTTCTAACAATGTGACTTTGTGTTTTATTCTGAAACACTTATATTTACTATAACAAGAGCTACTTTGTCAAAGACACTGCAGCCAGCACGCTGCTAACTGCAGTAGTTGAAGTATCCATAAAAAATAAGTATAATGATACTACTTGAGCGGAGAGAACGTCGCCGACGGAGAGTGCGAGTGCTCAAGATTTTACTAACTTCATAACTCAAGAAACGCGTCTTTTGGTATTTTTAGGGTTCCGTTCCTCAAAAGGAAAAAACAACCTGTAAAGGTTTACTTCGTTTTCTGTCTGTATATACCAACAAAGGGAGCTCCGAATACCGGCAAGGACAATGGTCGCGCAAATTGTTATGAGCATCATTAACTAGGGGGCTCGTATCACGGCATTTATGCATCCCAGCCACCATGACAGTTTTTATGCATCCCATCACAAACTTAAAAACTGTCATGGTGGCTACCATGACAGTTTTTAAGTTTCAATTATACAATTTTCGTTATTTTATTTTTATACTAGCTTCTGCCAGAAAAAATGGATGGACTGTGTGAGGAGCGCTATGAAATAAAAGGGAGTCAGTGATGGCGTGACGGGGGACAGGACGGTATGGAAGAAGAAAACGTGTTGCGCCAACCCCAAGTATATGACATGTGGGTGTTCTATAGGCATACTCTCATAGGCAACAAACGGAAAACCTACAATTACTACTGTTAAATGTCAACAGAATTAATTGTCTCACAAGCAAGGCGTCTAAATTGTCCTGCGGAAACAGCGAAGATATCAATATTGCAAAAGAAACTATAATATTGATCCGCAAGTCGACGTAAGGGTGCTCGCAAACATACGTTCGTACGACTAGAAATACGGCAGAAACGGGTCGTACCCCATGACTAATGGTTTTTCTAGGTAACACCATACATAATCTTATTAACAATGTTAATACAAACAAATGTGTTATTGCATAGGGTAATTTAATCTTTCTTTTATTTACAAATAATATATACAATTGAATATTTCAAATCTTATGACTAATAACAAAACAAATTACAGACAAAGGGGAGAGGGAAAAGGGCTCATTAGAATAGAATAGAAAGGTACATTTCGGTAAATAGTATCTAGGTTACAGCAGATTCAAACCTTAGTGAGAGTTGGAGTCTATACTGGGTTCGAGACCTGTGTGACAGATCTCCAGGCTCACACCCTTAAAATTACAAATTTATGGTGCACTTACGTACTACAACAATGTGAAAGTATCAAATTGAGAGGAAGAGGTAATTATACAAAATCAAAAGGAGATGTGTCATGTCATGTGTCTATGGAGAGAGTTGTGTCCGTGAGTGGAATAAAAGTCCTCACCCCAGCGCCCTCGAACACCGGTCGTGAGCACTTACTTGCCCGAGAGTGTGTGTGTGTGTGTCTGTGTGTGACAAGGTGAAACGCGCTCTAGGATGGAGGTGAATATTTCCGGTAAGCGAAATTATTGTAAAATACTTAGTATGTTTTCGGTCTCTGCATAATCCAATTTTAGTAGCCATGTCGTTAATGTTTTTTTACATTTTGATCTGCATAGGGTATATATTTAATATTTTATTAGCCTTGTTATAGACGTAGCTACTGACGAAAGGGAAACTACGTTGGGCCGAACGACAATTTGTGCGGATGGAGGGACAGACAGTATGTTTACGTTGTTGGGTGCCAAACTTGCATGGATTGTAGGGAGTCTGAGAGTGTGTGGTTCTAACCACACACTCTCAGACTCACTTAACTTTACTTAACTTTACTTGTTCTAACAAGGTTATGGATAAATAATTTGCGAACAGTGAGAACAGTACACGCTTCATAAAGATCGATGGTAGGAAAGCGGTAAGGTAACCGCCATCCAACCTTCAGGAGTGCCCTCTGCGCACGTTCCAGCTGCAGCATGTGAGTTTTTGCAGATCCGCCCCAAGTAGATATACATATTGTAGAAGCGATTGGCAGAGGGCGAGATATACAAGTCTTCGCACCGTTGTGTCTGCAGCGTGACGAAGGGACTTAAAGATGTAGATCAACCTACGCAGTCGCGAGGTGAGTGTGTTTATGTGCACAGAGAATGATAAGCAGTCGTCAATTTGTACACCGAGATATTTGACACAATTGATGCGAGAAAGGCAGCGGCAATTACAAGTCGTAAGGTGAGGTGATATACACGAGAAGAAGGAGGTTTCCCAGCGGCATTAAAAGAAAAGGTTAGGTAATTAGTTTTGTCAACATTTAAAGTAAGATGGTTTTGAGCCAACCAGTTGGTGACAAGGTTGAGTCCGGACTGTGCATGCTGGAACACCATCTCCCAGGAGTCTCCGTGGATAGTAAGGCAGTATCATCGGCATAGGTGAAGATGGATGCATTGGGAAGTGCTAGCCTGCAGAGCTCATTTTTATAAATGAGAAAATGGGTTGGGCCGATAATACTGCCCTGAGGGACCCCGTATGACATGGGGAGCTCGTCGCTCGTCCAATCACCGATTCTGGCGCATTGTCGTCTACCCGTGAGGTAACTCTCAAATAGAGCAAGTTGAATATCTCTTAAACCGATCCTTTCTAGTTTAGCTATAAGATTGGGGACAATTGACATTGCGCATCAACAACTTCGTCCACATCGATGTCAATGGGAAACGTGCCCAGACCGCTGGCAGCATTGCGATTCAACGTGATTCTCTGGCTGAAGAAAAGCCCAGCCCTCTGGTCACGCGAACAGTCGACTAACCGTTTAAACATAAATTATAACTGCCAATAAGGTTGTTATATTTGCGCCGTTTTAGAATTTCTGCACCAGCAACAGCCGCCCCAGCACAGCCTGCCTCAGAGAACATTGTCTCCATAAATTACGTCTGACTTTAAGATTTTGTAGCGCTGTACCTGTTCAGAAGATCACTATAGGATGCATACGTGCGAAAACAACGGTAATGCATGGCTTTCAAAAACCTTGTTTGAACCTTTTCAATTGCATCTGAATATTTACTGTAGAACGGACTCCACACCGCAATACTCTAACTGAGACCTGATTAACGTTTTAAAAAGGTATGAATATGTATATGGGCGTACGAATTGCCTGGATGATCTCATGACAAAACCGTACATACGGAAAGCATTATTAATAATTTTACCAATATGAGCGTCAAGGTGTATCTTGTCATCCAATAAATAATAAAATAATAAATGATAAAAATGTTTATTGCATCAACTTAAAAAAACTTATTCTAAAAATTACAATGGGGAGAATCCTTTTAAGCAAATAGTTTGCTTGTGTGAACTCCAAGATCACGAACCAGTGTTTCTCTTTTTTAAGTATATGCTGCTTAACGCGTATGGATATTCTACAATATTTAGACTTTTATTAAAACGGACGCAGCAACATTTGCATATGGTAAGTTAGAGTTTATTGTTTGAACAGTATGTAGTGAACCTAGCTATCTTCTTGTAAGAGAAGACAGTCACGAAAGTTGCCGACGGGCCTAAAAATTTTACTATTAGATCGTCTGCGTATAGTAATAATTTCGAATTTAGAAAACACGTATTGATGTCACTGATAAAAATTATAAACACAAGTGGCCCTAAAATGGAACTCTGAGGCACTCCGGATGTAACACTTAAAGTGCTGGAAATGAAACGTTTACCACCACTCTCTGAGTCCTATTCGATACGTAAGAAGAGAACCATCTCAAAAGGTCGCCACGAATACTATTGCATGCAATCTTGTTTAACAGGAGCTGATGGTCAACCTTGTCAAAGGCTTGCCAAAAATCAGTGTATGTCGCGTTCTCTTAAACACGTGAGTCCATGTTGTTAAATAGGTAGTTCACAAAAGTAACCAGGTTGGTTATGGTTGACCTGTTTTTGACGAATCCGTGTAGTTGGTGGATTATATTTTTGTGCAACAAAGGAAATATTTTATTATGGACTAGTCGCTCGAAAGCCTTTGACAATGCAGACTGACACTATAGCGCGATAATTCTCAACAACAGAGATAATTTTTGCCAGGTTCAGGAAAGCATTCCTGGGAAATAGAGAGATTAAATATGATTTGCAACGTATACAGATTTTATCAGGTGTCTGTTTAATAAAAAATACCGTAAGACCATCCGATCCTGTCCCTCTAGAAGGATCTTGAATTGACTTACTTAATACTACTTAGTCCTAATTATGTGCTGAAGTCTCACGTCGCGATCGTTCTTTATCTTCACGCTTTACCTCGCTCCACATCATTCCGTTGCTCGATGCTTCTGCCAACACAGTACGATGCCAGGTTTAACGGGGACGGTTACGCTTTCTTTTCCCTTAGAGATGTCAGTCTAAAGCTTGCTTGGGAATGTAATCGGACCCTTTCGGAGCGTGGGATCAAAGCATAAAGTCTTCTAGGATTGCTAACACGCGACAGAGTCATATAAAGCTGACCACGCGAAAAACAGCTAATACTTACATACACAACCACAACTTTCAGCGTCTGGCCTTGGGTACTTAGACCGCTCGGAATTTTGAACATAGTATGGGCAGTTTTGCCACCTGGCAACAAAGTGGCTGCTATGCCCTATGAAGCGACAGCAAGACTTGGCTTTGGCGGGAGATGTCCTTTGTGACTTTCCATGTTTCGCACCCCTAGTCTCTTTGGGTCCAATGCACGGATTGGTATTGGACCCAAAGATTTTGAGTTTAATCCTTAAGGTAAGTTTCCGTGATAGCCAAACAGGCACAGCTGCGCGAAGCTCGGGCTTTGCCAATTCGTGAATCAATGTCCTCTTCTCTACCCTACCTTTTTAGGGTTAATTGGTATTTTCAAAAAACGATCAGACACAATATTTCTTATAACTTCTGCCCGCGATTTCAGTAGCGTGGGCTTCAGTTTTTGGGTTGTCCCAGAATTACTAACAGTAAAAATCTGGAAAATAAGTGGTGGATATGCCTGTTGAAGCGGCTGCAAGCGCAATTTTACTTAGGCTTCGTACCTTTGCCAAAATTACTGTGGTAATAAAAGTCTTTCCTGTTTCAACGGGACCATCTAAAAAACAGCATTTCTCCCAAAGCACTGTCTACGCTGCGACACACACGATCGAATATTAAACGTTGTTCTTCAGTTTTTTATTTAGCGATAGGCTTGCGCTTGACCACTATCTCTTTTCTTTTTCTTTTTTTATTGTTGACAGGCTTATTTATTTATTTATTTATATATGCTTTATTGTAGGTACACCAAGTTAAAACAAAGAAAATGAAACTTAAAACTAAAATACATACAACGGGTGGCCTTATCGCATACCGCGATCTCTTCCAGGCAACCTGGAATGGACAGTGATAGCCTGGACATGAAATGGGGTTGACATTGGTGTAACACATAACAATACGAATATTTACTTTAAACACAATAATATTATTATAGATACACAAATATATACATATGTTCTATAATAGATACATAAATACATACATATTCAATAAATATATAGGCAATGAAAGTAAATGTTGACTAACGACAATCACAGTGACAGGTAATGTTCTTTTACGAGTCTTTTAAATACAAGCAAAGACTGGGCGCGTTTTATTGGGTCGGGCAATGCATTCCACAGACGAGCAGCTTGGACAGTAAAAGCTTTATCCAAGAAAGTAGTGGAATGTATTGGCATTTTAAGTCACAAGTTATCCGATGACCTAAGTGATATCGTGTGGGAATCGCAGATAAACTGAAAACGATCCTTGAGGTAAAAAGGAGTGGAAGGACTAAAGAGCAGATTATACAGAAGAGAAAGAATATGAGCATTCCGGCTAAGGTGAATTGGCAACCAGTTGAGCTTTACACGGAAATCGGAAACATGGTCATATTTGCGCAAACCGAATATGAACCTTATACAAAAATTTTGAAGGCGCTCAAGTTTATCGAGTTGTTCTTGAGTAAGGTCAAGATAGCTGGCATCAGCATAATCAAGGATGGTAAGTAGAAGAGATTGTGCAAGCGCAATCTTGGTGGCAGTCGGAAGAAAATTACGCAGTCTCCTCAAAGTTGCAGCAGATGCAAATAACTGAATTGTCAAAACGAACTTGGGGAAGAGACGTCAAGTCGATCCTAGAAACCATTCTCGAACTGCCCACTACTATAACCTGTGTCTTGATAGGGTTGACCATAAGCCCGTACCGCTTGCTCCAATCGCAAATGCGAGCCAGATCCAGATTGATTGCAACGATAGCCTCAGACAGATTTCCGAGAGGAGCTCGCGAATAAATTTGTAGATCGTCTGCATATAGATAGTAGGATGAAATGAGTTCATTGGAGATTGAGTTTATAAAAACTGCGGATAAAACGCCACCCTGTGGTACCCCGGCAGATGTACTACACCAGGATGATAAGTTATCTCCGATGCAAATACGTTGCCGGCGGCCGAACAGGTAACTTCGAAACCAGTCAACAATGCTAAGACCGTCAGATTACTGCTTTCCATGGCTGATCTGATATCTGCCGTGATATTGAGTAGAGCAGTGGAGGTGCTGTGACCAGGACGAAAGCCAGACTGGAAGGCCTTGAGGAGATTATTTTTGGAAAGGAAACTGCTAATTTGATTATGAATTAACCGTTCTAGGACTTTGGACAGGAATGGTTAGACGGATATTGGACGGTATTCAGAATAGGATGTAGGATTGGACTTTTTGGGTAAAGGAAAAATTTGCGCATCTTTCCATGAACCTAGGCAGACACCGCTAGACGCAGAAAAGTTAAGGATGTGGCAAATGACAGGAAGGATAACATCCAGCACCGGGAGTAACATTTTGCGGCTGATACAGTCACATCCTACTGCATTGGAGGTAATCTTGTATAAAACGCACACTATGCAGGCTGGCATATTATAAGTTGGGGGATTACATCACTGATAAAAATGCTTGGCTAAATGCTATTCCTGCTCAACATCCACTAGGGCGCAAAAACAAGTGATATGCAGAATATTATTGTTTTGAAGTATTGTTGGAACTGCTGTAGACTGAATGAATATATTTGTATTGTATAAACTCAATTTCCTTAGTATTGTATAACTGCACGGCACGTGTGTGAGTACTATGTACCCAACTGTAAATCTACTGTACCTGTGTGTCGTTCGTTGACTTGTGTGTGCCCTGGCAGTTGTGTGTTATGCTCTCTCAAATGTCTCTCTGATGGTGGCGCGTGTGTTGGATCGTCCGGTTCCCTTCATTATGGTTGAGCTGGGTGGTGCCATTCATGCGTCATGTTCGTGAACGGACGCAGTCAGTTGGGAGTGGTCATAACTTAACTGCTTTGGATGTTAATGCTTTTCTAGCATCTATTATATAACTGCACAGTACATGTGTGAGTACTTTTATTACTTTATGCCTGTACGTAGTATAGTGTGTAGTGCTATTCTGGGTGCATTTTCCTCACATATGTGAATTTATTAATGTATGTACTTATGTAACTAAATATTGTAAAAAAACATTTTCTTTAAAAGAGTAAGTATGGAGTTTCTTGTGCATTCTTCTCCATAACAAGCTACTTTCCGAATGCACGGTAGAATCAACTTTTATATTTTGTAAATTTTAATGTACCTAACGTTCAATAGTGCCGCTTGGTGGCCTACTTGAAATAAATATATTTGTCTTTGTCTTTTGTCTTTGAAATCGATAGTATGCTCTTCTTAACATCACATGCGGAGAATTGACTAAAAACAAATTCTCCATTTGTTTTCAACTGGGAGTCGGAAGAGATGAAAGATAATTCAATGTAATGTGATAATAGTTTTCCTCATAGATCTTTCATGTACAGACAGCGAACACTTACATTTTTATTATATGTATTGATTGATGATAAGAGATAGGATCCTATGTATGATCCTAGATATATGATTGTGAAATACCCCCCTATGATATTGTGGTCATGACAAGTGTATGACTGATCAGCCGCCACAGATCTCCGAAAATATCTGCCAAACGAACAGTACAATGTTTCAATCATCGGTTCCGGGATGGAATCGAGCGGTTGTGAATGGCTATTCAACGCTGAACCGTGTTCTGTGATTATGTAAGGTAAAGGTATCTACTTTCAAAAACATTTAATAAATAATTACTGATAATCTTATTCCTTTGCCGTCTCTTATTTATATGCCTTCGCTTCACTGAAATCGTAGATTTGGCGCAGTGCTCAATAATTCAACACGACTTATCCCGAATAACGAGAAGTGAACTTTATGGCCAACTAACTGCCGCCTCCAGGCTCCGCCCGCGTTGTATTTGTACTTCTCCCAATATCTTTATAATTTATAGCCTACTAGCCTCTCCTCGCGGCTTCGCCCGCGTTCAAAGTTCAAAAAGAAAATATTCCGATCGCCACCAAACTTTACAGGATCGTCCGCTGGGTCAATCTAAAGATTGCCTGATTATTTCATTAAAATCGGTCCAGCCGTTTCGGAGTCTATAAGGAACATACATACATACTTTCTCTTTTATATATATATTTAGATAAAAGAAGATAGATAGATATATAGAAGAAGATAGATAGATAGATGTGTTAATCTGATGTATAAGCTATATTTCTAACTAGCTGTTCCCCGCGGCTTCGCTCCCGTGGACCACCCCACAGGACCCGATTTCGGGATTTTGAAATAGCCTATGTCACTCAGGAATAATGTAGCTTTCTAATGGTGAAATATTTTTTTAAATCGTTCCATTAGTTTCGGAGCCTATTCGGTACAAACAAACAAACAAAAAAATCTTTCATCTTTATAATGTTGGTATAGATGTAAATCGATTCAGTAGTTTTAGCGTGAACGAGTAAAAACCATCCATCCATCCTTACAAACTTTCACGTTTGTAAAGTAGGATAAAAATCTGCCGTCAATAATGAGTCATTTGGTGTAGCGATGTTATTTATTGTTTGAAACCGAAGATCTTCACATTTTTCTTGTTTACTTATTTATTATAATCAAGAACACATGTTACAATTTCTTTTTTATTTAGTTGTCAAGTCCCACTTTAAGAATTTCGCCTGTATCATGGGTGCATTTACAAACATTTTAACTCACACAAACCGCCAGATCCCGAACAACTACCTGTAGGCCATACAAATATTTGATCCGTGCCGGAAGCGAACCCGTGACACGCAGCGGAGCAGCCGATCACTCAACCACTTCGCCAAACGTGTCGTCACACGACATACACATTTGTATCCTCAGAGCTGGTTTTACAAAGACAGTAAAGTTAAATTAACTTAGACCCGTTAACTAGCATTTAACTTATAAATTCCTATCGATGTCGTCCGAAGCTTCCGCCGAGCGAGCGATCGTCCAATTTTATTTGTTTGTAAGTCCGTTTTCGGTGTAATCTCAGAAATAGCGGAAGTTCGCACACCATACCTGTCCCGATAACAAATAGGGTTGAGGGTATTCATCCCCTATTAGGGGCACAGAACCGGTGCGGCTAACTGCCTAGGGTGACAAGGGTTGTAATAATTCTATGCTGTTTAGGGTTCTGTAAATTTTGACAGGTGATAAAAGAAAAGGTCTTCAATGAGCGCAAGAAAATTATTTTGAATTGCAAGCTTTGACAGCACAAATGGTGTCAATTTTAATCCCGGATTCGAAACCAGGTGATCCTGCAGAGAACCAAAGTTGTTGACTTAGCTCATCGAATAAGCAAGCTGGAGTGGAAATGGGTGGGCGGTATTAGCCGTAGAACCGATGACCGTTGGGCTAGGCGTGTTCTTGAGTAGAGACCGTGAACTGGTAAGCGTAAGGTAGGCCACACTCAGGCTAGTTAGAGCGACGATCTTCGCAGCGTGGCTGGTAACAGCTAGATGAGAGTATGTTACAAATAAATACAACCAACTGCCAAATAAAAACATTACAAAGTGAAACATAACAAAGTGAAGGAACAGCTTTCAAATATAAAAGAATCATCATAAAAAAAAATACTACCGACTTCCAAAAAAGAAAACTACAAAGTGAAAAATAACTTTATTTTTGGAAGTCGGTATCTTTCGTAGGTACCATTTTTTTTGCGTTATGGACACCGACTTCCAAAAATAAAGTTATTTTTCACTTTGTAGTTTTCTTATTTGGAAGTCGATAGTATTTTTTTGTAATTTATTTTTTTATTTTTCTCTTTTTAGTTGTACCTACCTAATAGGCAAGTTGTTTAGTAAGTTTCCTATAACGCCAGAATGGATTACCCGAATATCATGAAACTTGAACAAAATCGGTCAAATGAGAGATCTACTTACCCCTTAAGAGCTTCCTGGCGTGATGTTATGTTATGAAATGGTATAAACAATAAACAGACATGTGATTGAAGCAGTCCCGAGAGATTTACCGTTATTTATTGAAGAGTTCTGTTGTATATCTTCAATATTCTTCATCAGATCTTCACCAAATTAAAATGGGACCAATATCGAAACATATTCTTTCAAACAAAAAAAAAATTTCAAAATCGGTCCACAATTGACGGAGATAACGGTGAACATACATAAAAAAAAAACATACAAGAAGTCGAACATAGAACCTAGGTAGGTACAACTAAAAAGTGAAAAATAAAAAAACTTTTTTACAAAAAAATAGTACCGACTTCCAAATAAGAAAACTACAAAGTGAAAAATAACTTTACTTTTGGAAGTCGGTGTCCATAACGCAAAAAAAAATGGTATTACGAAAGACACCGACTTCCAAAAATAAAGTTATTTTTCACTTTGTAGTTTTCTTATTTGGAAGTCGGTACTATTTTTTTGTAAAAAAGTTGTTTTATTGTAAACTAGCTGACCCGGCAAACTTTGTTTTGCCATAAAAACACCAAACATTCACCTACCCTACACCTATCCTACACCTACCCTACACCTACCCTACACCTACCCTACACCTACCCTACACCTACCCTACACCTACCCTACACCTACCCTACACCTACCCTACACCTACCCTACACCTACCCTACACCTACCCTACACCTACCCTACACCTACCCTACACCTACCCTACACCTACCCTACACCTACCCTACACCTACCCTACACCTACCCTACACCTACCCTACACCTACCCTACACCTACCCTACACCTACCCTACACCTACCCTACACCTACCCTACACCTACCCTACACCTACCCTACACCTACCCTACACCTACCCTACACCTACCCTACACCTACCCTACACCTACCCTACACCTACCCTACACCTACCCTACACCTACCCTACACCTACCCTACACCTACCCTACACCTACCCTACACCTACCCTACACCTACCCTACACCTACCCTACACCTACCCTACACCTACCCTACACCTACCCTACACCTACCCTACACCTACCCTACACCTACCCTACACCTACCCTACACCTACCCTACACCTACCCTACACCTACCCTACACCTACCCTACACCTACCCTACACCTACCCTACACCTACCCTACACCTACCCTACACCTACCCTACCCTTTTTTCCCCATTTTTTTTGTTTTTAAACCTTCCCTGTATTCTGTCGACCAAAACAAAAAAAGAATTATGCAAATCGGTTCAGCTGTTCTCGAGTTTTAATCAGACTAACGAACAACAATTCATTTTTATTTATATAGATAGATAACACCGAAAGAGCTCCGCAAACTACAAACGTTTTAATGTGCGCTCTGATTAGAGTTCCGACCAATATATCGGCCGACAAAAAGTCTGTAGTTTGCAAGTCTCTAACAGCTACAATTAATAAATGGCGTCTAACAAAATGTTTTACTAGGCAGAAGTGAGTGGAAGCGCCGGGACGCCCTGCAGAGACATACGCGTATCTTATAGCGTGCAGTAACGCAACATGAACGCAACGCAAACGAAGCAAAAGGGTCAGCTCACACAGAGACACTGCTCACACTTTTTAAGATCGATCGATCTCTTTTTCACTGAAATGTTAACATTTTATTTGCGGCGATTCCGTCATCTGTTAGCGACACCTAAACTATTAAAACGACTTGTAAAATCTCCGTTTAGGTTGTTCATCAACAGCTAAATAACGACTGTTAGCGGTAGGTTGTTCATCAACAGCTATATAGCGACTTTTAGCGGTAGGTCTTTCATCAGCAGCTAAATAGCGACTGTTAACGGTAGGTTTTTCATCAGCAGCTAAATAGCGACGGTTAGCGGTGTTCATCAGCAACAAAGTAGCTACTCTATGCCTTCGAACTATAAACTAGGCTGATCAACATTAAAAAACATTAAATCAATTGAAATATTTGGTTCATTTAATTAAAAATTACAGTCTTAGCCACCACGTGCCACTCCGTATCCTCAGGTATTCGGGCATAGTCTCTGTAGGCCCCACCGCGGCCACAGCCGGGCAGCGGTCGTACAGCACTTGATCGGCCAGCGCGCGCAGCTCCTTGGCCTCAAGCTTGGCTAGGCGCGCCAGCACGGTGTCCAGTGGCTCGCGCGTGCACGTGTACAGCATCTGCCGGGCCAGCCCGTGCGCGCAACTCACCACGCTCGCGTACTCCCGCGCCAGGCTCAGTTTGGCAAGGTTACGGCCCCTCGCCACGTCCGTAGCTGTCAACACAGTACACAATTCGTTCCATTGTTCCTGAAGTACGGTCACTACCTCATCTAGCTTCCACTTGTCTGCCACGAAGTACACGCCCCACAGCCCGATGTCGCGGTACGCTACGTAGAAGGGCTCGTAGCGCTCGCACAATTTGTCGAGCGCCACCCAGCGCGCCACCGGCGGCGCCTGCTGACGGCCGCGTCCCTGGCTGCGGTCCCACGAGCCCACAATGTGCTTCAGCACCACCATCTTGTAGTAGTCCTCGCTGGAGTACCCCGGCGCTTCGAACGCGATCGCTGCATGGCAGAATGGCATAGAATCGTCGCGGTACACCACTTGCGAGCCGGTGAATCGGTTGGGCCCCTGCTCCGGTGTACCGGCCGGCAACTGCAGTATGGTCCCGAATGTTTGTCCAGCAGCACGAGTCATTATTTTGTGGTTTAGGTTCCCTGCACTAGCCAAACATATTCTATAAGGTATGTAATTTTCGCACATGAAGGTCGATGCGATATCAGCATTAAATCGGCCTAAATTTTTAGAAGAACCAATAACGCGCTGGGCAAGCGGTGTGCCCTGGAAAGCTGTTGCATTCAGGTAATCGAAAAGCACTAGCTTTGGGTCTGCGTCGGTGTCAACAAGCTCGCGGCAGATGTTGTCTCGCTCCCGCTCTATCTTGCAGTCGTCCATGTCCAGCTCCGCGATCACCTTGTATAGTATGTCCACGGCGCCGAGCGCGTGTTCGGTCGGCACCACAACTGAGAATATCTGCTCTTCCCTCGAAGTGTGCACTGTCATCTTACCATTCATATCGATCAATGCTGTTCTCAGTTGGTCCTCCGACATGCTTCTGCTGCCCTTGTCAGCCAAGTGCTCGATGAAGTGCGTGAGGCCGTTGGTGCAGGCGGTCTCGTAGCGTGGCCCGGCTGCCACGGCCACCGTCACGCACGCCAGCGGCGCGTCCATGTAATGCGTGGCAACCTTCACGTCGTTGTTGAGAGTCGTCAGTGACATGATCTCGGGCGTCACCATCGGTACCACGCAACTGCCATGCCTGACACAGATCCCACTGAGTCTTATAGAAATTGATTTTAATATAGTTTTAAACATTATTGTGAAATAAAATTAGGTATAAGTAAGTACAGAGTAAACGTCATATGTGCGTTAATTTACTGACAATGTCAAAGTTTCTTATAAGCAAGAAGGTTTATGAAATAAGTTGGGATTAAACACTGTAAAATAGGTTGTGATGACAAATCGACACACTAGCTATCTCATCGCTATCTTTAATAGGTCTCTTACACTCATACGTCAGTTTCTACATGTAGTCAGTTTCCCACTCAGAGCAATGAGGTTTCCCAACTCAACTCATGCCGTATTTCGTCTCTTTCTCAACTCGTCCGACGCTTATGTACAATTTAGCACAAATACGGCTTGATACAAGTTGGGAAACTGACTACATGTACAAAGTGACGTATTAGTGAAAATTACCTATTAAGGGTAGCGACGAAATAGCTAGTGTGACGAGTTGTCATCACAACCATTTTATCGTAGCAGTATAAGTAGCAGTACGAAGGACAAAAGGAAACTTTAGGAGGTATAGTTTAGTAAAGGTCCTGTAACTGAGTCCATATTACACCTGCAATATTTTGTTATTCTTGATAGTCTCGCGCTTGACCACTTTCTCACCTGATGGTAAGCGATGATGTGGTCGACGATGCAGCACGCTTACCTAGAAGAAACCTATTCACTCTTGACATAAAAACTCCCAAGTTACGCAGATATTTCCCGAAAGCATGTACTTATTACAAGTTTTTGCCGGTACTATAACATCGACGGCGTATCCTGCTGTCTTATCATTGAACAGGATTAGAGAAATTCAATCAGTACGGTAATCTATCTTTATATGTTTATAAAAATCATTTGCCGTGCATTAGACTCGCAAAAACACGAAAATTACTCAACTGTACTGTTTTTTTTATTATTATCAGGATAAGGTTTGTATGAAACAATTTTTTTTTTTGTGAAATCCACAGAAAATTTAATTCCACACACGAAATGTACGTAATTAACCGAAATAATAGGTGGTGAGACATTTCCAACTGAGAAGTTGTTGATTCAATAAAACAAACAAGTTAATACCAGCTTGTGTCTATCCACTGCAAGAAACAGCCTTTTCTCATACAGAGATGGCATAGCATGAGCATTAATCAGCACTCTTGCCTTAGGTGGGAGCTGTATGGGCTGGGTCAAGGTGTAAGTGTCAGGCAAATAATACCTGGATGAATTTGGGGGACGCCTTTGCCCCACAGAGGGACAGTGCAAGCTAACATTCTATTTTAAGTTTATACCTACTCCTTTTCGAGCATCTTGTAATAATCAGCTGACGAAGATAACCTCCACAGGAGGGGATTCTCAGATGGTTCCGATATCCAGTGCTTGTGCGGTGTATCTGCACTGTTGCTGAGAGATACTTGTTCAACGCACGGGCTACCGGGCCGCTGATCCAGTATATTTGGGAAGCCATGGTGGAGCGTTTGAATCTGTCCTTGCAGGCAGTCTCCAAATGGGGCGATGCCAAACTGGTCAGGTTTAATGCTGCTAAAACCCAGTCGAGTCTTTTGCCCGCTTTAAAGAGCTAATTTCACTCAGCTCCAACTTTTTGTGATGTGACCGTGCCAATAACGGACCATCTTGAGATTCTTGGCGTTACGTTGACATCGACTCTCAATTTTGGTCCATACAGTGAGGCAAAGTCTCAGCTGGCTACCAAAATGTTGAGCATCCTTGCAAAGATGAGAGGGTACTTCACGCCGGAACAGCTGCTCAATTTGTATAAAGCGCAAGTTCAATCATGCATGTAGTACTGTTTTTATCTCTGGGACGGTTCTGCCAAATACCAGCTTGATGTACTAGAGTCGATCGAAAAGGGGCCAAGAGGCTCATCGGCAATGAGACACAGGTCAAGTCAAAGCTCCAGAGCCTTGAATATATTTTCGGTCACATTTGGGGGAGTATGCGATAGAATTGCATGATCTAATTCCACCTAGCCCGTTTCATCATCGGACTAACAGACGTACGGTGATGCGCCATAGGTACATGGTGGACATCCCACTATGGGTGGGATGTCCACCATGTACCGTCCACACGAACACTGGGACTTCATAGGAAATGGACGAAATATTCTCTGTTTAATGCTGTCCACACGAACGCTGGGACTTCATAGGAGGTGGACGAAATATTGTCTACTCAATGCTGTCCACATGAACACTGAGACTTCATAGGAAATGGATGAAATATTCTCTGCTCAATGCTGTCCACACGGATGCTGGGACTTCATAGGAGGTGGACGAAATATTCTCTTCTCAATGCTATCCACACGGATGCTGGTACTTCATAGGAAATCGACGAAACATTCGCTGCTTAATGCTGTCCACACGAACGCTGGGACTTCGTAGGAAATGGATAAAATATTCTCTGCTTAGTGCTGACCACACGAACGCTGGGACTTCATAGGAAGATTGGTACTAACTATTCAAAAATTATATTAAGAAAACGAAATATTTATGTAAGACGTTTTTAGGGTTCCGTAGCAAATTAACAAAGGTACTCTTACCTATAGTTTCACCATGACCGTCTGTCTGTGTTTTAACTCAGTGACTAAGGGTTCTAAAAAGATGTAATTTGGACAATTATAGATATTAAGGGTGCCCACAAAGTTGTGAAATAAAAAATTGAAAAACCCCTTTGTGCGTATAGCATGGAAAAGTGAATGAAACAAATAAAAGACTGCCTCACTCACTCAGAATGATAATCTTCATTTTCACAATCACACCACGAAGTGGTAATATAAAAGAAATGAAAACTAGATATAGAAGGTGCATGAAGGTTATTACAAATTGAATGATAAGGGCGGTAGATAATTTACAATAACATAAAATCGCATCAGTAAACATTTAGTAAAACTTACAACTGCATTGTAACTATGGAAAGACATTGAAAAATTTAATATGAAGAATCGAAAACCCAACTGCTTAAGAAGCGAACTAAAAAGATGTAAACAAGAAGAAAATAATGCTCTGCAGTTGGAGGATTCGCGAGCTGGCTGACTAAAACCTTATGTATACTCCGACTACATAAAACAAGTGATACCCCACTCGATTGGTTTGAAACAAAACACTGAGATCCCCCAATATGGGGCCCAAAACTCGACCATGTGTGTTTTTTATATTACGTCACTTATCTAAGAACACCTTGGCGGTTAAGACGTATCTAACGATGTCTTAATTATATATCCGTCTGGTGGTTTAAAAGATAGGTAATAAGCGAGAATGCTTGTTAACCAAATTTAAATTGATATATTTCTTAAACCATTGCTTTAAATGAAAAATGGTGAAAGGAACCTAAAGATGATTTAAATACCTATTGAACGATACCGCAATCGACATTGTTCGCCGTTTATTTTTCTTTTTAACCGACTTACCAAAAAGGAGGAGGTTCTATGTTCGACATTATGTGTGCTTTTTTTTATTGTGTATGTTCACCGATATCTCCGTCAATTGTGGACCCATTTTGAAAATTATTTTTTTGTTTGAGACAGTATGTTCCGAAATTGGTCCAATTTTAATTTGATGAAGAACTTCGGAGATACAACAGAACTCTTCAATAAATAACGGCAATCTCTAGTGATTGCTGCAATCGCATGTCTGTTCATTGTTTAAACCATTTCATAACATAACATCACGCCAATACGTTCTTAAGGGGTACGCAGATCTCTGAGACCAAAGACCTTATACTATAAAGAAATACGTATAAGGACTTTGGTTAAGACGATTCGATTGTCGTAAGAAACATCAAAATCGGCCCACGTTTTTGGTATGGTATACATAGACTGAAAAACACGTTACCCTCCTTCGGCAGTCGGGTAAAAATTATCATTTGCGGTGAAAACTACATAACTTAACGTTTTCCTTTGCACGGTTGGTGGAATAGGATAGATCGAGAACAGACAAAAAATGGACTCGAAATTGAATTCGCAAATTTTTCGTCATGGGTGTAATTTTCATGGTGATTGAGACGGAACCTATTCTGTGCATTACCCAACAAGCACTTGGCCGGTTTTCATTCAATATAACTACATGCCGCTCATAAAAAATTTATGAGTAGCGGTAGCTACATGTAACTGCACATTGGCAAGTAAGCTTCAAATCGTTACAAATATTTTGAGCATTGCAGCATTGTGCGTAACGGGTGAATTAAATATCATGATCCTGTGTACCTTGTGCCTGATAGCGGCGCTGCTGACGCGGCTGCTCGACGCCAAGTCTGTCGCCAGAGATAATTATAACGATCGAAACAGATACGATTACGTAGTTCCCCTGATTAAAGAGTACGGCCACTGCACCGGCACGCTCATCTCGCCCAACTGGGTGCTGACATCAGCGCACTGCCTCGCCGGCAACACCACAGTGCAGTTCGACGATTTTGACCTAGCGTACAACCAGACTCAGCACACGCGGCCGGGCCAGCTTACGGAACGACCGCCAACCTCCATGGCCGTAGGGCCCGACCTCGGCTTAATCTTTGTCAACGCAATATCCATGAAAGATTACGGGCTGTTGTCGGCCGTGGACTACAAGGCGATAGCAGGTCACGTCATCCAGTACGTCGGCTTTAAACCTATAAAAACAAATACCTCCGTAATTTTTGGACACGTGATGGTCGGGGAAGGTGTCGTGAGCCCGTGCAACGCAGACAAGAACAGCAAGCCGTACGCGCCCGTGCCGCGGCTGTGCGTGGCGATCAAGTGCTCGGAGCGGGCGCGGCACACCCGCGCGGGCGACCCCGGCAGCCCGCTGTTCCACGCCGGCAAGCTGGTGGGCGTACACGTGGGTGACGCGGACAGTAAGCGCGCACCCATCCGCTCCTACACGCCCGTCAGCCCCTACCTGTCGTGGATACATCAAATCGTCGCTAAACCAGAGTTCCTCGTCAGGGCGGCCGACGTTTACATGCCGGTCCAAAATGGGCATCGTAAATTTGATGGAGGGGCCGTTCAAAATTATTTTCAAGGCTTAACAGCCCGTCTAGCAACTTATGGAGGGGAGATGTTACAAAAAGTAAAACAAGTTATTAGTTAGAGTGAAGAAGTGCGCCTGTGACTACCTGGTGAAGCGCGCAGCACGAGGCGGTGTCTAGGACGGCGGAAGCGTCAGCGTCGAGGTGTTGAGGAAGTTCCGTAAGGAACAGTAGACCAATAATTAGTGATACATCCAGTTTTTGTAAAATAATTAATTAGCTTAATTAAAATAGGTAGATAGGATCTCAATTAAAAAAAAAATTTGCAAGGAAATTGTTGGCCGATTCTTCATCACATCATAATTTAAGTTCTTAACTTCGTCGTTTATGAACGATTTTCATTTTTTTTTTTGTTGGAGATATCCCAAGGGTGGTACCAGGATGGCATCCCAGAAGATTCAAAGGAACTCCTCAAATGTTATAGGCATAGGTACTATAAGGGTCAAAAGTGCAATCACACTCTACCAAAACAGAAAAGGCATTTTTTTTGTAGGCAGCAGAATTTCAACTTTTCGCGGTTAGTAGGAATAATCTATACTTTAATTTCTATACAAAATATTAAATCAGTTGTGGATAATTTAAATTCTTCTACAAAAACTAGCCATTTGAGTTTTGGGAGAGTATGACTGCACTTTTGACCCTTGACTACTGTACTGTTGTACATACAGCTATTTTGGTATTTTTATCAAAAATACAATCATTTACACTCAAAAAGTGTCATTTGGTGAAATGGAACTGATGAAGAAGACCACAGATGGCCACTGGAACTCCTTAATGCTAAGTATGTCACGGGTATAATATATATCGAATAGCTAACCGACTATGATGAAACAAATACTTACAAATAAATGGTACTGATGAAAATGTTAACATATAGACTATAAATTATTTTCATGGTATTTGGTGGTACCTAGCAACCAAAACTAAAAAGAGAAAAATAAAAAAACACTACAAAACGAAAAATAACTTTCTTTTCCGAAGTCGGTGTCGAAAAACGTAAAACAATAGGTACCAAAGATACCGAGTTCGGACAAGAAAGTTATTTTTCGCGTTGTAGTCTTTTTAATCTACTTTCCATAAGGAGTAGGTTCTATGTTCGGCTGTATGTATTTTTTATGTATGTTCAAACATAACTCCCGTCTATTTTTGACCTATTTTGAAAATTCTTTTCTTGTTTGAAAGGGTATACTCGCGAGGTAGTCCCATTGTCACAAAGACAGGATCTGATGAGAGATCCCATGGAAATCGACGGAAATCCTCCTCAAATTTTATAGGCATACAAGAACATAGCAATAATTTGCATTCAGAAAGTGTCATTTGGTGAAGTGTATATGATATCTCGAATAGTTAAATGACTGTGATAAAGCAAATCTAATGAAAATGGTACCATCGAATTGACCTGTTGATGAAGCTGGAAGGTAGGCACCGGAACTCCGTATTAAAACAATGTATCTCAGTCGTGTTGCCTGTTAGAATTGTTATGAAAAGCCCTTTGGCTATAATAAATGATTTCCATGGTTATTTAAAGAACTAAAACTAACAAGCAAAATAAAAAATTTATCGACTACCAAATAAGTAACTACGAAGTGAATTTTTTTTTTATTTGTAGAAGTCGGTGTCATTAGTTGGTTCCATTTTTTTGCGTTATGGACACCGACTTCCATAAATCACTTTGTAGTTTCATAGTTGGAAGTCGGCAGCATATTTTTTCTTAAAGGTTTTTTTAATTTTTCTATCTTTGTAAGGTATTTTTTTATTTTATTTGCTATAAGGTACATCAACAGAGCGAAAAATAACTTTCTTTTCGGAAGTCGGTGTCAAAAACAAAAAAAAAATGGTACCAAAGGCACCGACTACCGAAAAGAAAGTTATTTTCGCTTTGTAGTGTTTTGTTTTTGAAGTCGGTTGATTTTTTTATGTTGAATAGTTTTTTTTTAGATATGGTTTATTTATTACAAGGGAAAATCTTCAAAAGGCTTAAGACTTTGGG
The DNA here is from genome assembly GCA_948252205.1 of Orthosia incerta. Classification (NCBI taxonomy): domain Eukaryota; kingdom Metazoa; phylum Arthropoda; class Insecta; order Lepidoptera; family Noctuidae; genus Orthosia; species Orthosia incerta. Next base: position 68,199,053 of record OX411741.1, read on the forward strand.
GTGTTGACAAGGGAGTGTAGGTGATCTTGTGACCACTGGGGTGGTTCAAGGCGCTAAGTTCCTTGGAGCCTGTGCCCTCTTAAAATACCACCTCGCGTGCACCGCGCAGCTAACTACCTCAGTCACTGCCTACAAAATTGATAGGCCGGTATAATTTTCTTACGGCAATTCGGCTTTTAGCGTGGATGATATTGCAGTTTCATCAATGCTGCATTGTGTTTTCTCAACCGTTCACTTCGTAATATCGTATGCGATCGCAAAATGGCGCTTTAGACTTTGCTTTGAAGCTTTGTCGCGTTTCAGACACTTTAGAGAGTACACCTCACGTACCATCCTAGCTTCTGTGTCGTCCGGCGCACCCTGGGTAACCGACTTCTGTTGATTGGCTAATTCTTTTACCACTGAAACGGGTAGGTAAATGGAAATCGGCAGAGTTTTGTCTAGATTTTGTATTCACAACCGAAAGGGCAAATAAATGGCTGGCAATGGCTTATATTGACTGGACGGGAGGCATCAATTTGGCGCGGCTGGCTTTACCGAACTTGGCGACAAAGCCAGGCAAACGTCACATCCATTACACCACGATGACGATGGCGTAGATATTAAATATTTGATAATACTGACTATAAACTTGATAATATTTTATATTTAGTATTTTATATTTAGCGCTTTTTATGTTTGTTACTTATTGTTTTATTCAAACTTGCACCAAGTGCAACCCCATGTCGTGTCCAGGCTATCTCTCTCCATTCTGGGTTGCCTGGAAGAGATCGTAGAACGCGATAAGGTCGCCTGTTGTATGTTTGTTTTAATTTTAAGGTTACCGTATGTATTATTGTTTTTGTCTTAGTGTACAATAAAGTGTATATAAATAAATAAATAAAATAATATATAGAGATGTTTGAAGCTGTTAAAAGACCACTAGAATGGTCACAGAAAGAGGATTAGAATATTTGCAATAAGCTTGGTGAACACCTACCTACTATTGGTTATGCTCTGACCACAAGACATCTTCTACGATACCCACGTTAAGGTACGAGTGCAGCCTATGCTTTATCGGAAAATTCTCTAGTTCGGAATATCTAACGGGATGATATGATGCATTTCTTCAGCATGCTCGTCTCCTTCATGTACCTAAAGTTGAAACTAATTACAGACAGAATTCGTACCTACATGATAAGAGTTTGTCGTACGTTTAATGCGGTTTTTCGGGATGTTGATCTGGACTTGTTCGATACTAAGATTAAAAACCTAAAAACTATGTTGAGTAAGCGTTTCTTTCATATGTAGAAACATTTGATCTTTTTTTTTGTATTTTTTGGGCGTTGAGTATCTTTTTTTTATGCTCTCGCTGATGTGTAGTTTATGGTAACTTTTATATGAGTGGAAACTTTTAATTGGCCTTTTCTTGTATGTTGTTTCTGCTCTTTGATGTATTAGCTGTAAGTTTTCCTAAGATTAATAAAATAAAAATAAATAAAATATTTAGAAAAAGAATATCCCGGTACCATAAAATCGTTACTATTAAAATTAGTAAGTCAGGTCGATGTTGCGAGAAAACCTAACGGGTGGAAGGTTTCAGTAGAATGTCTCATAATGATATACTCGTTACTATACGTGTGTCTGCGGCAGTCGCAATGTTTCTGATTGTATGATTGCGGTGCACAGATGCGATGACTACATAGAGATGCAACCTGTGCACGCTGAGCTCGGACGCACGCTGATCACTGAGGCACGCCAAGCACACACGCAAAGCACGCACGCCACCCACCTCCCTCACCATCATCATCATAATTTCAGCCGAAAGAACACACGCCTCACCCCAACGTCGCCACATCGACCGATTCTGTGCGTCTTTCATTTTTTTTGTTGTCGGTAGACTCGCACTTGACCAGTATCTCGCCTGGTGGTAAGCAATGAAGTAGTCGACGGTAAAGCACGCTTACATAAAAGTAACCTTTCACCCTTGACTTAAAGACCATCCATCAGATTGCCGCAACCTTAACCAGGTCATCGGTCCACCTAGTGGGAGGCCTTCCAACGCAAAACTACCTTCACAACACGGTTAGGTACTATTTGCCCCACTCACATCATTAGGGACAGTGTACTGTTCTGCTGTAACTAAGATGTGAATGTGGCTAAGAGTCATCGAACAATGTTGATGGCTTCTTTGATTTTCTTGGAACGTGTTGAAACGATATTGGCGTAAAAATAATTCAATTTAACGTTTATTGTTACAACTTTACGATCAACCTTTTTATGACTGCTGCGCTCGACAAATTCAATCAGCCACACAACTCCCGCATCTCGTAGATATTTGATAACAATAGCTTACAAGATAGTCTGGCTAGCAGTGAGATTGATAAAAACGTAAATTATAGGTATACTTCTGCTGCTACATGGCCGTAGTACATAATTACCTCAATGTGCACGGCTCATATAGTTAGTTTCAGAGTTTGTATGTTTGTAAAAGGTACCTAATCTATGGCAAATCTACCGGATTACAAAATATTCTTTCTCTGATCGAGATTCAACACTAGATATTTAAATCAGTAGAATGAAATACTGTTAAATCAATAAAAACATTGGCATGAATGGATCGGCCATGGTGGTACTGCAGGTCGGTAGTGGTACCTTAGGTCAGTAAGCACAGAGTAGCTATGAAAGCCAGTAAGTTACCTTTGTTTGTAGGCTATGTGATAATCAGAGGCGTCGCTGGGCGTAGGCGACGTGGGCAACCGCCTACGGCCTTGCGATCCGACGGGCCTCGCGCCTCAAATACGCATAACTCGGACGCAACATAAAACTTGTACTCATATTAGTTATAAAACGATAAACATATTTTATTTACATATCAAAGTTTTCTTTAGGCTAGCAACATCGATATAGCATCTAAGCAACTACGGTACAATCATTAAGGCTAAAAGCAGGAAATGTCTGTTTCTTTAATGTTAGTCTAAGAAAATAGTTTAGGTTGCATGGTCTTTATCTAATACCTTTAAACGAGCAATTCTTGTATGTATACCTGAATTTTGGAAACGGCTCTAACGATTTTCATGAAATGTAGTATGCAGGGCTCTAGCTAGGATTCATTTTTAGAAAACGTCGTTTTATCTATGTTTTCAGGCATTGAAAAACTGCTACAATATCATTTGAATCTTTCTTTTGTGAGAAAATCTATTATTTTTTGGCGAGTAGTAATAATATTTTTTTTAATAATATTTTAAAACTGTAATTGTATAAATATACTAGTATTTGCTCGGTGCGCGAGCTGCAAGCAGCTCGCGTGTTGTTGTCCCTACACCTACCTTACACCTACCCTACACCTACCCTACACCTACCCTACACCTACCCTACACCTACCCTACACCTACCCTACACCTACCCTACACCTACCCTACACCTACCCTACACCTACCCTACACCTACCCTACACCTACCCTACACCTACCCTACACCTACCCTACACCTACCCTACACCTACCCTACACCTACCCTACACCTACCCTACACCTACCCTACACCTACCCTACACCTACCCTACACCTACCCTACACCTACCCTACACCTACCCTACACCTACCCTACACCTACCCTACACCTACCCTACACCTACCCTACACCTACCCTACACCTACCCTACACCTACCCTACACCTACCCTACACCTACCCTACAACTACCCTACACCTACCCTACACCTACCCTACACCTACCCTACACCTACCCTACACCTACCCTACACCTACCCTACACCTACCCTACACCTACCCTACACCTACCCTACACCTACCCTACACCTACCCTACACCTACCCTACACCTACCCTACACCTACCCTACACCTACCCTACACCTACCCTACACCTACCCTACACCTACCCTACACCTACCCTACACCTACCCTACACCTACCCTACACCTACCCTACACCTACCCTACACCTACCCTACACCTACCCTACACCTACCCTACACCTACCCTACACCTACCCTACACCTGCCCTACACCTGCCCTACACCTGCCCTACACCTGCCCTACACCTGCCCTACACCTACCCTACACCTACCCTACACCTACCCTACACCTACCCTACACCTACCCTACACCTACCCTACACCTACCCTACACCTACCCTACACCTACCCTACACCTACCCTACACCTACCCTACACCTACCCTACACCTACCCTACACCTACCCTTCACCTACCCTACACCTACCCTACACCTACCCTACACCTACCCTACACCTACCCTACCCCTACCCTACACCTACCCTACACCTACCCTACACTTTGTTCCAAAAAACATAACCCTAATGTTTGCATTCGTCGCCAGGCACTGAGTTTCGCTTCACCCACTCAACCGTTCGCTCCATTCGGGGTCCCTACGCTGCCTGGTCCACTCCCACCCGACGACCGATATTAGGTAGGGGAGGTTGGGGAGAGGAGGGATGAAGGGAGGGAGAGTGGGGAGTTATGAAAAATGATTCCGACTCAAGCATTGCCCCTTTATATGAATCTGAAAAAAGAAATGTTCCAAGTCTCTCAACTTCAGAGATCCGCTTAAAGGGGGGGAGAAAGGGGGCAAGGGGGTCAACTTTGAAAAATGGTTTTTACTTTTCCGAGCCTCCTCTAAACGAATCCGTAAAAAAACTGAAAATAAAAGATTCGCCAAAACGGGGGGGGGGGCGAAGGGGGGGCAAGGGGTCAACTTTGAAAAATGGTTTGTGTGTGACTATAGCATTACCCCTTTATATGAATCTGAAAAAAGAAATGTTCCAAGTCTCTCAACTTCCGAGATCCACTTAAAGGGGGGGAGAAGGGGGGCGAGGGGGTCAACTTTGAAAAATGGTTTTTACTTTTCCGAGCCTCCTCTAAACGAATCCGTAAAAAAAACTGAAAAAAAAAGATTCGCCAAAACGGGGGGGGAGGGGGGAGAAGGGGGGCAAGAGGGTCAACTTTGAAAAATGGTTTGTTTGTGACTAAAGCATTGCCCCTTTATATGAATCTGAAAAAAGAAATGTTCCAAGTCTCTCAACTTCCGAGATCCGCTTAAAGGGGGGGAGAAGGGGGGCGAGGGGGTTAACTTTGAAAAATGGTTTTTACTTTTCCGAGCCTCCTCTAAACGAATCCGTAAAAAAAACATACTACAGGTACCTTAGTTTCCGAGATACGATGGAGGGGGGGAGGAGGGGGGAGGAAAAGCGGAGGTTTGGGACTTTTCCCATACTCGCGAGAGTTACTTGTTTACGAATCTGTCAAAATATACCCACCTCCCCCTTCACCATCTGGGAGAACAATTATGTCAATGAGTGAGTCAGTGAGTCAGTGAGTGGTAATGCAGTTTTATATAGTATAATAACTAGTATTTGCTTGGTGCGCGAGCTGCAAGCAGCTCGCGTGTTGTTGTCCCTACACCTACCCTACACCTACCCTACACCTACCCTACACCTATCCTACACCTACCCTACACCTACCCTACACCTACCCTACACCTACCCTACACCTACCCTACACCTACCCTACACCTACCCTACACCTACCCTACACCTACCCTACACCTACCCTACACCTACCCTACAAGTACCCTACACCTACCCTACACCTACCCTACACCTACCCTACACCTACCCTACACCTACCCTACACCTACCCTACACCTACCCTACACCTACCCTACACCTACCCTACACCTACCCTACACCTACCCTACACCTACCCTACACCTACCCTACACCTACCCTACACCTACCCTACACCTACCCTACACCTACCCTACACCTACCCTACACCTACCCTACACCTACCCTACACCTACCCTACACCTACCCTACACCTACCCTACACCTACCCTACACCTACCCTACACCTACCCTACACCTACCCTACACCTACCCTACACCTACCCTACACCTACCCTACACCTACCCTACACCTACCCTACACCTACCCTACACCTACCCTACACCTACCCTACACCTACCCTACACCTACCCTACACCTACCCTACACCTACCCTACACCTACCCTACACCTACCCTACACCTACCCTACACCTACCCTACACCTACCCTACACCTACCCTACACCTACCCTACACCTACCCTACACCTACCCTACACCTACCCTACACCTACCCTACACCTACCCTACACCTACCCTACACCTACCCTACACCTACCCTACACCTACCCTACACCTACCCTACACCTACCCTACACCTACCCTACACCTACCCTACACCTACCCTACACCTACCCTACACCTACCCTACACCTACCCTACACCTACCCTACACTTTGTTCCAAATAACATAACCCTAATGTTTGCTTGTCGTCGCCAGGCACTGAGTTTCACTTCACCCACTCAACCTTCGTTACGCTACGGAGGTCGCCGGCTCGCTTCGCTCGCCACCTCCCCCCTGCGCTGCACTCGGTCTCGTAGGTTCGCTCCACTCGGGATCCCTACGCTTTATCCGTAAAAAAAACAAAAAAAAAAGATTCGCCAAAACGGGGGGGGAAAGGGGGGCGAGGGGGTCAACTTTGAAAAATGGTTTGTTTGTGACTTTAGCATTGCCCCTTTATATGAATCTGAAAAAAGAAATGTTCCAAGTCTCTCAACTTCCGAGATCCGCTTAAAGGGGGGGGAAAGGGGGGCGAGGGGGTCAACTTTGAAAAATGGTTTTTACTTTTCCGAGCCTCCTCTAAACGATTCCGTAAAAAAAAACAAAAAAAAAAGATTTGCCAAAACGGGGGGGAGGGGGGAGAAGGGGAGCAAGGGGGTCAACTTTGAAAAATGGTATGTTAGTGACTATAGCATTGCCCCTTTATATGAATCTGAAAAAAGAAATGTTCCAAGTCTCTCAACTTCCGAGATCCCCTTAAAGGGGGGGAAAAGGGGGGCGAGGGGGTCATTTTTGAAAAATGGTTTTTACTTTTCCGAGCCTCCTCTAAACGAATCCGTAAAAAACAAAAAATACGGGTACCTTAGTTTCCGAGATACGATAGAGGGGGGGAGGAGGGGGGAGGAAAAGGGGAGGTTTGGGACTTTTCCCATACTCACGGGAGTTACTTGTTTACGAATCTGTCAAAATATACCCACCTCCCCATCCACCATCTGGGAGAACAATTATGTCAATGAGTGAGTGAGTCAGTGAGTGGTAATGCAGTTTTATATAATATAACTAGTATTTGCTTGGTGCGCGAGCTGCAAGCAGCTCGCGTGTTGTTGTCCCTACACCTACCTTACACCTACCCTACACCTACCCTACACCTACCCTACACCTACCCTACACCTACCCTACACCTACCCTACACCTACCCTACACCTACCCTACACCTACCCTACACCTACCCTACACCTACCCTACACCTACCCTACACCTACCCTACACCTACCCTACACCTACCCTACACCTACCCTACACCTACTCTACACCTACCCTACACCTACCCTACACCTACCCTACACCTACCCTACACCTACCCTACACCTACCCTACACCTACCCTACACCTACCCTACACCTACCCTACACCTACCCTACACCTACCCTACACCTACCCTACACCTACCCTACACCTACCCTACACCTACCCTACACCTACCCTACACCTACCCTACACCTACCCTACACCTACCCTACACCTACCCTACACCTACCCTACACCTACCCTACACCTACCCTACACCTACCCTACACCTACCCTACACCTACCCTACACCTACCCTACACCTACCCTACACCTACCCTACACCTACCCTACACCTACCCTACACCTACCCTACACCTACCCTACACCTACCCTACACCTACCCTACACCTACCCTACACCTACCCTACACCTACCCTACACCTACCCTACACCTACCCTACACCTACCCTACACCTACCCTACACCTACCCTACACCTACCCTACACCTACCCTACACCTACCCTACACCTACCCTACACCTACCCTACACCTTCCCTACACCTACCCTACACCTACCCTACACCTACCCTACACTTTGTTCCAAAAAATATAAACCCTAATGTTTGCTTGTCGTCGCCAGGCACTGAGTTTCGCTTCACCCACTCAACCTTCGTTACGCTACGGAGGTCGCCGGCTCGCTTCGCTCGCCACCTCCCCCCTGCGCTGCACTCGGTCTCGTAGGTTCGCTCCACTCGGGATCCCTACGCTGAATCCGTAAAAAAAACAAATAAAAGATTCGCCAAAACGGGGGGGGGAGGGGGGAGATGGGCGGCAAGGGGGTCAACTTTGATAAATGGTTTGTTTGTGACTATAGCATTGCCCCTTTATATGAAACTGAAAAAAGAAATGTTCCAAGTCTCTCAACTTCCGAGATCCGCTTAAAGGAGGGGGCGAAGGGGGGCGAGGGGGTCAACTTTGAAAAATGGTTTTTACTTTTCCGAGCCTCCTCTAAACGATTCCGTTAAAAAAAACAAAAAAAAAGATTTGCCAAAACGGGGGGGGAGGGGGGAGAAGGGGGGCAAGGGGGTCAACTTTGAAAACTGGTTCGTTTGTGACTATAGCATTGCCCCTTTATATGAATCTGATAAAAGAAATGTTCCAAGTCTCTCAACTTTCGAGATCCGCTTAAAGGGGGGGAGAAGGGGGGCGAGGGGGTCAACTTTGAAAAATGGTTTTTACTTTTCTGAGCCTCCTCTAAACGATTCCGTAAAAAAAACAAAAAAAAAAGATACGCCAAAACGGGGGGGGAGGGGGGAGAAGGGGGGCAAGGGGGTCAACTTTGAAAAATGGATTGTTTGTGACTAAAGCATTGCCCCTTTATATGAATCTGAAAAAAGAAATGTTCCAAGTCTCTCAACTTCCGAGATCAGCTTAAAGGGGGGGAGAAGGGGGGCGAGGGGGTCAACTTTGAGAAATGGTTTTTACTTTTCCGAGCCTCCTCTAAACAAATCCGTAAAAAACAAAAAATACGGGTACCTTAGTTTCCGAGATACGATAGAGGGGGGGAGGAAAGGGGGGGAAAAGGGGAGGTTTGGCACTTTTCCCATACTCGCGGGAGTTACTTGTTTACGAATCTGTCAAAATATACCCACCTCCCCTTCCACCATCTGGGAGAACAATTATGTCAATGAGTCAGTCAGTGAGTCAGTGGTAATGCAGTTTTATATATTATAACTAGTATTTGCTTGGTGCGCGAGCTGCAAGCAGCTCGCGTGTTGTTGTCCCTACACCTACCCTACACCTACCCTACACCAGCTCGCGTGTTGTTGTCCCTACACCTATCCTACACCTACCCTACACCTACCCTACACCTACCCTACACCTACCCTACACCTACCCTACACCTACCCTACACCTACCCTACACCTACCCTACACCTACCCTACACCTACCCTACACCTACCCTACACCTACCCTACACCTACCCTACACCTACCCTACACCTACCCTACACCTACCCTACACCTACCCTACTCCTACCCTACACCTACCCTACACCTACCCTACACCTACCCTACACCTACCCTACACCTACCCTACACCTACCCTACACCTACCCTACACCTACCCTACACCTACCCTACACCTACCCTACACCTACCCTACACCTACCCTACACCTACCCTACACCTACCCTACACCTACCCTACACCTACCCTACACCTACCCTACACCTACCCTACACCTACCCTACACCTACCCTACACCTACCCTACACCTACCCTACACCTACCCTACACCTACCCTACACCTACCCTACACCTACCCTACACCTACCCTACACCTACCCTACACCTACCCTACACCTACCCTACACCTACCCTACACCTACCCTACACCTACCCTACACCTACCCTACACCTACCCTACACCTACCCTACACCTACCCTACACCTACCCTACACCTACCCTACACCTACCCTACACCTACCCTACACCTACCCTACACCTACCCTACACCTACCCTACACCTACCCTACACCTACCCTACACCTACCCTACACCTACCCTACACCTACCCTACACCTACCCTACACCTACCCTACACCTACCCTACACCTACCCTACACCTACCCTACACCTACCCTACACCTACCCTACACCTACCCTACACCTACCCTACACCTACCCTACACCTACCCTACACCTACCCTACACCTACCCTACACCTACCCTACACCTACCCTACACCTACCCTACACCTACCCTACACCTACCCTACACCTACCCTACACCTACCCTACACCTACCCTACACCTACCCTACACCTACCCTACACCTACCCTACACCTACCCTACACCTACCCTACACCTACCCTACACCTACCCTACACCTACCCTACACCTACCCTACACCTACCCTACACCTACCCTACACCTACCCTACACCTACCCTACACCTACCCTACACCTACCCTACACCTACCCTACACCTACCCTACACCTACCCTACACCTACCCTACACCTACCCTACACCTACCCTACACCTACCCTACACCTACCCTACACCTACCCTACACCTACCCTACACCTACCCTACACCTACCCTACACCTACCCTACACCTACCCTACACCTACCCTACACCTACCCTACACCTACCCTACACCTACCCTACACCTACCCTACACCTACCCTACACCTACCCTACACCTACCCTACACCTACCCTACACCTACCCTACACCTACCCTACACCTACCCTACACCTACCCTACACCTACCCTACACCTACCCTACACCTACCCTACACCTACCCTACACCTACCCTACACCTACCCTACACCTACCCTACACCAACCCTACACCTACCCTACACCTACCCTATACCTACCCTACACCTACCCTACACCTACCCTACACCTACCCTACACTTACCCTACACCTACCCTAAACTTTGTTCCAAAAAACATAACCCTAATGTTTGCTTGTCGTCGCCAGGCACTGAGTTTCGCTTCACCCACTCAACCTTCGTTACGCTACGGAGGTCGCCGGCTCGCTTCGCTCGCCACCTCCCCCCTGCGCTGCACTCGGTCTCGTAGGTTCGCTCCACTCGGGATCCCTACGCTGAATCTGTAAAAAAAAAAAGATTCGCCAAAACGGGGGGGGGGGGGGAAAGGGGGGGAAGGGGGTCAACTTTGAAAAATGATTCCAACTAAAGCATTGCCCCTTTATATGAATCTGAAAAAGCAATGTTCCAAGTCTCTCAACTTCCGAGATCCGCTTAAAGGGGGGGAGCAGGGGGGCGAGGGGGTCAACTTTGATAAATGGTTTTTACTTTTCCTAGCCTCCTCTAAACGATTCCGTAAAAAAAACAAAAAAAAAAGATTAGCCAAAACGGGGGGGGGAGGGGAGAGATGGGGGGCAAGGGGTTCAACTTTGAAAAATGGTTTGTTTGTGACTATAGCATTGCCCCTTTATATGAATCTGAAAAAAGAAATGTTCCAAGTCTCTCAACTTCCGAGATCCGCTTAAAGGGGGGGAGAATGGGGGCGAGGGGGTCATCTTTGAAAAATGGCTTTTACTTTTCCGAGCCTCCTCTAAACGAATCCGAAAAAAAAACAAAAAAAAAAGATTCGCCAAAACGGGGGGGGAGGGGGGAGAAGGGGGGCAAGGGGGTCATCTTTGAAAAATGGTTTGTTTGTGACTTTAGCGTTGCCCCTTTATATGAATCTGAAAAAAGAAATGTTCCAAGTCTCTCAACTTCCGAGATCCGCTTAAAGGGGGGGAGAAGGGGGGCGAGGGGGTCAAATTTGAAAAATGGTTTTTACTTTTCCGAGCCTCCTCTAAACGAATCCGTAAAAAAAACATACTACGGGTACCTTAGTTTCCGAGATACGATAGAGGGGGGGAGGAGGGGGGAGGAAAAGGGGAGGTTTGGGACTTTTCCCATACTCACAGGAGTTACTTGTTTACGAATCTGTCAAAATATACCCACCTCCCCATCCACCATCTGGGAGAACAATTATGTCAATGAGTGAGTGAGTCAGTCAGTCAGTGGTAATGCAGTTTTATATAATATAATTATAACTAGTATTTGCTTGGTGCGCGAGCTGCAAGCAGCTCGCGTGTTGTTGTCCTTACACCCGCGTGTTGTCGTCCCTACACCTACCCTACACCTACCCTACACCTACCCTACACCTACCCTACACCTACCCTACACCTACCCTACACCTACCCTACACCTACCCTACACCTACCCTACACCTACCCTACACCTACCCTACACCTACCCTACACCTACCCTACACCTACCCTACACCTACCCTACACCTACCCTACACCTACCCTACACCTACCCTACACCTACCCTACACCTACCCTACACCTACCCTACACCTACCCTACACCTACCCTACACCTACCCTACACCTACCCTACACCTACCCTACACCTACCCTACACCTACCCTACACCTACCCTACACCTACCCTACACCTACCCTACACCTACCCTACACCTACCCTACACCTACCCAAAACTTTGTTCCAAAAAACATAACCCTAATGTTTGCTTGTCGTCGCCAGGCACTGAGTTTCGCTTCACCCACTCAACCTTCGTTACGCTACGGAGGTCACCGGCTCGCTTCGCTCGCCACCTCCCCCCTGCGCTGCACTCGGTCTCGTAGGTTCGCTCCACTCGGGATCCCTACGCTGAATCCGTACTGAATCCGTAAAAAAAATTGAAAAAAAAAGATTCGCCAAAACGGGGGGGGGGGGGAGAAGGGGGGCAAGGGGGTCAACTTTGAAAAATGGTTTGTTTGTGACTATAGCATTGCCCCTTTATATGAATCTGAAAAAAGAAATGTTCCAAGTCTCTCAACTTCCGAGATACGCTTAAAGGGTGGGAGAAGGGGGGCGAGGGGGTCAACTTTGAAAAATGGTTTTTCTTTTTCCGAGCCTCCTCTAAACGAATCCGTAAAAAAAACGAAAAAAAAAGTTTCGCCAAAACGGGGGGGGAGGGGGGAGAAGGGGGGCAAGGGGGTCAACTATGAAAAATGGTTTGTTTGTGACTATAGCATTGCCCCTTTATATGAATCTGAAAAAATAAATGTTCCAAATGTTCCAACTTTCGAGATCCGCTTAAAGGGGGGGAGAAGGGGGGCGAGGGGGTCAACTTTGAACAATGGTTTTTACTTTTCCGAGCCTCCTCTAAACGAATCCGTAAAAAACAAAAAATACGGGTACCTTAGTTTCCGAGATACGATAGAGGGGGGGAGGAGGGGGGGGGAAAAGGGGAGGTTTGGCACTTTTCCCATACTCACGGGAGTTACTTGTTTACGAATCTGTCAAAATATACCCACCTCCCCCTCCACCATCTGGGAGAACAATTATGTCAATGAGTCAGTGAGTCAGTGAGTGAGTGGTAATGCAGTTTTATATAGTATAATAACTAGTATTTGCTTGGTGCGCGAGCTGCAAGCAGCTCGCGTGTTGTTGTCCCTACACCTACCTTACACCTACCCTACACCTACCCTACACCTACCCTACACCTACCCTACACCTACCCTACACCTACCCTACACCTACCCTACACCTACCCTACACCTACCCTACACCTACCCTACACCTACCCTACACCTACCCTACACCTACCCTACACCTACCCTACACCTACCCTACACCTACCCTACACCTACCCTACACCTACTGTACACCTACCCTACACCTACCCTACACCTACCCTACACCTACCCTACACCTACCCTACACCTACCCTACACCTACCCTACACCTACCCTACACCTACCCTACACCTACCCTACACCTACCCTACACCTACCCTACACCTACCCTACACCTACCCTACACCTACCCTACACCTACCCTACACCTACCCTACACCTACCCTACACCTACCCTACACCTACCCTACACCTACCCTACACCTACCCTACACCTACCCTACACCTACCCTACACCTACCCTACACCTACCCTACACCTACCCTACACCTACCCTACACCTACCCTACACCTACCCTACACCTACCCTACACCTACCCTACACCTACCCTACACCTACCCTACACCTACCCTACACCTACCCTACACCTACCCTACACCTACCCTACACCTACCCTACACCTACCCTACACCTACCCTACACCTACCCTACACCTACCCTACACCTACCCTACACCTACCCTACACCTACCCTACACCTACCCTACACCTACCCTACACCTACCCTACACCTACCCTACACCTACCCTACACCTACCCTACACCTACCCTACACCTACCCTACACCTACCCTACACCTACCCTACACCTACCCTACACCTACCCTACACCTACCCTACACCTACCCTACACCTACCCTACACCTACCCTACACCTACCCTACACCTACCCTACACCTACCCTACACCTACCCTACACCTACCCTACACCTACCCTACACCTACCCTACACCTACCCTACACCTACCCTACACCTACCCTACACCTACCCTACACCTACCCTACACCTACCCTACACCTACCCTACACCTACCCTACACCTACCCTACACCTACCCTACACCTACCCTACACCTACCCTACACCTACCCTACACCTACCCTACACCTTCCCTACACCTACCCTACACCTACCCTACACCTACCCTACACTTTGTTCCAAAAAATATAAACCCTAATGTTTGCTTGTCGTCGCCAGGCACTGAGTTTCGCTTCACCCACTCAACCTTCGTTACGCTACGGAGGTCGCCGGCTCGCTTCGCTCGCCACCTCCCCCCTGCGCTGCACTCGGTCTCGTAGGTTCGCTCCACTCGGGATCCCTACGCTGAATCCGTAAAAAAAACAAATAAAAGATTCGCCAAAACGGGGGGGGGAGGGGGGAGATGGGCGGCAAGGGGGTCAACTTTGATAAATGGTTTGTTTGTGACTATAGCATTGCCCCTTTATATGAAACTGAAAAAAGAAATGTTCCAAGTCTCTCAACTTCCGAGATCCGCTTAAAGGAGGGGGCGAAGGGGGGCGAGGGGGTCAACTTTGAAAAATGGTTTTTACTTTTCCGAGCCTCCTCTAAACGATTCCGTTAAAAAAAACAAAAAAAAAGATTTGCCAAAACGGGGGGGGAGGGGGGAGAAGGGGGGCAAGGGGGTCAACTTTGAAAACTGGTTCGTTTGTGACTATAGCATTGCCCCTTTATATGAATCTGATAAAAGAAATGTTCCAAGTCTCTCAACTTTCGAGATCCGCTTAAAGGGGGGGAGAAGGGGGGCGAGGGGGTCAACTTTGAAAAATGGTTTTTACTTTTCTGAGCCTCCTCTAAACGATTCCGTAAAAAAAACAAAAAAAAAAGATACGCCAAAACGGGGGGGGAGGGGGGAGAAGGGGGGCAAGGGGGTCAACTTTGAAAAATGGATTGTTTGTGACTAAAGCATTGCCCCTTTATATGAATCTGAAAAAAGAAATGTTCCAAGTCTCTCAACTTCCGAGATCAGCTTAAAGGGGGGGAGAAGGGGGGCGAGGGGGTCAACTTTGAGAAATGGTTTTTACTTTTCCGAGCCTCCTCTAAACAAATCCGTAAAAAACAAAAAATACGGGTACCTTAGTTTCCGAGATACGATAGAGGGGGGGAGGAAAGGGGGGGAAAAGGGGAGGTTTGGCACTTTTCCCATACTCGCGGGAGTTACTTGTTTACGAATCTGTCAAAATATACCCACCTCCCCTTCCACCATCTGGGAGAACAATTATGTCAATGAGTCAGTCAGTGAGTCAGTGGTAATGCAGTTTTATATATTATAATAACTAGTATTTGCTTGGTGCGCGAGCTGCAAGCAGCTCGCGTGTTGTTGTCCCTACACCCGCGTGTTGTCGTCCCTACACCTACCCTACACCTACCCTACACCTACCCTACACCTACCCTACACCTACCCTACACCTACCCTACACCTACCCTACACCTACCCTACACCTACCCTACACCTACCCTACACCTACCCTACACCTACCCTACACCTACCCTACACTTACCCTACACCTACCCTACACCTACCCTACACCTACCCTACACCTACCCTACACCTACCCTACACCTACCCTACACCTACCCTACACCTACCCTACACCTACCCTACACCTACCCTACACCTACCCTACACCTACCCTACACCTACCCTACACCTACCCTACACCTACCCTACACCTACCCTACACCTACCCTACACCTACCCTACACCTACCCTACACCTACCCTACACCTACCCTACACCTACCCTACACCTACCCTACACCTACCCTACACCTACCCTACACCTACCCTACACCTACCCTACACCTACCCTACACCTACCCTACACCTACCCTACACCTACCCTACACTTACCCTACACCTACCCTACACCTACCCTACACCTACCCTACACCTACCCTACACCTACCCTACACCTACCCTACACCTACCCTACACCTACCCTACACCTACCCTACACCTACCCTACACCTACCCTACACCTACCCTACACCTACCCTACACCTACCCTACACCTACCCTACACCTACCCTACACCTACCCTACACCTACCCTACACCTACCCTACACCTACCCTACACCTACCCTACACCTACCCTACACCTACCCTACACCTACCCTACACCTACCCTACACCTACACTACACCTACACTACACCTACCCTACACCTACCCTACACCTACCCTACACCTACCCTACACCTACCCTACACCTACCCTACACCTACCCTACACCTACCCTACACCTACCCTACACCTACCCTACACCTACCCTACACCTACCCTACACCTACCCTACACCTATCCTACACCTACCCTACACCTACCCTACACCTACTCTACACCTACCCTACACCTACCCTACACCTACCCTACACCTACCCTACACCTACCCTACACCTACCCTACACCTACCCTACACCTACCCTACACCTACCCTACTCCTACCTTACACCTACCCTACACCTACCCTACACCTACCCTACACCTACCCTACACCTACCCTACACCTACCCTACACCTACCCTACACCTACCCTATACCTACCCTTTACCTACCCTAAACCTACCCTACACCTACCCTACACGTACCCTACACTTTGTTCCAAAAAACACAACCCGAATGTTTGCATTCCCTACGCTGAATCCGTAAAAAAATAAAAAAATAAAGATTCGCCAAAACGAGGGGGGAGGGGGGAGAAGGAGGGCAAGGGGGTCAACTTTGAGAAATGGTTTGTTTGTGACTAAAGCATTGCCCCTTTATATGAATCTGAAAAAAGAAATGTTCCAAGTCTCTCAACTTCCGAGATCCGCTTAAAGGGGGGGAGAAGGGGGGCGAGGGGGTCAACTTTGAATAATGGTTTTTACTTTTCCGAGCCTCCTCAAAACGAATCCGTAAAAAAAACACGAAAAAAAGATTCGCCGAAAGGGGGGGGGGAGGGGGAGAAGGGGGGCAAGGGGGTCAACTATGAAAAATGGTTTGTTTGTGACTATAGCATTGCCCCTTTATATGAATCTGAAAAAAGAAATGTTCCAAGTCTCTCAACTTCCGAGATCCGCTTAAAGGGGGGGAGAAGGGGGGCGAGGGGGTCAACTTTGAATAATGGTTTTTACTTTTCCGAGCCTCCTCAAAACGAATCCGTAAAAAAAACACGAAAAAAAGATTCGCCGAAAGGGGGGGGGGAGGGGGAGAAGGGGGGCAAGGGGGTCAACTATGAAAAATGGTTTGTTTGTGACTATAGCATTGCCCCTTTATATGAATCTGAAAAAAGAAATGTTCCAAGTCTCTCAACTTCCGAGATCCGCTTATAGGGGGGGAGAAGGGGGGCGAGGGGGTCAACTTTGAAAAATGGTCTTTACTTTTCCGAGCCTCCTCTAAACGAATCCGTAAAAAACAAAAAACACGGGTATCTTAGTTTCCGAGATACGATAGAGGGGGGGAGGAGGGGGGGGGGAAAAGGGGAGGTTTGGCACTTTTCCCATACTCACGGGAGTTACTTGTTTACGAATCTGTCAAAATATACCCACCTCCCCCTCCACCATCTGGGAGAACAATTATGTCAATCAGTCAGTGAGTGAGTGGTAATGCAGTTTTATATAATATAAATAACTAGTATTTGCTTGGTGCGCGAGCTGCAAGCAGCTCGCGTGTTGTTGTCCCTACACCCGCGTGTTGTCGTCCCTACACCTACCCTACACCTACCCTACACCTACCCTACACCTACCCTACACCTACCCTACACCTACCCTACACCTACCCTACACCTACCCTACACCTACCCTACACCTACCCTACACCTACCCTACACCTACCCTACACCTACCCTACACCTACCCTACACCTACCCTACACCTACCCTACACCTAAACTACACCTACCCTACACCTACCCTACACCTACCCTACACCTACCCTACACCTACCCTACACCTACCCTACACCTACCCTACACCTACCCTACACCTACCCTACACCTACCCTACACCTACCCTACACCTACCCTACACCTACCCTACACCTACCCTACACCTACCCTACACCTACCCTACACCTACCCTACACCTACCCTACACCTACCCTACACCTACCCTACACCTACCCTACACCTACCCTACACCTACCCTACACCTACCCTACACCTACCCTACACCTACCCTACACCTACCCTACACCTACCCTACACCTACCCTACACCTACCCTACACCTACCCTACACCTACCCTACACCTACCCTACACCTACCCTACACCTACCCTACACCTACCCTACACCTACCCTACACCTACCCTACACCTACCCTACACCTACCCTACACCTACCCTACACCTACCCTACACCTACCCTACACCTACCCTACACCTACCCTACACCTACCCTACACCTACCCTACACCTACCATACACCTACCCTACACCTACCCTACACCTACCCTACACCTACCCTACACCTACCCTACACCTACCCTACACCTACCCTACACCTACCCTACACCTACCCTACACCTTCCCTACACCTACCCTACACCTACCCTACACCTACCCTACACCTACCCTACACTTTGTTCCAAAAAATATAAACCCTAATGTTTGCTTGTCGTCGCCAGGCACTGAGTTTCGCTTCACCCACTCAACCTTCGTTACGCTACGGAGGTCGCCGGCTCGCTTCGCTCGCCACCTCCCCCCTGCGCTGCACTCGGTCTCGTAGGTTCGCTCCACTCGGGATCCCTACGCTGAATCCGTAAAAAAAACAAATAAAAGATTCGCCAAAACGGGGGGGGGAGGGGGGAGATGGGCGGCAAGGGGGTCAACTTTGATAAATGGTTTGTTTGTGACTATAGCATTGCCCCTTTATATGAAACTGAAAAAAGAAATGTTCCAAGTCTCTCAACTTCCGAGATCCGCTTAAAGGAGGGGGCGAAGGGGGGCGAGGGGGTCAACTTTGAAAAATGGTTTTTACTTTTCCGAGCCTCCTCTAAACGATTCCGTTAAAAAAAACAAAAAAAAAGATTTGCCAAAACGGGGGGGGAGGGGGGAGAAGGGGGGCAAGGGGGTCAACTTTGAAAACTGGTTCGTTTGTGACTATAGCATTGCCCCTTTATATGAATCTCTCAACTTCCGAGATCCGCTTAAAGGAGGGGGCGAAGGGGGGCGAGGGGGTCAACTTTGAAAAATGGTTTTTACTTTTCCGAGCCTCCTCTAAACGATTCCGTTAAAAAAAACAAAAAAAAAGATTTGCCAAAACGGGGGGGGAGGGGGGAGAAGGGGGGCAAGGGGGTCAACTTTGAAAACTGGTTCGTTTGTGACTATAGCATTGCCCCTTTATATGAATCTGATAAAAGAAATGTTCCAAGTCTCTCAACTTTCGAGATCCGCTTAAAGGGGGGGAGAAGGGGGGCGAGGGGGTCAACTTTGAAAAATGGTTTTTACTTTTCTGAGCCTCCTCTAAACGATTCCGTAAAAAAAACAAAAAAAAAGATACGTCAAAACGGGGGGGGAGGGGGGAGAAGGGGGGCAAGGGGGTCAACTTTGAAAAATGGATTGTTTGTGACTAAAGCATTGCCCCTTTATATGAATCTGAAAAAAGAAATGTTCCAAGTCTCTCAACTGCCGAGATCAGCTTAAAGGGGGGGAGAAGGGGGGCGAGGGGGTCAACTTTGAGAAATGGTTTTTACTTTTCCGAGCCTCCTCTAAACAAATCCGTAAAAAACAAAAAATACGGGTACCTTAGTTTCCGAGATACGATAGAGGGGGGGAGGAGGGGGGGGGAAAAGGGGAGGTTTGGCACTTTTCCCATACTCACGGGAGTTACTTGTTTACGAATCTGTCAAAATATACCCACCTCCCCCTCCACCATCTGGGAGAACAATTATGTCAATGAGTCAGTGAGTCAGTCAGTGGTAATGCAGTTTTATATATTATAACTAGTATTTGCTTGGTGCGCGAGCTGCAAGCAGCTCGCGTGTTGTTGTCCCTACACCTACCCTACACCTACCCTACACCTACCTTACACCTACCCTACACCTACCCTACACCTACCCTACACCTACCCTACACCTACCCTACACCTACCCTACACCTACCCTACACCTACCCTACACCTACCCTACACCTACCCTACACCTACCCTACACCTACCCTAATCTTTGTTCCAAAAAAAAAATAACCCTAATGTTTGCTTGTCGTCGCCAGGCACTGAGTTTCGCTTCACCCACTCAACCTTCGTTACGCTACGGAGGTCGCCGGCTCGCTTCGCTCGCCACCTCCCCCCTGCGCTGCACTCGGTCTCGTAGGTTCGCTCCACTCGGGATCCCTACGCTGAATCCGTAAAAAAAACAAAAAAAAAAGATTCGCCAAAACGGGGGGGGAGGGGGGGCAAGGGGGTCAACTTTGAAAACTGGTTCGTTTGTGACTAAAGCATTGCCCCTTTATATGAATCTGAAAAAAGAAATGTTCCAAGTCTCTCAACTTCCGAGATCCGCTTAAAGGGGGGGAGAAGGGGGGCGAGGGGGTCAACTTTGAAAAATGGTTTTTACTTTTCCGAGCCTCCTCTAAACGAATCCGTAAAAAGAAACAAAAAAAAAGATTCGCCCAAACGGGGGGGGAGGGGGGAGAAGGGGGGCAAGGGGGTCAACTTTGAAAAATGGTTCGTTTGTGACTATAGCATTGCCCCTTTCTATGAATCTGAAAAAATAAATGTTCCAAATGTTCCAACTTTCGAGATCCGCTTAAAGGGGGGGCGAAGGGGGGCGAGGGGGTCAACTTTGAAAAATGCTTTTTACTTTTCCGAGCCTCCTCTAAACGAATCCGTAAAAAACAAAAAATACGGGTACCTTAGATTCCGAGATACGATAGAGGGGGGGAGGAGGGGGGGGGAAAAGGGGAGGTTTGGCACTTTTCCCATACTCACGGGAGTTACTTGTTTACGAATCTGTCAAAATATACCCACCTCCCCCTCCACCATCTGGGAGAACAATTATGTCAATGAGTCAGTGAGTCAGTCAGTGGTAATGCAGTTTTATATATTATAACTAGTATTTGCTTGTTGCGCGAGCTGCAAGCAGCTCGCGGCTTTGTCGTGTTTTTGAGAAGTATTCCTTAACCTACCCTACACCTACCCTACACCTACCCTACACGTACCCTACACCTACCCTACACCTACCCTACACCTACCCTACAAAAAACATAACCCTAATGTTTGCTTGTCGTCGCCAGGCACTGAGTTTCGCTTCACCCACTCAACCTTCGTTACGCTACGGAGGTCGCCGGCTCGCTTCGCTCGCCACCTCCCCCCTGCGCTGCACTCGGTCTCGTAGGTTCGCTCCACTCGGGATCCCCACGCTGAATCCGTAAAAAAAAGATATCCAACTAAAGCATTGCCCCTTTATATGAATCTGAAAAAATAAATGTTCAAAGTCTCTAAACTTCCGAGATCCGCTTAAAGGGGGGGAGAAGGGGGGCAAGGGGGTCAACTTTGAAAAATGGTTTTTACTTTTCCGAGCCTTCTCTAAACGGATCCGTAAAAAAAACTGAAAAAAAAAGATTCGTAAAACGGGGGGGGGGAGGGGGGGAAAAGGGGGGCAAGGGGGTCAACTTTGAAAAATGGTTTGTTTGTGACTATAGCATTGCCCCTTTATATGAATCTGAAAAAAGAAATGTTCCAAGTCTCTCAACTTCCGAGATCCGCTTAAAGGGGGTGAGAAGGGGGGCGAGGGGGTCAACTTTGAAAAATGGTCTTTACTTTTCCGGGCCTCCTTTAAACGAATCCGTAAAAAAAACAAAAAAATAAGATTAGCCATAACGGGGGGGGAGGGGGGAGAAGGGGGGCAAGGGGGTCAACTTTGAAAAATGGTTTGTTTTTGACTAAAGCATTGCCCCTTTATATGAATCTGAAAAAAGAAATGTTCCAAGTCTCTCAACTTCCGAGATCCGCTTAAAGAGGGGGGAGAAGGGGGGCAAGGGGGTCAACCTTGAAAAATGGTTTTTACTTTTCCGAGCCTCCTCTAAACGATTCCGTAAAAAAAAACAAAAAAAAAAGATTAGCCAAAACGGGGGGGAGGGGGGAGAAGGGGAGCAAGGGGGTCAAAATTGGAAAATGGTATGTTTGTGACTATAGCATTGCCCCTTTATATGAATCTGAAAAAAGAAATTTTCCAAGTCTCTCAACTTCCGAGATCCGCTTAAAGGGGGGGGAGAAGGGGGGCGAGGTGGTCAACTATGAAAAATGGTTTTTACTTTTCCGAGCCTCCTCTAAACGAATCCGTAAAAAAAACTGAAAAAAAAAGATTCGCCAAAACGGGGGGGGAGGGGGGAGAAGGGGGGCAAGGGGGTCAACTTTGAAAAATGGTTTGTTTTTGACTAAAGCATTGCCCCTTTATATGAATCTGAAAAAGAAATGTTCCAAGTCTCTCAACTTCCGAGATCCGCTTAAAGGGGGGGAGAAGGGGGGCGAGGGGGTCAACTTTGAAAAATGGCTTTTACTTTTCCGAGCCTCCTCTAAACGAATCCGTAAAAAAAACTAAAAAAAAAAATCGACAAAACGGGGGGGGGGAGGGGGGAGAAGGGGGGCAAGGGGGTCAACTTTGAAAACTGGTTCGTTTGTGACTATTGCATTGCCCCTTTATATGAATCTGAAAAAAGAAATGTTCCAAATGTTCCAACTTTCGAGATCCGCTTAAAGGGGGGGAGAAGGGGGGCGAGGGGATCAACTTTGAAAAATGGTTTTTACTTTTCCAAGCCTCCTCTAAACGAATCCGTAAAAAAACAGAATATCGGTACCTTAGTTTCCGAGATACGATAGAGGGGGGGAGGAGGGGGGAGGAAAAAGGGAGGTTTGGGACTTTTCCCATACTCGCGAGAGTGACTTGTTTACGAATCTGTCAAAATATACCCACCTCCCCCTTCACCATCTGGGAGAACAATTATGTCAATCAGTCAGTGAGTGGTAATGCAGTTTTATATAATATAACTAGTATTTGCTTGGTGCGCGAGCTGCAAGCAGCTCGCGTGTTGTTGTCCCTAAACCTAACCTACACCTACCCTACACCTACCCAACACCTACCCTACACCTACCCTACACCTACCCAACACCTACCCAACACCTACCCTACACCTACCCTACACCTACCCAACACCTACCCTACACCTACCCTACACCTACCCTACACCTACCCTACACCTACCCTACACCTACCCTACACCTACCCTACACCTACCCTACACCTACCCTACACCTACCCTACACCTACCCTGCACCTACCCTGCACCTACCCTACACCTACCCTACACCTACCCTACACCTACCCTACACCTACCCTACACCTACCCTGCACCTACCCTGCACCTACCCTACACCTACCCTACACCTACCCTACACCTACCCTACACCTACCCTACACCTACCCTACACCTACCCTACACCTACCCTACACCTACCCTACACCTACCCTACACTTTGTTCCAAAAAACATAACCCTAATGTTTGCTTGTCGTCGCCAGGCACTTAGATTCGCTTCACCCACTCAACCTTCGTTACGCTACGGAGGTCGCCGGCTCGCTTCGCTCGCCACCTCCCCCCTGCGCTGCACTCGGTCTCGTAGGTTCACTCCACTCGGGATCCCTACGCTGAATCCGGAAAAAAAAAAAAAAAAGATTCGCCAAACCGGGGGGGGAAAGGGGGGCGAAGGGGTCAACTTTGAAAAATGGTTTGTTTGTGACTATAGCATTGCCCCTTTATATGAATCTGAAAAAAGAAATGTTCCAAGTCTCTCAACTTCCGAGATCCGCTTAAAGGGGGGGAGAAGGGGGGCGAGGGGGTCAACTTTGGAAAATGGTCTTTACTTTTCCGAGTCTCCTCTAAACGATTCCGTAAAAAAAACAAAGAAAAAAGATTCGCCAAAACGGGGGGGGAGGGGGGAGAAGGGGGACAAGGGGGTAAACTTTAAAAACTGGTTCGTTTGTGACTATAGCATTGCCCCTCTAAATGAATCTGAAAAAAGAAATGTTCCAAGTCTCTCAACTTTCGAGATCCGCTTAAAGGGGGGGAGAAGGGGGGCGAGGGGGTCAACTTTGAAAACTGGTTTTTACTTTTCCGAGCCTCCTCTAAACGAATCCGTAAAAAACAAAAAATACGGGTACCTTAGTTTCCGAGATACGATAGAGGGGGGGAGGAGGGGGGGGGAAAAGGGGAGGTTTGGCACTTTTCCCATACTCGCGAGAGTTACTTGTATACGAATCTGTCAAAATATACCCACCTTCCCCTTCCACCATCTGGGAGAACAATTATGTCAATGAGTCAGTCAGTGAGTCAGTGGTAATGCAGTTTTATATATTATAACTAGTATTTGCTTGGTGCGCGAGCTGCAAGCAGCTCGCGTGTTGTTGTCCCTACACCCGCGTGTTGTCGTCCCTACACCTACCCTACACCTACCCTACACCTACCCTACACCTACCCTACACCTACCCTA